>JAMBLF010000007.1:0-600000 GCA_030578115.1 Leucoptera coffeella
TAAGTAGCTGTATTTCTTTACGTTATTGCAGGTGTTAAGGGTTCAAGGGTCATTGGAGTAATGTAGGTGAGAGGCTAGCGACCTGTCACCGATATTCTATGGAATATTAATATGGTGCTGGTAGATTAAGTCTTCATAAAACAAATACTAAATAGGATCAACGAGATATCATTCCATGATATATTATCCTGATTTATTGAAAGGGATATATATACAGGCGTAAATATAATAAATAAATAATAATATTTGGACATTATTACACCAATTGAACTAGCCCCTTGGTAAGTACATTTAAGACTTGTGTTAAGTCAACGTATATTTAAGAAATGTATACATATTATATATAGATAAATACATATATAGTATAATTATAATCAACGACCATACTGGAAAGCAGTAGAAAAGCGTAGTTCTCAACTCTGCCTCCACCGGGAAAAGAACCCGGTACCTCACGAATTAGCGTTCAGGTGTCTAACCGATCGCGCCACGGAGGTCGTCTAATGTTATTATATATGTATGCGCGTCTTAAGGTGAACAGAAACCTATTTTAAGGTGAACAGAAGCTCGAAGGTACAATATCTGTTGTATCCATAGATACTTAAATTAACTCTTTGCTTACTTAAGCTTCATTTATTAGGAACCGATGGCATGAACCCGATAGCTCATAATCATTAACGCCCTATCATCACCTTTCTAACCCTTCTCAAACTATTTTAAAGTGTCATAAACTCTACAGCTTTTGAGGGGTTCCACCTAATCACCTAAATGTACATATGCCAAGATAGTTTAGGACTAAAATGGAGTAGTTAGCTGATCTTCAGTGCATCTAATGTTTGTTATTACTAGATATGTACTGTAATTGTTTCAAGGACTTGTAGGAATATATTCTTCTCAAAAGTTCATTTTTGACATAAGAGACTAAATGTGATTTTTAGAGGTTTAACTCCTTCTAACGCGCCAAATTTTATTAATACACATTTCTATCTCTATATACAATTATAAGACCTCGCACAAATCATACTCATAATGATAATAATAGTGAGTGCTTGTAAATGGCGACATAGCTTACCACCTGTCACATTGAGTAGACAAGAAAGGCAAATACATTCACGACCATTAAGCCTTGCGGGGTAGTCAGAGGTTCAGGTTTCCATCTCCGCAATTGCGAAGGTAGTAATTCTATGGACACCTCGAACCCACGTGTTGACCAGATAGTCAGTACTCAGTGTCTACAGTGAATCAGGCGTGATGTGTATATGTATGTATGTTGAACCAATTCCTATACACCGAAGAACATTTGAATAATCTAAAACGTCACTCTGTCTTGAAGAATCTATGTGATTCGGATAATGCGATCGCGAGATGGGGAAATCGATCAGGGATCGGGACACGTCACTGGTAACGAGGATTGCGACCCTTAAGCCCCTTGGGAGGAGCAGAGCCTTTACTTCCTTAAAGGTCGGGAAAGTGTTTGTTTGTGTTGTAGAGATGTGATTAGTATTAGAATTTTGTTTGCAAATGTACTAGGAATATTAAACAAACAATTTTGCTGGTAATCGTTCTAGAATGAGACCAGAAAGAAACGTTAGATGTCAGAAAATAAGAACTAGTGGAACCGATTTGTTTGCTTAATTATCTGTACCTTTGCAATCTTTTTAGGATCTGTAGGATCACACTACGACATATAAAATATATTGTGGATTGTTGAAGGACAAAAGTTTGCGTCTGTATGTTACAGCTTAAAATTTATTTACATATAGTTAAGTTTAACTTAATACATATAAGACCTCGCACAAATGATACTCATAAGAATAATGCAGTGCTTGTAAATGGGGACATGGCTTACCACCTGTCACATTGAATACTGACTATCTAGTCAACACGTGGGTTCGAGGTGGCCATAGAACGACTACCTTCGCAATTGCGGAGATGGAAACCTGAACCTCTGTCTATCCCTAGAGTTAATTGTCGTGATTGCGTTTTTCTAATTTTTAAATGAAGTATTTAAAAATCTCATAATTGAATAACTCGGAGCTCATCCTCATAGCCCCTTAGTCACCTCCTACAGTAGAAAGTGCAAATCAAAATCTGTGAGCACGTGACCAAGAAACGAAAAATATTGTTACACATTTCGTTTGTCTATGGCATAACAAAGATATTTCTATCTCCTACCTATTCAAAATGGCGAGAGCTTACGTCACTACAATATGGGCTTATACACACCCGCTTCCCAAATCCAAATTATGATTGACACGCCATTATTGCTGGGTGACATTAACGCGTTATTAGGGGATAATATTGATAAGAATTGTTGCGAAATCGTGTACTTTATTCGTGTTTTCGTTTCCCTTTTTTGGGAAAATCAGAGTTAAGCTTTCTGGCGAAACGCGCGTCGCTCCTGTCAGTTAACTGTCACTTTGACATTGTTATTCTTTATTAATGCAGATCAACGGATAACCTGATTACCGTTGAGTTACATTTTATCGACAATATTTCTGTAATAAGCTTAATTTGATGTAGAAAATAATAATATAAACGGATTTAGCTACTAAGCCAATTATGCATTAGATTAACGATTCAAAATCTAATGTTCCCAGGTTCTATTTCACCTGCGCAGCCAAGTTGCAACGCTGTGTCGATACAAAAAGTCAGCCCAATACAAAATCACTTACGTATTCAACAAGAACGGCAACTAATTAACATTTTTACAAGTCTACTACGGGAATGATAGCTTGTTTATCCAGTATATCCTTATAAAAGACGCCATGCAAAAGAGACTTGGTTATAATAAATGACTGACGTAATGGACAGCGTCACTACAAAGAGGTAGCGAATATCCAACCTCTTTGTGCGCGTAATGAAATTGCTCACCACGTCGCGTAGGCCCATAGATAATGAAGCTGCAAAGCTGCTTCTAATCTGTGTTCAAAACGGGCGGGAAAATTTAAAAGAATAAAAAAATGTGTACTGTTTTTGTCTGGGATGTAAAAAGAATGCTAACTAGCTGCTATTCTTACATAAATGAATGTTGTTAAGAACTGTGGTTACCTAGGTTGGCGTATTTCAGAACGGATTTACAGAAAGGATTGTAATTGGCGATGAACTATCAATATGTCACCAATGTTCCATAATGTGATCATCACAATAATAATAATAATATTTGGACATTATTACACCAATTGAACTAGCCCCTTGGTAAGTACATTTAAGACTTGTGTTAAGGGTACGAGTCAACGTATATTTAAGAAATGTATACATATTATACATAGATAAATATATATATATAGTGCATATAATCAACAACCAGACTGGAAAGCAGTAGATAAGCGTTGTTCTCAACTCCGCCTCCACCGGGAATCGAACCCGGGACCCCACGATTAGCGTTCAAGTGTCTAACCGATCGCGCCACGGAGGTCGTCAAATAATAATAATATTCATTCTAAAAGTGTTTGAGCTGGTATTATTACAAGGAGGTTTTGTCCACTCAAAAGGGATTAAAGAACGTGAATGTACTACTACTGTCTAATCTAAAAAGAACGTGTCTAAATGATAGTAGTCCCAGCTTAATTTAAAGCAGAAAGGCACATACTTGGCCAGTCATGTCAGCGGGATGTTATTACATTCTTTATCGGCATGAGCGGTTACATCAAAGGACGCGGTTTCTTTGATATTTATGAAATGTGATGTGCTAACATGTTTGTATACAGACTTACATGTCACGCCCGTTCCCTAAATAAGGGTTAGTAGATATCTTCGTTTTTACATACATACATACACATCACGCCTGATTCTCCGTATAGGTAAGTAGGTTCCCGATCCTGACAGACTACTTTCGCTTCATTGTCACTCATACATCTTGTCATACACACTCGGGGGTTATAGATACTCCTAACTTCACCCTTTTTCAATATAGCGTCTATCTGACTGTATGTCTTATTAGGCCAGCCCCTACATAACCGCCCTTCCACTTCACTCACATATTCATTTTGTCAATCTGCTATCATTCTTCCGAATAACATGTCCAAACTAACCTCGGTTTTAATAATAATAAATATTGTGACTCTATTTCACCAATTGAGCTAACCCCTTGGTTCATTTAAGACTTAATAGACTTAATATAATAGGCAATATATAGATAAATAAATATATAGGATATATATGTAATTAACATCCAAACTGGAAAGTAGAAAGCGTAGTTCTTAACTCTGCCTCCACCGGGAATCGAACCCGGGACCTCACGATTAGCGTTCAGGTAGTTAACCGTTCGCACCACGGATGTTGTTATTTTTTCTTTGGCTATTTACATGTCATTTTTTCTGTACCTACATAGTAGGCGGTTACATGATTTTTGAACAAGTTTCTCATTTCAGTTTAAGAACTTACTGTGCTAACTTATGGTTACGGGTGATATCACTTGTATACTAGATACTTTAACGTAAACTATCCGTTATCACAAATATTCCTAATAAGTATAATTAATTATATTTTGTAAAACCTTGAATGAAATGCAATGCTTTTTATTCAACATAAGGAACAGAAATATCACATATTAAAAGTAAAAAATATCACTTGAAAAATTTACATTAAAATTTAATAATCTTAACAAAAATAAAAAGTTAAGGAATAATAACTAACGGGACTTATCGCGTATGTTTTATATAATAAAGTTACCTTTATTAGCCCGACGTTTCCCGTTAGTTATTAAAATAAAATAAATGAGTATAAATGGCGTGGTTAAAACTATAGTTATAAAATAGCTATAGAGAAGAAATGCCAAAAAACATTGCAGACATTATTCATATATTATCCACACTTTTAAGGATCATAATCTCATGTATTGGGAATGCAGCCTTCCAGCCTCACACCTGGTGCTAAGCAAAAAGGTTGAACGTGCCAATGCTACCTATTTTGTGTTTGTCAAACACACCATTAATAATTGGTCCCGCCCACTAACTTCATGTACTGATGGTTGCAAAAGTGCTTTGGAAGTAGAAATATTTTATTTAAGGTATAATTTTGAAAATTAAGCTTATTTACAACTTATATAGAATACTACCGTTTGTCAATCGAATCGTGACCACGGTCATAGAAAATAAAATTCCAACTATACCTGGTCACCACACGTCAATACTTCTTATTGTAGATTAACATGTTTTGAAACTTTGATAAAAAATTGTATAATAGATTATTTTATTTGTTTAAATAAAGCTTATTAAAAAAAAATTTAAAAAAAACCACTCATTAATTGCGGAAGGAATGTATTAAAATATCGGTCAGGAGTCAGTTTGATGGATCGTTCGTTTTTTCACATGCGTGAAAGCTTATAAAAAGAACGTTTACAGAAAAAAAATTAACAATATTTTTACAAGGTTATTCAAATATTTCTTATTTACAATTTGTCAAATGGATGATATTATAATAAAAAAAACCTAATCATTTTTGTGCCCAACTGTCCTTTCTCTGACATTTTATTATCTGTCAAAAGCTTGTACACGTGTCAAAGAGAGAAGATTATAAAAGAAGTTTTCTGAGGGCGATGACAAATTGGCCATATGCCACTGTCTTGTAAAATAGACTGTTAACATTAAAGTATTATACTCACGTCCTTTTATCCCTTTCGGGGTGAACAGCACCTTCTTTTACATTAACCAGTGTGGCTCTCATAGACATATAATATCACCATCACATATAATATCATATGTACATAAAATATCACCTAATAGATTTCATAATATGTATATACTTCAAAAGATTCGTTAAACGAAACCTCTTACTCGTAGTGCTTACATACACATATATTACAACTATTATATATTGAGTATATATATACATATATGAGTGTCAATGAAGCGAAATTGGTTTGTCTGATCAGGACAGATAGGAATCCGTGATCTCTGCCTACCCCTCTACATAGAAACGGGCGTATTGTGTATGTATATTACTACTATTAGTAAAAGTGAACCTAAAATCGAGAAATAAATAAGAATACACTAACACCCTACGTCGTTTCTCATTGATGCCACTCCATTGTAAATAATGCAAATTGGCTAATTAATTTCGCATTGAAGTAACGAATGCCGCTTTAGTATTCCGCACTCAAAACCTTGTGATTTAAATACGATCCCCTCATTAGTATGGACGGTGGGTTCCATCCGTTAATTGCGTTCTCACTGTAACAGAGACGCGAATTTGAATGAAAATCAGTCAAACCGCCAAAGTATGTTTATTCATATAATAAAACATATTTAATTGTGAAAGTTTTATGGGAAATCCTAATATGAATGCGCAATGACCAAGGAGATATTATATCTCCGAGGTTCTGTCTATCCCCAATGATTACGTGAATGTATATGAATATACAAAGGCCCAGATTCTATGATACTTAATAATATATTCAATAAAACATAAATGTATCTATATTTTACGGAAAACATACAACCTTAAGTAGGGTTTTTTAAATGTTGTTACCTACATACATAAATATAAATTCACGTCCTTTAATCCCTTTCGGAGTGAACATAATCTCAGAGATAAAATATCTCCTAGAGCATTTTCTAGCACGAATATTGAAGTTGCGATGTCATAATGGAACATCGCCCAATAGATTCTGTTTACCCCTTCTGTGATATTACCTGTCTTATCTAATTTTCTTAAAGCAAACGATCTTTACATTAAACAAAAGAAGTTCTGCTCTGTTCTATCTTTTGAAATACGGGTGAACTTGTAAACAAACATTATATCTGCATCAACATAAATAAATGCTTGTAATATTAAACAGTCCTGATGTTAATTTTTAGGTAAATTTTTGGTGTGATGTCATTTGTATGAAATATTGGTAACAGGTCGTAAACAAATCATTCAATGAAACATAAAAATTCTCTTGCCTACCAAGATATGCCAGAAAGAAGGGCATCGAGCTTAAACGCCTGACCAGCACGAAATATAGTTTTGCAAAAAGTGATATTATGTTCCCATGATCCTGTCCACCCCGATAAGGATTAAGAGACGTGAATGTACGTACATATATGTATGTACGAAAGAGTACTCTATCTCATAAGCTCTATCTATTTGTATACAAAAGTTAAAATTATATGACTTTATGCATGTATATGTAATATTTATTGAACCTATAAATATTCAAAGGCATAGTCACTAGCCTGGTAATAAAGGAATGCTAAACACCTACTATTCCTTTCAGAATGTCGTAGGAGGTGACTAATGGACTAGCGATAATCAAATCTATTGTACGATGCGTTAGAAACCTGTAATCATTTATCCATATAGCATAAGCCCAATAAATTCATACTAAAAAATGAACATAATTTACAGTCGCTAACGGTGAGGGAAAACATCGTGAGGAAACCTGCGTATCCCTCAGGATAGGTAATAGTCAGTGCCTATATACGGCGATACGGTTCACTACCTATCACGTTGGGTGCTGTCTATCTAGTGATACGCGGGCTTCGAATGACCCATACCTAACATGCCTTCGAAATTTCGGAGATGGGCATTCAAGCCTCTGACTACCCCGCCATAATAAAAAAGGGAGTGTGTATACACAAGTCGTGAAGCGTATGTTATGTTATGTTTATAAAAAGTGAACAAGATGTTTTCACGTGAAGGTATACGAGTATATACATATATGGATATACAAAAGCGTAGATTCAATAATACTAATTATGTCAGACACGCTATTCGCTTGTTTGGGAAAAGGAAAGAAATAATCTAACGAGATGATATGATGAATTGTTACGCATCACCTTTCCTTGTAAAGTGCTTGTTTGGTACTTCAATGAAGTGTAAATAACTGCTTTTTTATGAATAACTGTCCAGCGATTGACCCCTATCTCACCTGATGGTAAGTGACGATGAGGTCGATGATGTTACTCGCTAGTCCAGTAATACCCTATTCACTCTAGCCTTGAAGAGACCTAAGTTATATTCTACCGGGAATACAGACGGGGGAAGTGAATTCCAATCTTTAGCAGTAATAAAGAAAAAAATTACTGCATAAAGTCATACAAGTACATGCATTATAGCGCGCTGTATTACTGACCCTCACACAACACTCATATTTGTCACACGCTGGGCATAACAATAAACATATATGTACTTCCAATAAGAAATATGAAACCTTAACCGCAATTATTGTTATATAAATTTAGCTTCTGCATTACAATACATATACTCTATATCTCAACGGGATAAGTAGAGACTATTGATCGCCTTGAATTATCCTGACAAATCTCTCTCGCTTAATTTACATTCATTACCCTGATAGCGTATTATGTATAATGCCTGCATTTCTCTTCTGTATTTCCATACAATGTTCTCCCTTACTTTAGAAGTTAAGTGTTTCCCAAATCACGGAAACTTACATACAAATTTCACGACTTTTACCTAAGTAATATATATTCTCTACAACCCACAATTTGGCTCACCTTTTCACTGTATGCCTGATTTAAGTTGCTACAGGAAAGCTAGGTTGCCTAACAACCTAAATCCACGTAATAACACAGACTACGTGCCACAGAGTACGTGAGACATAAATTTAACAGTTGGCTGGGGCTTCCGAAGTAGCGTGAAGTGCCCCAAAATATTTATTGCTCCAACCACAGGGTATGGTGGCTGATAGACTAGGTGGGAAGTTGTGTTTACAAGAGTTGGATGTGCGCCCTAAAGCGAAAAGCGGAAGCTTCCAAGGTGTATAAAATATATAGCCTACTCCACTATTTACTGGATGTTATTATACATACAAACCTTCCTCTTGAATCACTCTATCTATTAAAAAAAACCGCATCAAAATCCGTTGCGTAGTTTTAAAGATTTAAGCATACAAAGGGACATAGGGACAAAGAAAGCGACTTTGTTTTATACTATGTAGTGATATAGAAATGTCGTGGATAATTGCCTGAGTTGGAAATTTGTATATATCTCAGTCTCTGTAAATTATTTTAATTGCGCGTACTATTGTTATTATTTTTCTGGTGCGCTATCTGTGGTATGTTAAATCTAGTTCTTACTGAAGTTTTCCTTCCGTGGCAAAAAATATCTAATGTGTTTCTTGGTTAGAGGGATCGTCCAATTAAGAAGTATAACGTTTAAATAGATATCATAAATAAGAAGTGTGATTAAGTACCTGTAACCGCCGAGTATCCTTTTAAAGGTATGTGGATACCGTTGAAGCCATAGTGGTTACCACGATTGACAAATATCATGTTAATATTAAGGGAAAAAGTGTATTGAGAATGTTATGTATTTATTCAACAACATCTCGGTAATAATAAAGTTCATTTTATTTTCCAACTTTTAATTTTTACTTTCCGAACCTAATTACACTATAATTCGCATATTTCAATCTGATGCCTACCCAATTTGCATTTAATAAATCTAAATTTTAATAGAGAATTAATAAATATTTTCCACCGCATCTATAAGACTATCTAGTCTGTGAAACCCACGTAGTGCGTCGAGAGATGTTCGCTTGAAGGGCCGAGAAAAATGGCTGAAGTTTATCCCTTTTGTAAAATATTGCATTTTCAGGCACCTACTTCAAACCGTTTACATGATTGCCTCATATCACCGTTGAGTAAGACTGCCATTATATCATGGCGACTCGAGTAGACTTGTGAACTAGGTTTTACTTAGGGACTTGCTGTCATGATCTCTGTTATTTTTTGTACAGTACGAAAAAAGATCTAAAGGAAAGCTGTATATATTTAAGCTTTGGCGAAGTCATCACTGTCAACAAGTAACACCACCTGTTTCGTTGATTGCTGACTATCTGGTGAAATAAGGTTCGATGTGGCTATAAAACACAACCTCGACTATGACAGAAATGGACTCAAGAATCTTTGATATTTCACAAGGGGCGTCAAGTACTCATCTTGCTTATACATACATATTTATACGTTTTTAAGCTCTTTCGGGTGGAGAGAACTTAGAAAATTTAATATCTATGTCTGACTGTGACTGGTTGCTAATCTATCACTTAATAGAAACACGTCGTTTAATTCAAATATTGAAAACCCCCAGCTGTTTTCTTTCCCAGATATGCCAAGAACAAAGCAGCTACTAAAGTGTTGTTTAAGTCTATTCCTAACTCTAGCTCAGACCAGTGACCAGAAGAAACTATGAACTCACTTCCTTCGAATTAGCCCGTCCTAATTTCTTGGTAAATTTCTCCTGGGTGCAGAGTAAACGAACACATAATCCTGTTACGGAGTCTAGCTCAATCTATTAACACTACGCTAGGGTTCCTAGAACTAAGATCATGTCCTAGATAGCTGCTGAAGAGGACTTTTCGTACACAACATGATATTAGTAGAGTCAGTGATTCCGAAATTATGGAATAAGTACTTCTTTATGTAATGTTTACTTTTAGACACTCGCGATTTGTACTCATTTTATTTACTATATGAGACCGGGTCGTATCATGAGAAATTAATTAAATATATAGATACCTATATGTCACCAGATCAAAGATATAGATACCATAAAGTTAGTAATGTCATGAGAAAGTCATGCAACAAAAGGTTGTGCATAGAGATCCCGCCACATAAGGTGGCAGTTGGAGGCGTCGCCACAGTCGCGTAATTCAGTGTTACCAGTAAACACGCCAAAACTAGCACTCACTGTGCCATACGGCTCGATACATTATATGTTTCATTTGTAACGGTCTTTGGTTGCAGAGCTATAAACTCAAATAAAACAAATTAATATATCAAAGTCAAAATATGTTTATTAAACTATTTCAAACATGATTAATAATTAACGGGACTTATCCTTCTTATTATATATTACATATCTTATATGTTCCTTCACTCTGTCCGCAATAGACCGTTTAGTGTGTTCGACGTAGGATTTCCCACAGCTGCAATCAATCTTATACACACCCTTATATCTTATATCATGAGTATAAATCGCGAATCTCGTAAAACTATTATTTCAAACATGGCACTGAGCATTGTCTTTACATATTTTTTACCGAGGTTAGATCAGCGGAGACCCTAGCTTGGAGAAGAACTAACAAGAAACTCCGGAAATCAATTTATTATAATCACCCTTAACAAACATAAAAATTACAAAGAGTGGGCAAAAAACACAACGCTGGTAATACTAAATTTACCTTTCATACAAAATAACACGCAATGGCGGTAACGTCAAATTTAGTTCCAAGTTTGGCTACTGCCACCTTATGTGGCGGGATCTCTATGTGTATTTTCACTCTGTTACGGTCATAAATACATAGTGCATGAAGAACAAGTCATTATGACGATAATATAGTATATTTCTTCATACATATCAATTATAATGCATCTTTAATCATTGAGGAAGTGTTTTTTATTATAATTAGCCTATTTAGCATGGATTTTTAATACAATACGTCGATTAACCAAATCAGAACAAAAAAAAATTTATTTGGTCGGGTTATATTTGCAGATAACTTTTGGCAGATCTCACCGGTCTTTTTTGAGAGACTTTGTTTTACCTTTGTTACCCGACGTTTCATTCATGGCCTTGGACAATATCCGCAAAATCCCGTTTCCTTGTAAACAGAATAAAAATCGCGAGCCTCTAAAAAAAGGAACCTGAAAATATAATATATAATATCGATCGTCAAATATTGTTGTGTTACCAATTCTCTATTTAAATAACGACTGAATGACACATGTATGTTTACATTCCATTCTAATCCTATACCAACAATCTCTTCCAGGGGTCTTAGTCCACTAATCCTTTTTGCAAAATAACAGTTCAATATCAGATCAGTAATAGTACATAGAAATGTCATGGACAGGACCTAGGAAATAAACCCTCTATAATAACCCTCGAAATAAGTCACTCTAGACTGAATATTCAGTGAGGAACGTTTCAGGGGCCTTAGTCCAGTAGTTTTAGTACAAACGCAGTTCAATATCATACCAGTATTAGTGATGTTGGCAGTTGATGACCACAAAATGTCAAATGTGTCAAATTTCACAATTGATATCAGCTAAAATGTCAAATTTCGCTTCACACTTCCAACATCACACTAATACTGATCTGATATTGAACTGCGTTTGTGCTAAAACTACTGGACTAAGGCCCCAGAAACGTTCCTCACTGAATATTCAGTCTAGAGTGACTAGGGGTTTATTCTCTACGTCCTGTCCATGACGTATGTATGTAGATTTGATGTGAATTCTGATTCCCGGCATTTCCTAGTAGTTCCCCACTGAAAGCGGGTAGTTGCTATTCAGAAGCGGTTATCTGATTTGGAAACCGAATGTGTGGGGGCGCCTTTAGCTCGGAATTTTACTGCAACTTCCAGTCAACTAAATAGACAGTATAAATGTACTTTAATCTCTTTCGTGGTTGACAGAATTTTAAAGCTAAAATATCTTCTATATATTGTATCTTATATTCTATCAGAACCCCAATATTCATGCTAAAAAGTGATCTTGGAGATATTATCGTGTCCAAGGTTTAGAGGATGTGAATGTATACGAATGTATGTTAAATATCTTCTCTGTAAACTTATTGTTAAAAGATTATTAATAACGGGTTGCTAGACCGTGCATTCAATTCAGCATGTATTATTATTTTAAGCCCCAGAATAAAAAGGAACTACAACCGTTGTCATTATAATACTGTATAACTAATAAATTCAAATTCTCTTTATTATATATTATGTATTCAATTACTGATTTGTTGAGCCCTTCCTTTTAAGTTAAATAACTCATGTTAGGAAGAGATCGCTCTTCGTATTTTTCTCATAATTTTAACAATCATTTATTTTAACTGAAATTTTATAAGAAAAATATAATAATTTGTTTTGCTACTATTTAAAGTGAGTAACTTGATTCAGCCAATTTTTGACACCATGCAGTCCAACTCATAATAACCATGAAAAGAGAACTAAAACTATTTAACCTTACATACGTTTATGGCATTGTTACTAAACCGTTCAAGACATGACCCTTGCCTGTACAATGGATTAAAAAATCAAGTGACAAACCCTCCTGTCAAACGCAAAAGCGGAATTTATTTTTTTGTCCCAATGAGTATTGTGTTCTTTTTGTCATTGTGGCGACGCAACTTTTGCGATTAGTGTGTGGTGCAAGGGAAAATATTGAAGCAATTTAAACGGTTATTTTACTGCGCTGCTTAGAATCAAAAATAGGCTTTTATTCCTGGCTTCATTGGACGATAAACCTACAATCTGACAACCATATTGTATAACAATACAATGACAATACTTTGTATTAATTTAGTTATCAAGCTTAAGGTCATCCAAAATTTTGGATTAAATAGTTCTTAAAGAATACAAAACACCTTCATGACCATGAACCCTTGCGGAATTAATCAGAGGTTCAGGTTTCTACCGCAATCGCGGAGGTAGTAATTCCATGGCCATCTCGAACCCACGTGTTGGCCAGTTAAACAGTACTCAATTGGTCAATACTCAGGCGAGATTTAAACCCTGTACCCACTAACAGAGTCATACCCCAATCAACTATACATACACCTAATTAACAAATATTATAATTTATCATCACCTACTATTACAACGTAACTTCTCTTTAACCCGCTACGCTACCCTCTACGCTACCCGCTACAGCTCACACCTTAACCCACCACTGGCCAAACAATGGCGTCGGCTTCATTTGTCACCAGAAGAGCTCTCGATGCCTCGTCAGCACTCGAACCCTGCTCCACTCAGTCAGGGTTAAGCTTGAGTGTCTGAATGGCCTCGTTGAAATGTGGATTCGGTAATCATTATTGTAATGTATTAATTAATGAGGGGTTATTTATACATATACATTCACGTCCTTTATACCTGTTCGAGGTAGACAGAACCTTGGAGACGATTATATCTCCTAGGTGACTTATTACCTATGTATAATATGTGATAATTGGATTACCTAGGTGATGATGTAAATCATTAAGCGATTTAAATGGGATAAATTAAGACTAAGGAATAGACTAGACTATATTGTCTAGAGTTTCTTACAATAATAGATTCCGTCTCTTGGTATTAAAACATTGTATCGTCGTCTATGGATTGTCAACAACATGGATTGTTACATAAATTCAAAGCTCTAGTCAACGTTAAGATATAAAATCCTATCGTAGATAGATAAATGCATATAAGGTATACGTAAAGAATCTGACTGTAAATAAGAACAAATATTATTATCCCACCGGGAATCAAACCTATGCACTAAAATGTTCAATTGCTTAACCGTTCAAACACGATTCTAACCAAGCAGTTACTTCACTATCAAACGACGGATATCGGTTTATTTAAACATCGAAATATCGTTTGGGAAAATCGAATTCGCTCATCGTTCGATGTTCAGCGAATCGAGTATTTCGTAGTATCGTTACTAGTATACTACAATTTGAGCTGTCAAAGGGAAATTTGTAAGCGTGATCATGCTTTTGACGATTGAGTATTACCTCTACGTACACATTCGGTCATAATAAATTGGTTTGAACAAAACAATGCCAAGAATTGTTCGATACATTTAATATTTTAAGTATAAAAGGTTTAAAATGAATATTGGTTATAGATTACTATATTATTAATATTGGTTAATATTGGCTATTTACGGATTTAAAGTATCAAAGAAACATATTAATCATCTAGTCATCTCTTACATAGTGGTAGAACAGGTAATGTATATTATTACATGATACATATTAATACATAGTCCCATGCTAGCTTACACGTGAAAATAATGCTAACTAGCTGCCGTTCTTCCCGGCATGTCTTTGGAGACGTCTAAGAGACTAGGAGGTATGTTATCTATTGGACGAAAGGTAACCTGTCACCAAAATTACATATGACTTCAAAACCCCAATATACATGCTAATAAGTGACCAAGAAGATGTTTTCCAGTTTCCAACGTTCTCTTTTGACACGAAAGGTATTAAAGGGCGTTAATGTATATTATGTAATCACATCTGTTAGCTTATTAATAAAGGTGTAGTTAGAGATACATAGAATATACCAGATATACATACATATATCATAGTTTTAAGAGAATCGCGATTTATACTCATGATTAATAACTAACGGGACTTATCGCGTAAGTTTTTATATAAAAAGTTACCTTTATTATTAACCCGACGTTAATTAATAATAAAGGTAACTTTATTATACAAAAACTTACGCGATAAGTCCCGTTAGTTATTAATCATACACATACATAACATATAATAGAGAATACACATACCAACATAGCCCCAAACAGAAAGCAGCTAGCACCATTTTATACGTCCCAGACTAGCACTGTTATCTGGCAGCCATTATCCCTTATTCCAACCCATAAGGGTCGATATTGACAAATCGCAGAATGGTGGTCCAAAGACAAGTCATTTTTTACGAACCTTCCTGATGTTTGATATGAAATCAGTGTTTCAATATCACAGGGATTCGGTTATGAACAAGGTTACGTAAGAGATGTGACTGGAATGCTAAGTATATGTGTTTCTTTTCTCTCTCTCTTCTCTTCTCTCAAGACAATAACATGCACAAGTTTTTATCCCCTAGTTTGTAAGTTTTTTTTTATTGAAAAAAGGTGACGTTAGGGGTACCTATAACCGCCGAGAGTGTATGAGAAGATGTATGAATGTCAATGAAGCGAAAGTGGTCTGTCAGGATCGGGACAAATGGGGATCCGTGATCTCTGCCTACCCCTCTACAGGGAATCAGGCGTGATGTGTATGTATGTATGTTTTGTGGCTGTAAATAAACGCTTTTATTATTATTGTTCTCGGTATATCAATGTAGATGACGAAAGGGAAAATGGGTTTTTAATAATGGGTTTCCATATTATTCACGTATATGGCATTTTACAGTCATAATTGCTTCTATAATTGTACAATATTGCCCGAGTACCAGCTATGTATCTGCGGTTTCCTCCACCCCGAAATTGATAGATGCTAAAATATAAATACTTTCACGACCATTTAACATTAACCCGTTAGAGAGTGCTTCGTAAGTCTATCTTCGCTGTTGAAATCCACGTTATCTCCATGGCCACGTTATGGATTGGTAAAATGATTCTTTTTTTTACACATTTGCTTATACAATATATACATATGTATGTGGGTATATTATGAATCTTTCTTTTCCAAATTAAAATATGTCGCAGATATAAGAATACTATACTAGATCATATATATCACAACCTCCTCTGCTTTCAAATAAACATTTTATTCCCTTACAATATATTATATACGTTAACGTACTTTACTTACACGTTAAGCTATATGATAAGGCCTGGCTGGAATATTGAAAGGGTCTTTGAACATTGTTTAGCAGGCTGTCAGGCGCAGGGAGAAGCGGCTTCCACTCCAGGAAGCGACGGGAATGGGCCGTGGGTTAGGGCTGAGAAAGACCTTGAGGTTTGGACCGGAATATTACGTACATACATAATATAATAGCATATCAATGCTAAGAGACAACCAGTGTCAGGCAAATGTTTTGACTTTCAATGAATGTACTGTACATGTACTTATGTTGAATAAAAACATTTGACTTTGACTTTATTTTATTTAAAAATATATACTGAACTAGATGTTGATATACACATGTATACTGTTGTTAATTTAAATATATCCATTTCACAATCAATATTACTTTTAAGTGGTTATATTTCCACTTTAGTCACAGCGGACTGGGGCATGAATAAAATTGATCGTAGCAATCTTTTTATATGTTATAGGAAGCTATGAACGAATTGAAAAATTATTACGTAAGTAGGAAGAATCTTTTACCAATATTCCATATTAATTTTATCTTATTCCGATTGGAGTACAAAAATGGATTTTATGACCTGTGACTTTTAGATTTCTTTTCCGGTCTCAGATTGGTACTAAACCCGATGTCCTTGTAAGTCCAGGGGCATTTTCAGCCGCAAGAGCGAGCTAGAAAATAGGATTTCCGTTTTTAAAGGAATTCTATTAATAACCTCTCCTAGGTCGCAGTCACCGAGTTTTTATGTAAAAATAGCCCACTCTAGGAATAAACTACTTACGTGTTTTTTCCGCTTTTGGGGTAGACAGAATAACGATACTAAATATCTGAGAGGATGTCCTAATAAACTCCGATCCTTAGCTGTTAAGCAATCTTTATACAATGAAAGGCAGTATATTTATCGATTCTTACATTTAGAAACTTCATTATAGAGTTAATTCATATCAATTTTCACAATTAATGACCACCTTAAACTTAAATTTCACCATTCTTTATTTCCGGTAGAATATATCTTAGGTCTCTTCAAGGCCAGAGTGAATAGGCTATTACTGGACCAGCGAGTAAAATCATCGACCTCATCGTCTCTTACCATCAGGTGAGATAGGGGTCAATCGCTGGACAGTTATTAATAAAACACAATTAAAAAATATATATTCAGTAAGCAGCCTTTTCATGTCGCTGTTTACATTGTAAATACAGCCGTTGGCAAACAAGTGGATTTTCTCATGGGTCATGTGTCTTAATAATTAAATCTCACTGCAGTATCTATGATAAACAAAGAAAAAAAACATAAGAAAGCACTTACCAGGTTCGAACCTAGAACCGTAGCTTCAAGTTCCTTTTTCCCTCTTTTACCCAACATAGTCTCATTAGAACTGTTTGGTACAGAGCAGAGACTTTTTGCACAAAACAAGAGCAGCATGGCGATGGAATTTCATTAGAGATCGGAGCGCCTGAATAAGATAGATTAAAGGGAGTCTCCTTTAGACTTACAGTAGAGTGTAAAAGGAAATACAATGTAAGTGATGAAAATGTGTATTGAGACTTATATGGACGCTTTTACTGAGCTTTTAATGAGGTGTGCAGATATTAGATAATGTACTATTAAATAACTATGAATTATAGGCTAGCAACCGGTTATCAATATTCCATATGACTTAACAAACTCAATATTCATGCTAAAAAAAGACCTAAGAGAATTAATATTTCCTAAGTTCTACACACCTTGAAAGGCATTAAAGGATTATATAAATAAATTAACCTGAAATATCTTTTACCTGAGTTACATTTGTTACCCCTCATATGAAATCTCATACATGCTCTTCTATTCGTCACGCTACTTGCAAGGCGATGTTTCGTCAACTTGGTTGTTAGTTTAATATACATATTTTAATCAATTGAACCAATAAATAAAGGCTAGATCAATAATAAAACTATATATCATAGTAATTTTAATCGCGAGCGTCCGTCTGATTTCGACATATTACCAGAAAGTTAGGCAGTGGAACGTTTTTTTAGGTCCAAGATTTGAACAAGCTGTAAAAAGCGACTTTAAGTTGTCCCGTGCTAGTCTGTAACTAGCTGCCGTTCATCCCGTTTTTTATGTCGTAGGAGGCGACTAAGGGACTGGGGGTATATACAATCTATTCGGGGATGGGCTAGCCACCTGTCACCAATATCCCATGTGAGATTACAACCACAATTCATGCTAATAAGTGACCAAGGAAATAGATTCATTTTTCAAAGGTTCTCTCCACCCCGAAAAGGATCAAAAGACGTAAATGTATACATTTGTTATAGAAGCATACATACACAGGAAGCCTGATTCCCTGAAAAGGGTTAGGCAGCGACCACGGATCCCCATCTGCCCCGATTCTGACAAAACACTTTCGCTTCCTTGACACTCATACACCTCCTCATAGACACTCGGCGGCAATAGATACTTCTAACGTCACCCTTTTTCAATATGGCGATTATCTGACTGTCATATGTCTTATTGGGCCGGCCCCAATGTAATCGCTTATAAAGTAAGTATACTCACGTACTATTTTAACAAAGACAAAAGCTGCTTTTAGTACCATAACAGAGTGTATATAGAGTGTATATAGTTACATATAGTTCTTTAGTATATATAGTATAGTATAGTTACATATAGTACCATAACAGAGTGTGTATGTAAATAGCAATTAGTATGAACCCATACACAACGGGCTTGTTCAATCTGCATAAAATATTCCAATACATTGTTATAATGCAATAAGGGAGCGAGCGGGCCACTAATATTGTCTTGACTTGCTCTTAGTAACTTAGATAAGTTGGGAACTTACATACATATATGACAAGGACTTATAGATGTAGACAGGTATCAGGGTTTCATATTTTACCGATTATAACTAAGGATTTTGGAAGAAAAGAAAGAAAGAAGAAGTGTCTGCACGTATATAATAAAAGTTATAAAACAATTAATCATTATATTAAGACAATTAAAATTAATAACAACAATTGCTTATAGTCTGTGTGGTTACAGGTACTTACTTAAAAATTCACCAAGGTTACTTCATTGAAACTCATCCCTAACAAATACTCAATAAGCACATCACTTATAACATACCTACACTTCACGACCATTCTCCTTAGCAAAATAGTCACTGATCACATGTTTATCTATTTCTTTACTATCGCCACAGATAATATAATACTACAGCTATTGCTTAGTCGTCGTCAAATAGAAGAGCATGTATAAGAAGGTTAATGGGTGTGAGTGAAGCAATTGTCAGGATCGTTCCAGGTGGCAATCTATAGTCTCTGCCTATACGGTTGGGGACGTAGAGGTATGACTATATGTATGTATGTAAAAATATCCTATAAACTGCATCAAAGTGAATCCATACAATTTTTACAATGTACAAAGATTTTGTATGGCTATTCTAGAGACAGATATTCTCAATTTATCTCTTATAAATCAGCATTAGGAACACGATCCCATTGGTTCACGTTCGGATAGGTTGAGAGGAAAATCCCTGAAATAAGGAAATGTCAAGAAGGTTGTGAAAGCCTTATCTTTAAGCCATATCTACGGTGGGTAGGTAGTAGTTAGGCATACTTCGACAGAAAAGGGACTTTTCAGGCTGTGACGTAATTGAATGGTATGCTGCTTGTATTCTTGAAATATCGTGGGAGGTGACTAAGGACTAGAATGGAATGGAATATATTAAGCGAAAGGCTAACAAACTGTCATCAATATTCGACATTAATATCATTTCATCGACCATGGCATATGTTTCTAAATTGGATTCATCTTTCTAAGGTTTATAAGGTATTCTCACGTCTATCTATGCCTTTTACAGTATGATAGCCCATCGCCCAACATTTACCCCTATTCCCTTATAACCGATTACAACATCCCAGGAAGTTCGTTAGAAGTACTCACATTCTAGAATTATACAGACACAACAATATATTTAATATCATATATTGTACACATTTTCTGCAGTGTTTCTTGGCATTTCTTCTCTGCAGAGTTTGTCTTTACGAAGTGCCATTAGTTTTAGTTTTATTATTCTAAATTGATTTATTTTTAATGACATATTATTTATAAATTTTTTTGTTTTTGACGTTCAATAAGTGATTTTAATATCTTATTTGATTTTGTATTGATGATTGAATTTAATATGTTGAATAAAAAGATTTTCATTCCATTTCATACATGGTTTTCAAACTTCTATTCAACCTTTTGGGATATTGAAAACTTAATATATTCACTGAGGGATCTAACAACAGTTTAAATATGAAGATCTACGAGTATTTACGTAAGGGACTTTACATACATACATACACACCACGCCTGATTCCCTGTAAAGGGGTAGGCAGAGATCACGGATCCCCATTTGTCCCGATCCTGACAGACCACTTTCGCTTCATCGACACTCATACATCTTCTCATACACTCTCGGCGGTTATAGGTACTCCTAACGTCACTGTTTTTCAATTCAGTGTACTAGAGACTAAATATGAAGTTTTCCTTTAGAGTTTGACAATTACATATACATTCACGTCCTCTAATCCTTTTAGGGTTGACTGACCCTCAGTGACACTTTAATAACTCCTAGGTTAACATAAATATTGGAGTTATGATATCATATGGATAATGGATTGCTAGCACATCATCACCTGCAACTTGCCGGTAAGAACGGCAGCTAGTTAGCATTCTTTATACGTCTCAGCTAGCACGGAACATATTATAGATAGACTAAACTGAAATATCATACAAAGTTATCAAACTTGGTTCTATACGCCTCTTTTAAGATTTTAAACTTTAAGATACTATGAAGCCTTATACCTTGCTGCCCCCTTCACCTTTAGCATTTAGCTGCAGCACGCCCTCGCAATAAAACCCACTTATTTCCGCTGTCGGCGAGTAATGCGCAATTACAGTGAATAATCACCTCGTTACTCCAAACAGAAAGTATTTGAGATACGCACTTCTTTAAATAAGGATGCTGACTTATAAATAGGTAAACTAAGGGAGTATGAGAGAAAATAATATTAATTTTAAGGGAAGGTTGCGGTTAGAAATAAGATGTAGTGACTAAGATTGAAAAGGGCATGCTTCGATGGTTTGGACATGTTATGCGGATGATAGTAGATTGACAAAAGGAATATATGTGGGTGAAGAGGTAGGGCGGTTACGTAGGGTCCGGCCCAATAGGACATATGACAGTCAGATAGACACCATGTTGAAAAAGGGTGACGTTAGAAATACCTATGATCTCCGAGTGTATATGAGTGTCAATGAAGCGAAAGTGGTCTGTCAGGATCGGGAAAAAGGGGATCTGTGATATCTGCCTACCTACAGGGAATCAGGCGTGATGTGTTAATGTGTTAAGAACTTAAACAGATCAATTTGGAGACATTCTTCTCAAGGCAGGTGTACGTAGTGAAGAACAGAAGAGCGTGTATTAGAAGGTTAATGGGTGTGAGTGAAGCAAGAAAGATATGTCAGGATCGTTCTAGATGGCGATCTATTTGCCTGTCCTCTAAGACGTAGAGGGGTGAATATATGTATAAATAAGTACATATGTATACTTGTCCATAATTTTAAGAAACATTTATGATCTAAACACACTCTTAGTAACTATGATGTAAATTCCCAATGTTTCTCAACATTTTAACTAATTGGCGTTTTTACGTACATGCCATATAAAATGACTACATACTCTAGCATCAGCTAAAATAAGCCTACATCTTTATCCCTCTGTCATATCTAACGATGCTTTCACGCCTATTACCCCTAATGGCCCAGTTAGGCGTGAGGGTAACACAAAAGTCGTGTATGGGCCTAAATGATCGCTATCATTTGACGAAATTATCACAAAAGGGAATGTTTTTGGAATAAATTCAGAGTTCTTCTGGGCCTTACAAAATTTAAATATAATAATAAAACTTCTAATGACAACCTTTTTGGGGCGTCACCTTCTTTTAAGTGTAAATTGTTGAAATATTTTATTTTAAATGTGACTGACGGGATATTGTAAAATGACCATTGTGATATATTATGTACTTGTTTATCTGTTTTGGTCTGTTCAATACCCTGTAAAGACACATTTATTTGCTCCATTTCATACACTCGGATATATGTACCTATATAGTCGGATTCTCGGAGATATATGCACTTACATTCTTATATCCCGTTGAGAATGCATAATATCTCTTCGGATATCTTTAGTATTTCTGTATATATATTTTCAATTTCGTTAAGCATATTTACGATTAATATATACATACAAATATTCTCGTCTCTACGTTCCTAACGTGATAGGCAGAGACTATAGATCAACACTTGAACGATGCTGACAAATCTCTCTTGCTTCACTCACACCTATTAACCTTCTCATACATGCTCTTCTGTTCTTTACACTACGTACACCCACCATGAGATGATTGTCTCCAACTAACGATTAATAATAATAAAAAAAAGATACTAAAACGATACAAACACATTTAATCTCAAATCACTTTCCCTACTATAATAACGCAATTTAAGATTAGCACAATCCGTATCCTAGCCTATTATTAGATCAATCGATTAAATAATAAAAATGACTGACAGCTGACACGCGTCTCCCGCCTAAATGGAAAAAAATCTATTGTTTGTTTTCCCAATATATGAAAAGTAAAGTAACAAAAACGTTATAATGGTTTAATATAACGCCATTTTTGTATTATTTCTATCAAAATCATCCCTTAATAACGTGTTTGTGTTCGAAAATAATGGTTTTGTGGAGCGGGTGTGTTTGATTCCCTGTCATTAAGGTGTCATACGTTAGGATGAGCTCAGTTAGAGTACCCGCCACATACGGTGGCAGTAGCCAAACTTGGAACTAAATTTGACGTTTCCGCCATTGCGTGTTATTTTGTATGAAAAGTAAATTTAGTATTACCAGCGTTGTGTTTTTTGCCCACTCTTTGTAATTTTTATGTTTGTTAAGGGTGATTATAATAAATTGATTTCCGGAGTTTCTTGTTAGTTCTTCTCCAAGCTAGGGTCTCCGCTGATCTAACCTCGGTAAAAAATATGTAAAGACAATGCTCAGTGCCATGTTTGAAATAATAGTTTTAAGAGATTCGCGATTTATACTCATGATATAAGATATAAGGGTGTGTATAAGATTGATTGCAGCTGTGGGAAATCCTATGTCGAACAGACTAAACGGTCTATTGCGGACAGAGTGAAGGAACACATAATATATGTAATATATAATAAGAAGGATAAGTCCCGTTAATTATTAATCATGTTTGAAATAGTATAATAAACATATTTTGACTTTGATATATTAATTTGTTTTATTTGAGTTTATAGCTCTGCAACCAAAGATCGTTACAAATGAAACCTATAATGTTTCGAGCCGTATGGCACAGTGAGTGCTAGTTTTGGCGCGTTTACTGGTAACACTGAATTACGCGACTGTGGCGACGCCTCCAACTGCCACCGTATGTGGCGCGATCTCTAGGGATTGTCTAGTGACATTAATCTGTAGGTAAGATTATTTCATTACATTGCGGACATATCAAGTTATTTTTGAAATGGTAGATAGAAGTAAGGGACATAATCCTTTGCTCTCACAAGTCTTAGATCACTTTTGTGTCCCTCTGATTACCTCTCACGTAATAAAAACTGTGATGTTCGTAAGTATGTTGGTTATGAAGATTGCGATAATTATTCTGCGTAGACTCATGTTCTAGCAACTCAGTTAAGTCGTTTAATGAAATATAATTTTGCCGTACAACAACAAACTTACAATAATTCTACAAGTTCCCAAGCAGCTGATTACGCCCTATAAAGTCCAAAACCAGCACGTAATTGTGTTAACATATTCCCCTAGCGCTCTCTATTCAAACACGAGCATATTTGTGAAGCAATTATTCAGTCTTAGCATGTTATAATACAATTTTGATCCAATTGTAAGTTGATTTAATAATTCAAAATGAAAGACCCTATTTCGGCTAAACTCTTTTGTGATTGCCAAGTAATAATTCTATCTTACACGTATTATTATGTCCCGTGCTAGTTGGGATTTATATAGAATGTTACCAGCTGTATTTTTCTCAGTATTGAATAAAAAGAGGATTATGATTGTTGATAAATCAATAATAATATCTTTATTGAGACATCCACATCAATTACATACAACAGAATTCAAAGCCAATAATTGGATTACATAATACACAACACATAAAATTACATTTCATTCAATCAGTTAAATTACATTTCAAATATAATATTACACAGCTAGTTGTGGTAAGGAGACCAGCTCGGCGGTAGTCTGTAGAGCACTTAAGGCTCTACAGATCCGCCAATTTTCAGCTGGCAGCCCACAGAGGGTATATTTATAATTTTACGTAAAATAAACATACTTTATTTAAAAATAAAAGTGAAATATAAAAATATATAAGCGTGAATAAGTGAGTAAAAATATCCATTTACACACTCCAATTAGTATTCTAAAAATAACTGACATTTGCCACTTTGACAAATAGAAACGCCATTTCATATAAACTCAGATAGTTTTGCTGGAGGCAATCATCGAGATATTATGTTTCCGAATAAAATAACGTGGGTGTACAAATACGAAATTCCTTTTTATCCAGGTATATGAAATATCAAATATTACAGAATTTGAAACTATGCTTCCGTACTAGTCTAGGACGAAAATAGAATAATTACTAACTCCCGTACTTCTCTGCATGTCCATCGAAAGGTAACTAAATAAATGGGATATATATAATCAATTGGGAGATATATAAAATATATTAAATTTACTCATAATTGTGATCACATAAAAATAACACAATAAATGCTAAAAGTAACAACGTAGATGAAATTCTATCTACACACAAAATTCCGGTCTCGGCAGTTTTGAAAATAAAACTACATTACAGAACTGAAAACTGCTTCGAGAGTCCATCGAGAGAGCCTTAAAGACATAAATTAATTGGATTATATTGAAGGATATGAATGTATATGCAGTATTTTAATTTTAGATGCTGTAATATAGATATCACGTCCATTTGAAGAGATAATAATGATCCCTTGACACACGAAACGCAATAAATCAGATGCTACAATTTGTTAGCTTTTTATTCGCTCAATTTGGGTCCTTTTTAATAGGTGTTTGTTGAGCAATAATTCAGTGTTAAGGCCCTGTTACACGCACCCGGTCGCAATGGCTTTAATAATTCAATAGAGATATGCCCCAAATAGGGATGGCTTCAAAAAGTTACGTTGTTTGTGTGGCCATGAAAAGTAACGCAAAATAATTAGCATATTTTAGGTACATACATATTATTAAAGAATATTTTCGTCACATGAACAAAAATGGAGAAACGTGATACTGACTAAAATATCTCCTCTCTTAAGACATACATACAAATATTCACACCTCTACGTCCCTCAGGGGATAGGCAGAGACCCCACCTGCAACGATCCTTACAAAACTTCTCATACATGTTCCTCTGTTCACGCTACGTACACCCGCCTTGAGAAGACATACCTCGTAAAAGGACGGACGACTTACAATTACTTCTACTCCATAAAATAGAGTAGAACATATAAAATCCATCCATTCTCTATCTGATAAAAGAATTAAAAGGCGAAACAGTAAGTTATATTCGTTATCGTGGAAATAGAGTACTTCGAAATGAAAATTATTTGTATTTTCTATCTTTTTATTCATTCTTATTTGTTGTTAATTGAATGTTTTATTATTTTTTTTCGTTGTTAAATATATGACATCTAAATTGTGTCCTTTAAATCTTTCTCTTCCATTCTTTCTATTCTCGCACCCCATCCGGAAGTTTCGTGGCCACAAACACGCAATCATAATTTGGAGCTTACATCTTGATGAAACAGCAACGTAACTGGCTGTGAGAACGTTAAACATCCACCTTAAACATTGTTTATTTAGACGAAAAAAGCAGACAAAAATCAACTACCAACTTGAGCAAACATAATGCTCGCTTATGAATAAGGGATGATCGCGAATTATGAATGGGACATGAGCCTGGGGCCATTGGCAATATAAGAGTACGCTTCCTGTGTTTTATGGCCCCCGGCTAATATGTTATTAGTGTGTTTATCGAAGCATTTATCCAATATATACTCATAAAGAGAGCTTGTTTTGTTGGTTCAATTACAAGGACTATTAACTATTTCGATTTAACAAGCCTAATATTTCGATAATATAATCTGCCAAAGGATGACATTTACATGTCAAGTTTCTATGTAACGGAACATTGTTTGCTTCATACGTATTAAGTAAATTTTTGTACCGACATAATTGATATTACTTTCTTTATACAAATATAATCTGTTCTTCACGAATATAATCTTTTTCGAAACGCTTAAACCTGAAATCTACTTATAATATATGTATATATTGTTTTGCCTTATAAAGGTATAAACAAATTCACGGCTAAGGAAAATAACACTTACTTGTTTAACTTTTGTTTACAATAGAAGGTCAGGGGTCATTAACGAGGAAAGGTTGACAAAAACACAGCTTCTAAAGTGTTTAATCAATCATGTTTTTCTACAAAAAAACCATTGTGTTACTCGTAATATATTTATTAATCTATTATTTTTCAATATTACGAACTTAGCTTTGAGTTTGAGTGGTCTATGAAAACATATTTATTACGATTATTAAGGTGTCCAAGATTAAGTGCACTGCCAAAAGGAAATTGCATTAAATTAAAGATGTTATAATGACTTTAATACGAATCGATTGAAGTTGATTATCCAATACTCAAAGAAAAAATACGTAACCACAACACTATTTGATATGTGTTTAATTCTAAAAAGTATAGTGGCGGTAGCCTGGTGGATACATCGTGAGGAAATCCCTCGGGCTGTATACAGTGCGATAAGGTAAACTCAACCTATCACGTTGAGTACTGACTATCTGGTGAAATACCGGCTTCGAGTGGCTCACACCTACCAAGCCTTCGAAATTTCGCAAATGAGTACTCAAGCTTCTGACTACTCCGCCACAATAAGATAATGTGTTACACAAGTCGTAAAGCGTATGTTCTAAAAAGTATTTCCAAAACGCCACACCGAACTAAATCGGTTGAAAAATTCACGTGTTTTTGTCCCTTGAATTTGTTACGGTAATTTGTGCGTGTACCGAATTCAGGTATCCTTTTACAAAATGCTATCCGAAACCCACTTTGAGATCAAGCCCTTTCAATTTGCCCGAAAAGGGTTGGAGCGTTTTTTCTATAAGCATAACATTGGCAACGAGACTATTGACCTCTGTGGGGTAGCCAGAAGGTCACTGTCCATTTCTGATATTATTAAAGACTGTGAATTTGAATGAAATAGTCGGTATACATAAATGAGACATGTGATGTTTTATGTCGCCGAATTAAAGCACTGACTATTTAATATCCTGAAGAATGCTAGCTATTTAGATATCTACTTTCCTATGATGTAGTAATAGGTAACCAAGGGACTAAATGTCAATTGAATCTATTAAGTAATGGGATAGCAACCTGTCACCAATATGCTATATTAATCTTATCACGCCTCCGATAGTTAACGTAAACTATTAGCGACCGACTTGTTATTATCTCTGAGATTTGATTCACCCCAAAAGTATAAAGCTCAGCCGACATAATCTATAAGATTGTATGGCAGATAGAAAATTAACGAAATGGCACGTGAGAATGAGTATATAAAATAGGTTTCCTGTTTCCCTCACCTAGCATTACGAAAGGTAGCTACTTAATCCTCTATCAATCAATCAGCAAGGATCTTCAATCTCTCTGGGATAAGGGTTTAATGAGGGCTGGGCCTTTTTAATTTACTCGTACGGGAACCTATGTATCTTCTGGTTTTACGTTATATTGGGCCAAACTAACACTGTTCGGTCCGGGATTAGGGAAAATGTAATCAGCTGTTTAGTATATTAGGAGATATTTATATTCTTTCTATAGGTATGTTTTTATTACCGTGCTTGTGTACGAGTATATTTCTTATTATCTATTTATTTAAGGGTTAAAGAATATAAATCATTAGTTAATACTAAGTGTTGTATTAGGAATAAGTGGAATGATAAACATACACTGACAAATTTAAATTAAAATACTTGCCAAATTTACTCAAATCATATAACTACGTATACATATAATAATCCAATGATTTAAAAATGACTATTCATGCTATAAATGTATTTATCTATGTATAATATGTATATATTTCTTAAATATACGTTGACTAGTACCCTTAACACAAGTCTTAAATGAACTTACCAAGGGGCTAGTTCAATTGGTGTAATAATGTCCAAATATTATTATTATTAAAAACATGAAAAATCTTAAATCTCAACCTTTTTTCGGTTACATTCTTTTTGTTTAACTTTACCGATAACAAATACTGTAACTATACTCTTCGTAATTACTTTTACCCTTGCACAACTTAAATAGACGGTTAAAGTAGCAGTAGAAAAAGCTTCCAATTAGTTGAAAAATGTCGTCTTATCGTCGTGTTTGCTTCTTCAAGGCGCCCTTTACTCTTGGTGACATGCACTCATTACTAACAAGTCCCTAGAGCTCATTACCCGCCGCTCGAAGCGACACTAGTGTTTACACTTACACAACGATAGATGGGGTGTTATTGTTATTGTTAAGTGCAAAGGTTGTGGTTAAAATCTTACGTAATAGCAGTCCAAATCTACGTAGATTTTAAGGATTTTTATACCTTATATTGGGGTTGTATTGGGCAATGGAACATTGGTGACTGGTTTATAGCCCATCGTCCAAAGTCTTCTATTTATTTAGTCACCTGCCACCTGCCGAGAAGAACGGCAGCTTGTTAACTCAGGGTTGAGTTCTAGACATTATTAAGTTGGCAGTGTACATTGTATGTTATAGTGGCGTTTTATGGTATAAGTTATTGTATAACAATGTACTGAGATGAACTGATTATGATGCCAATACATTGTTTACACATAGATATCGGAGTGGGTTAGGAATAAAAATGTAATCAGTCTACTTTGGCATGTCGTAAGAATACTTATTGGGACAAGAAAGCATGTCAAACCCAACTCAAACTACTAATGTAATCCATGTCAACCACAACGTATATGTTATATTAATGTGACTTAAGAATTGAATGTACGAAAGTATTAGCCCTTAGAAAACCTTACCTTACCTATTCTGAAATAGATGTAATCGTGTATGGTAACTATCATATGTTTTCTTAAAAATGTTCTATTGATTTATTTATTAATGAAAATCAACAGCGTACTTATACTATATTGCAATACATTTTAAAAGTCACCGAGGCTAATTACACACTTTCGCACTTTTCTTAATAGTTCAATAGTTGTGGAGTGTGTGTAAGAGAGTGTGTATGTGTTTGTAAGTGTATACGTCAATACATATAAATAAGAAATAATATATATGAATGAAGAATAATGATAGTAAAAGTTTGTCAGTCCATTATTAACAGTAACTGGCTACTATAAATCCAGATAGATAATAAGTTAACTCACAATGTTTTTCGTCTCCGAATGCAAGCATAAATGCAACAACTCTTCACATAAAGCCACCCTGTCGGAAATTCAATTAAACAGCGCTCGAAATCAAAAAGCAGAAGAAATGAAAATTTTAATTCAAAAACCACAATTGGATTTATTTAACCTTGCACATAGGAATTTCAATTTTAAAACTGCCGGACTAAAGACCATTCTCCTACGTAGAGTTCCTGAAATGATTCTGTTTTATACCATTGTTTCGTCGCATGCAATTGTAGACTTTATTGCCCTAAGCTACGGTTTAATTTGGCGTATGTGAAGCAAATGCGCTGAATAAAAGTAACATATGAAGCGCTGGCTTGAAATGGAATTGTTTTGTGGATTTAATGTGCACAGGCTTAACCGCTTTCCAAAGAGAAGATGATTCAATTTGTCGTATAAAGGTCATATGAGGCTTGAATATAATAAAAATGGATCCTGTATCTTCCCTATCATATACAGATCGAATTGGAAACATTCTTCTCAAGGCGCCGTGAAGGACTGAAGAGCATGTATGAGAAGGTCATGTATGAGATTTCTAAAGATCGTTCCAGGTGGCGATCGATATCTGCTTATCCCGTTAGGGACGACGAAACGTGAATGTATGTCTGTAGTATGTATCTTTCATGTATTTTTATGTAAAATGGCTACCAACACTAAATATTTCAAAATTTCTCACTATTTATCTACGGACATATATGTATCTCTTCGACTTATATTTTCTTAAAACTTATAATAGTTATTGGTGACAAATTGCTAACCTCTCATTCTATAATTTCTATTTACTTCCCAAAATACCCCGTTCATCTATATCATTATATGTATTTATTATTAGTCCATTTTCTTGATCCACAATGATCTCACAAACCTTATAATAATACACGGCTTATAATACAAACACTGCCTATATGACAGTGATAATTTAATGACCCCTCAACAGAATCCCGTGGCACCCTACCATCGACACGAGATAATTAATCCCATCAGAAACAGACGTGTGTTAGCGAAAACAAACTGGCATTAAGGTATTACTTCCCTGCCCAATTTGCTCTTAATATGCTGTATTTCGGCACAATACATGGCCACGTGGATGACACGTGGACCCTAGGGTAAGAAAAAAGGTTTATTTAAAACTTTATTACATAAACATACAATTTGCGAGCCCTGTAGGGTATTTAGGAGGTCTAATTACGAAGTAGTTTATTTAACTAGTCCCATGCTGATGTGAGAAGTTAAAATAGTGCTAACTAGTTGTCGTTCTTCGATAGGTGACCAGGGGTAAATGGAATCGATAGAGCGATGAACAACCTGTAACCAATGTTCCATTGTAACCCCAATATTCATGCTTAGAAGTCACCTAAGACATATTATATATCTGAGCTCCTATCCTCGAAAGGGATTAAATAAATGATTAAATTACGTGAGTTTATATGTATAGAATATATTTAAGGACTGTAATAGGTTTTTAAGAAATAAGCATTAAACAACATTATATAGGTGACAGATTTTTATAAACAGAGGGACTAGGGATATATGGAATCTATTAAGCGATAGTCCAGCAACCTTTCACCAATATTCCATATGACATCAAACCTCCGTATACAAGCTACTAAATGACCAAGAAAATGCTTTCATGTCTCCAAAGTTCTATTCATCCCAAAAGGGACTAAAGATCATGTATGTATGTATGTAAGACCATACACCAAGAAGGTGGTTAAGTCTCTAGCCACCCGAACGAGCAAACAGCCCTAACGTTTGTTTATATCCCTTATTATGAATTGACGCTGACCCTTTTCAAACGAAATGACATTTCTAATTACGACAGGCTATGAAAGGCGCATTACTAATTATCTGAGAAATCCATAATGGCGACTATTTATAGATCCTTTGAATGGTCGGCAGAGATCAAGGAACACCATTTCACCCACCTTTTATTCCATACAAAAGCTCGGAATAATATCTCATCGGTCTTCGTTTATCATACGTACTATACCTTTATAGCATAAGTATACTGTCCATGTAATTCGCTAGTTTGGGACGTAAAAAGAATGCTAATTAGCTGCCATTCATCCCGACATGTTGTAGGAGGTGACTAAGAGACAATATAACAACCTGTCACCAATATTTCATATAACATCAAAATTATTCATATGCATAAGTGACCTAGGAGATATCATATATCAGAGATTCTGAGCATCCCAAAATAAATTGAAGGACTTGAATGTGTGTGAATTGATAAAGGTAAGCGATATATGCGTTTTCATTCGATTCTTTACCCCTGGCTACTCAGTCACATTTACCACATGACGACAATAAGCTATGCAGTTACATTCTAAATAAGTCCCAATATCCCATGTTAATTGGGACTTAAATTGTTGTCAATCTATCCAACTTTCTGCTCGGTATCCCATAGACAACGACGGTAAAAAGGCTATTTAGAAAAAAACGTACGCGTTCACGACCATTAACCCTTATGGGGTAGTCAGAGGTTCAGATGTCCATCTCTGCAATTGCGAAGGTAGTAATTCTATGGCCACCTCGAACCCACGTGTTAACCAGATAGTTAGTACTCAACGTGACAGGTGGTCAGCCATGTCGCCATTTACAAGCACTAACTATTACCTGTTCTGGGAACTCACGATGTTTTTCCCTCACCGTAGTATTCGACCCATTTCATAAATGTATTTTTATTATTATTAAGGCTATTTAGCTTAAGCGCCATTTCACAACTTCACACGAGACTATTCAAACTTTTAAAAAGTCGAAGAAAAATCGTATACAATACAAATTTTGTTAGATATTCGTCAAAATTAGACTCACCTAGAGAATATGAGTAGATGAAATTTACTAGACATCAGACTATCACTACTTCATCAGTATGTATGTGGTTCGTTGCTATATGAGCCACATAGATATCATGACTTTCAATTCTTTACAAAGTTCTTTCAATCTCAAATAGAATAAGTGTGAGTATATGAATGTAGAATAATAACTCGCTATTATGCGCAGTTACAAAGGCCTAAATAGCGTTCTTTGTGAGTCCCCTTCATTAAACGTTCTGCAAAGGGTTGGCAACCACTTGCAAAAAGGGGCGGGGCTAAAGAACACACCCTTGAGCAAAATGGGCTTGAAGATCTTTATTATTATTTCTTTATTAAGCCATTCACCACTAAGGTTATGTCGGCTGAAATACAAACACTGATGCCACGGCGTTTGCACTTCTTGTTATTCCATCGCCATGGTTACACCAACGCCGCCAGCCGCTACAACCGAAGAAAAACTAAGTCCAAGCTGCAATTCTTCTCTTGATTGTTCTTCGGTTCGTTCCAGTTGAGGATCCAAATATAATCACAAAGCGAACATATTTAGCCAGTTTGGCATCACGATTGACTAAATAATCAGCCGAAAATAATTATTTGTATTTTCAACTTTCACTGAGCTGCTGACTTTGTTGACGAACCATAGACGACTGGGCTTGAAGATCTCAGTATAAACTAGAGTACCCGCCACATAAGGTGGCAGTAGCCAAACTTGGAACTAAATTTGACGTTTCCGCCATTGCGTGTTATTTTGTATGAAAGGTAAATTTAGTATTACCAGCGTTGTGTTTTTTGCCCACTCTTTGTAATTTTTATGTTTGTTAAGGGTGATTATAATAAATTGATTTCTGGAGTTTCTTGTTAGTTCTTCTCCAAGGGTCTCCGCTGAACTTCTTCTTCTCAATCGTTACGCTCTTATCAGAGCGGTCGTGGTCTTCATGACGTGGCATCTTGAGCAGCCGAAATGGTTGGTGAACTAACCTCGGTAAAAATATGTAAAGACAATGCTCAGTGCCATGTTTGAAATAGTTTTTTTACATAAATACATACACATCACGCCTGATTCCCTGTAGAGGGGTAGGCAGAGATCACGGATCCCCATTTGTCCCGATCCTGACAGACCACTTTCGCTTCATTGACATTCATACATTCTCTAATACACTCTCGGCGGTTATAGGTACTCCTAACGTCACCTTTTTTCAATATAGCGTCTATCTGACTGTTACATATATGTCTTATTAGGCCGGCCCCAACGTAACCGCCCTTCCACTTCACTCATATATATTCCTTTTGTCAATATATAGTTTTTTTAATTTGTACTTAGATCATAAAATAACTTTCAAAGAGAGCTTATGATAGGGCCTATTTTGAATAAAAAATATTTTGACTTTTGACTTTGGTATATTAATTTGTTTTATTTGAGTTTATAGCTTGACCAGATAGACGGTACCTACTCAATGTGACAAGTGGCAAGCCATGTCGCCATTTACAAGCACTGACTATTACCTGTTCGGGGAACAGGTAGGTTTCCTCACGATCTTTTCCCTCACATTTCGTAAATGTTTTTTTATTACTTTACTACTAATATTATTATTTTAATACTAAAAAGCACCTCAGACACATAATCCGAACACAACAAAATATTAGTAACAGCTTCCTTCCCTATCGCCCAATAGATTTGACCCCCTAGTCCTACACATTTTCTTAACCAACTCACGTGAATAAGCAGCTAGTATCACTGTATTACGTCCCAGACTAGCACGGGATGTATCTTGAGGTTTCGTTACAAACACAATGTACAAACTTCCTTAATACTTGAACATGTTAACTTTGGCAACCGACGCATTAGATGTTGTACTTCATATTAACAGTGTAAGTGATTGTGTTTTACATATTAATGTTAAACTCAAAGCCTTTGGTGTATGTAGAAGATGAAAGATGGGTGAAAATATTTATAATATTTGTCTTTAGGCAGAAGTTCGCGTATCCATCTCGGCAATTGAGAAACATTTCATCATGTGGGTTGTATACAATATATAAGCGCTGACTATTGCCTATTTAGAGGAATAGGCAAATCAAGGTAAATATAATAATGTCTAACTGCCTAACACTTTTATGTTTTAAGGGTCAAATCTTTGATTTTTATAAAAAGCATCTTACTATTTAATTAATGGACATGAAGCGTATTTACCTAAATTTACACCAATAAATTTATGTAAATTTGCAAACATATCCCGTATATTATACTACGTATGTAAATTTCCATATATTAATATGAATATGTCTACAACCGTACTCATACCAAGGTTAACCGATTACATTTAAATAGCTATTCACTCACTACACTTAACATAATACTAGTGTAACAAGATCCCTTAAGAGAAGTGTTAATCGCAACCCTCTGTAATAGGACACTCACAAAAGCATAAAGGAACTACAAATGAAGTTATACAAACGTAATATTGTGGGCTGGACGATTTTTATCGTTAAACACTTTCTATTGAACTAAATTATTGCCTTTAATGTTGCTTGAGTGTTATTGCAGCTAAATTGATGCTTTTAAGCTCAACATGTTGTAGAAGGCAACTTTTAAACAATTAATGGGCTAGGCTAGTCTCATATTCTATCACAATTACGATAAGAACTCTAAAATATACCTATATTACGTTGCATATGGTCTTTATCCTGAAAGAATAACGAGAGTTAGTAAATATATTTTGTACTAACTAGTTACTCGAATATTGAGCTCTCATTATAATAATTATGGTCATCAAGAGGAGGCTAGATTTACTACATCCGCTATTGCGGAGATGGATGCCCTGCAAAGGCTTTTGTTGTGACAACGTTTGTCTTTTGTTTATCTTTGTCCATATTTTGCAATTTATTCCTCTATACTCTTTAGGGAATTCACTAAGGGATAGACAATATTTAACAACTATAATCAGCTGTGCATTTTCCAGATACATATATTTGGTCATTGAAAATGACGTTAAGTAAACAATCAGCAACAAAACGGGTAAAACGTTGATTGAGTGTAAACATACAGTGCTACACCTATCTTAATACAGGCATATTTCCTCACGATATTTTACTTGAAACAAATTCTTAGCCAAAACATAAATGAATTAAAAATCGATCCATTTTGCTTTGACCTACGAATGCCGCTCTTCCTGGCATGTTGTAGAAGTCGTCTCACGGAGTAGGGGTCAATGGAAACCGTTAGGCGATTGCCTATCAACCTCTCACCAGTGTTCCATAGGGCATCAGAACCCCAATATTTACGCCATTACTTTAAAAAGTGACCTAGAATATGTTATCATACTTAATAAATTATTTATTTACACATTATTACGCCAATTGAACTAGCCTCTTGCTAAGTACATTTAAGACTTGTGTTAAGGGTACTAGTCAACGTATATTTAAGAAATGTATTCATATTATATATGGATAAATGCATATACAGCATTTATAATCAACGACCAGACTGGAAAGCAGAAGAAAAGCGTAGTTCTTAACACTGCCTCCACCGGGAATCGAACCCGGGACATCACGATAGTGTTCTGGTGGTTAACCAACCGCGCCCCGGAGGTCGTCTTACTTCTAAACAATTGTCCACTCGGAAAGGAATTAAAGGACAAGTTGCTTACAACTTGGTAAGGTATCTGATTTCATTCTATGTCAGTCCAAGGCCAGTACATAGTATTGACATTTCCTCTCAACGTAGAACGCTAGAACTCCGCATGATGTAGTATCGATCATCGTGACACAATATCTGGCGATCCGATGTCCCAACTTCATAATCCATTCATAGCAACTCTCCCTGTTTCGTGTATTATGTTCCTGTGGGATTACACGAGCAGACATTTGTTATTACAGGAAGAAAAGATTACCCGTCACATTATTTTTTGATCATGAAATAAAAACATGAATCAAATTTTAATACCTTTCAATATACATTTATTATTATTAATGACAAATGAAGTTTAAGAAAAAAACTAAATATGTACAAATTAAAACATTAAAAAAATATATTTACACAGCGCCACTAGTGTCCCGAATTTAGCACCCAGAAGCAAAAGCCCCCAACACACTAAAATAAAATAGAATGATAGCTGACTGCCTTTCAACCCGGCATATCGTTAAGGATGTAAGATGTTATCGAGGGTAAAGTCTTAATTAATATGGCATATTATGCTAATCACTAACCAAATCGTTATGTCGTTATTATTTTATTTACGGTAAGGGAAAACATCGTGAGGAAACCTACCCGTTCGTCGAACAGGCAATAATTAGTGCTTGTAAATGGCATCATGGCATACCACCTGTCAGATTGAATACTGTTTATCTGGTAAACACGTGGGTTCGAGGTGGCCATAGAATTACTACCTTTGCAATACCGGATATGGACACCTGAACCTCTGGCTACCCCGCAAGGGTTAAAGGTCGTGAACGTGTTTGTTTTTTGTTGTTTTGTTTGTTTTATTTAATATAATTAATCGATATTCATATCTCAATAGATTTATCAAAATCTATTGACATAATCTATATTAAACTAATAATAACATTAGCTTAAAGTATCTAAGTTCAAATCGTCATAAGGGATAACTAACTATCCGTATCATATCTAACTAAACCTTGGATCTCGCATTGAGTAGACATAATTATCGGTTTCGTTAAGAAGGATTACTTTTGTGTGGATTGAGTTTTGGCCTATTGCGAGTTTAATCGTTACTGGTGCTGCCATCTGTTGGTGAGTTGTGTGAGGTGACTGACTCTTTTATTAATCACCTCTGTACGTCGTGCACTAAGAAGCTCAACGTATTGCGAGTTGGAGGTTACGTGTAGCGCCATCTGTTGGTGAGCTGGAGGTGCAATCAATTTACCTTATTAAAATTTAACTAACTGCAGTTAGTGTCATCTATTGGTGAGGTGTAGTGAAGTGAAGTGAAGTTATCTTTTAATACGTTTGGGTTGATCTTTGCATTAACTAACGGCAGAGCTTGCTACTGACTACTACGACTAACGGCGGAGCTTGACTGGTTTACTAAGGAGATGCCTAACATGATGCGATCCCCGCCGAGTACTTTGCAGCGCTTGGACGTTTCCCTGTCTGATTCGGATCTTACCCGGATTATTCAGAGTGATCCTGGCTCCCCCCCTCAAGATGCAAACATCACCCAAAGAGCTAAAAGACGTCGCTCCTCAAGGGAGGGGACCACAACGGCGCTTGACGATTTTAGGATGGAAATGAAAGACATGATGCTGCAATTTATGTCAGTACAAACGGCGAGACTTGACAAAATAGAGAAACATGTTTCCGAAATCAAAAAGTCTACCAATAAGATTGAAAACTCTAATACTGATATCGAGAAGTCGCTGGGTTTTCTTGGAGATCAAATTAAAACTATCGAGGATGAGCTTTCCTCTCTTAACAAGGAGCGTACGAGAAATAGTGAACAGATTTCTCTTCTGGGGGAGAGGACTACGTCTCTGGAAGCACAAATGCTAAAGACTTCGGTTGAGATAAGGGGAGTTTTGAAAAACCCGAATGAAAGCAAGCAAGCCCTTTACAACATGATTCTTGAACTTTCGAAACACTTGTTGGACTTTTCGGAAAGTAGCATTAGAGACATATCTCGTTTGCCATCCAAAAAGGAAAAGTCTACATCTCCTATTTCGGTAGAGTTCCATAACACCCTTATGCGGACAAAATTCTTGCAAGGTATTAAACAATTCAACATTACTCATAAGGCCGATAAGTTGAACACATCGCACCTGGCTATCTCTGGTGATAAATTGCCTATTTACGTCAGTGAGCAGCTGACGCCGTTATCTAAGAAGCTCTTCTTCGCAGCACGAACTTTCGCAAAGGAGGCGAATTTCGATTACTGTTGGACTTCTAATAACCGTGTACTGCTGAGAAAAAACTCGACCTGCCCTTATATTATCGTAAGAAGCGAGGAGCATTTAAAGTTGTTAACAATATCGTAGATATGTCGCTGTTTAGCTGTTTTTGTTATCAACCTTTTACTTTTTCATTAATGTTACTAGTTTATAATTATTTCTGTTTTTTACCATCTGTTTTAATTTTTGGTTTTATGTTTAGTCGTAAGCACTTCAGACTCATAACTTTGTTTTATAATAAGAATTTAACATTATTGTTTAGCATTAGGGGTAAAATGACTGTACAAGCAAATCTTCAAATTTCTTTAACTCTTTACAATTACTACACACTCTTATACTCGTATAATTTAGGTGAGGATCTCTATACATATTGCATTTATACACATGTATCTTTGAATTTGAACAGGGTTTTCTCAACCCCCAAGTCCATCTTATATGTCATGGATATCTTCACTTATACTGTAGCTAACAAACACCAACTAATAAACCGCTTTCCCCAATCAATGTATGGCTATTATGTACTAAAGTTACACAAACATTTCAACAGATTGCAACTTGAAACGAATTCATCATATCGGGTGTTGTCTACTAATCCTAACAATGTCTGTAAATGTGAGCAGGGATCATTCCTGATAATAGATACAAATTATTATGAGTTTTTAAAGAATAAATCTGCGATGTACTTATATAAGTATTTGATACTATTTTTTACAATTTGCTATACTCAGTTGCATGAAACTCCATTCCATTTTTCCTTATCTAATATCGAAATAATCTTATTGTCAAATTTGCAGCTATGTTATATTTTAATTAATTTATTAATTTCATTGTCGATTGTTAGCAATTTCACTCAAATTCGTCGTACTGACCAATCACGTATTTCACCCTTTTTCTCAATTATAGAAAGTGATTGATACAATTACACATGAGGATAACATTGACTCTGTCAGTGTGTCCCGCGTAATAACTTGCCCCCCGGAGGAATGTCATGATCATGTTTCTTCCAGCACAAATTCTCTTAAATATTTGTGTTTTAATATTCGCTCTATTAATAAAAATTTTGACGAGTTTAACCTTCTCTTGTCTCGTATATCCGTGTCTATAGATGTTATTGTGCTGACCGAGTGTTGGTTGGACTGTGGCTCCAACCAGCGGCTTCCGCGGCTGACTAACTATGTAGCCACGGGGAGTACGAGACATAACAACCAGAGTGATGGGGTGGTAGTGTATGTTAGGGATGATATGCAACATTCAGTAGAAGAGCCCGATTTTGCGGGCACTGCGTCCGGTTTAATTGTCAGGACGCGTGCTGGTGTGGCTGTCCTCTGTGTTTATCGTTCACCTTCTAACAGAAATATTGACCCTTTCTTGATGGCGGTCGATGGGGTTATTTTGGGTCTGTCGTCTTACAAAACGACAATTGTTGTGGGAGACATTAACGTAGATATTTGTGATGGTAATTCTGACTCTCGCTCAGATGACTATCTAAACTATATGGCTTCCCGTGGTTTCTTGCCTGCATATACTGTGCCCACAAGAGGTGGTGCCTGCCTTGATCACTTTCTCCTGCGCTCAAGGTCCTCCGCTGTGGCGATCGTGGTCGAGGCAACTGCAACTGATCACTATCCTTCTCTGCTGTGTGTGAGCACTAAGGACCCATGTACTTATTCAATCACCTCTATTACCAAACTTGATTTCGCTGGAATGGACGATGACATTTCTAACTCTGATTTCTCGCATATTTTGATGATGTCGGATCCTGAGGGCGCCACTGAAGAGTTTGTCGGTTCATTGTCGGATCTGGTGTCGCGGAACACTTCCACTAGGGTGCTGGCGAACAGGAATAGATTGATTAAGCCATGGATGACCACTGGTCTGCTGCGTTGTTTGAGGCATAGGGACCGTCTTCATAGGCGTATGAAAATTAATCCTGACAATGAATTAAATAGAATTACGTATAATAGGTATCGTAATTTTTGTAAGAAGCAATTAATAAAATTGAAAAGGCAATACGAAATATCTGAATTTAAAAAAGCAGGGAATAATTCACGTCTAGTGTGGAACACAATCAAAAAAGTAACGAACACCACTGAACAGTATAATTCCCCTTTGGGTTTGATATCCCTCGGTCTGACGGACCCTAAAGAGACATGTGATATGGTCAATCGCTTTTTTGTGAACGTGGGTCAATCGTTGGCCAACCAGCTTGCGCCTGCGGTGGCCTCTATCTCCGGAGGCTCGCGTTCGGCTGATGTGGTTGTGCCTGCTCGCTCCTTAGTGCTGCTGGAGTCGAATCCCAAAGATGTTATTGCCGTCATTAGCACCTTGCGGTCGGGGGCAGCTGCTGGGTGGGATGGTATACCTACATCAGTACTGAAAAGGTACTGTACAATTTTGGCACCAGTTATATCTCACTTAATTAATCTTTGCATCAAAACCGGTATATTTCCGGCCTCCTTGAAAAAAACAATTATCCATCCCATCTTCAAAGCAGGTGACAAGTCTCAGCCTACTAATTACAGACCAATAGCCCTACTTAGCTCATTATCTAAAGTTTTTGAGCGTTTCTTTAACAATCAGTTATTAAATTACTTGGAAAAAATGTCTCTGCTTTCTTGCAATCAATATGGTTTTAGGCGGGGTTATTCCACTTCTGACGCGATGCATAGGTTTACTAGCGATGTGGTGGGATACCTGAACGATCGTCGGTGCACCCTTACCCTTTTTCTGGACCTGAATAAAGCCTTTGATACTGTGCCTATTCCACTTCTTTTGAATAGGTTATGTGAAGTTGGGATTCGTGGCCTCCAACTGGAGCTGTTTGCATCATATCTCAGTGACCGTGCGCAAGCAGTTAAGATTGGTCCTTATGTGAGTGACTATCTGAATAATAATTATGGGGTTCCCCAGGGGAGTGTGCTCGGACCAACGCTATTCCTGGTATATATTGATGGTCTATGCAGATTAAATGTCCCGAGATGTAATATTACAGCCTATGCTGATGACACTGCTCTGACGTTCGTTGCGGACTCTTGGTCTGAGCTTCAACGAGTCGCACAGGAGGGGTTTGACTTGGTCTACGATTGGTTAACGGTCCATCGCCTCTCTCTAAACATTGCAAAGACCAAGTGCATGGTCTTCTCCGTGTCGTCGGCTGGCAGACCCATTGCGGCTCCTGAGGTTCGCGTCCACAGTTGTTTGGATCGGGGGGCTTGTCATTGCCCTACTATAGGTCATCCGGACACAATTAAATACCTGGGGATAATTGTTGACCCACTATTTTCATTTAAGCCACATGTTAGGGCCTTGACAGGTAGGGTCCGTAAACTTATATACATTTTTTATAAGCTCAAAAATGTTGCTAATCAATCAATTATGCGTACTACATATTATGCCCTATGTCAGAGCTTACTCAGTTACTGTATAACATCTTGGGGTGGGATTGCTAAAACTGTTTTGAGACCTTTGGAGGTGGCGCAGAGGCTGATCCTAAAGATATCAACACATCGCCACATTAGATTTTCTACGGAAGAGCTTTATCGGTCTTGCGGAGTTCTCTCGGTACGAGGATTGTATGTGCTTGGAGCTATTTTGCTTCAACATCGCAATACTCCTTTCATTGCTGTTACTAAACGCAGGAAAGACATTGTTTGTAAAAAGCCTTCAATTAATTTTACCTTGTCTAGAAGACATGTCTATTTCTATGGGCCCTATTTATATAATAACTTGAATAAATTACTTAACATGTATCCCAAAAATTTTCATGAATGTAAATTGTTAATTACGCAATATCTATTAACACTTAACTATGATCAAATTGAGCAATTACTCATTCCTTGTGGTTAATTTTATATGTACAATATTAATGCTTATCACTGGCGTCTCTGTATTGTCACTTTAGCACTATTTATAAATCCCTTATCTAATCTATTTATAATATTTTAAAATACACTTTAACACTCTACATCTCCCTCATGTAATTTACAGTTACTTTCTTACACTTTTATTTATATTTAGCATACAGTATGTAAATAAATTGAGATAAACTGTAAGTTTTATGTATTAATATTATATAAGTGATAGTTTAATGATATAATCATATTAACAGTTGTGTTTGCTCTTTGTGGTGGTCTATAGGGAGGAGCCTGATCACCATCAATACGGACTACCTAGATGTGGTCTCTCGATGGTGACATGGCCTGTAACTATTTAAAAAACTGTCATCATAGTTTTAAGACCTAATTTTTAGTTTTGTTTGTGATGTGTTTATTGCCTAATAAAGATATTATTATTATTATTATTATTATTATTAAACCTTGAATTCGCAGCCTCACTCATTATTTCATCCCACAAGTCCCAATTCCTTAAACACCTTAAAAGATAACCTATTTACACAGTCACCTAGTGTGAACACTAAGTTGATATCGTGTCACAAATCACAGAAAGGGTCGCCTGCTCTGAATTATTAATAGGCTGTACTGCATCCACCTGAGAAGCGGAGATTCCACTCGAAATGGAGGCTTCATTCACATCACGTGTGTACACAAGAGATGGACTGGACCTAGCTTAGTATGTCTTAAGAACGTTGGATATATATTTAATACACCCAACCTAATAGCCTAACCATCTAAAGTAGTATGTGTTTGTGGTTCAGCTGAGTTTGAAACTTTTTGCTGCTTCAATAACATGCACTAGCTTTGTAAGTTTGATTTGTAAATATTTTCGTATTGTTTATTGTTGTGTCTGTAAATAAACGCTTTATTATTATTCTTTATTTAAACTAGTATGAAAGAAGAATGTTGGTAAGGTTAAAGATGTAGCAACAATGATTGCGATGCATGCGATTCAATGATAGTAGTGTCAAAAGTTACATATAAATGTATGCGAGGTATACGAGCATTTACGTAAGTGTCATCCTAAGAAAGGTTATGTCAGAACTACTTGTAATATCTAAATATATTTGACAAGATGTATACTTTGAAGACTTCCGTGGCGTAATCGTTTAGCCAATGAACGCTAATAGTAAGGTTGATTCCCGGTGGAGGCAGAGTGAAGAACTACACTTGTCTTCTGCTTTCCAGTCTAGTCGTTGATTATTTATGCTATATATGAATGTATCTATAAATATTAAGTACATATTTCTTAAATGTACGTTGACTTAAATGTACTTAGCAAGAGGCTAGTCCAATTGGTGTAATAATGTTCAAATATTATTATTACCTAGATATGTCAATAACGCGATTGTTTTGCTTATCAAGACCCAGGTTATAAGAATCTGTTAACTCAGTCGTCTCTAAAAGGAAACTGTCGTGTAAGTGTTTTACTAATATCCAAGTGTATTGAGACCCTAATTAAGGGTATTAGGAAACGTCAGGAGTCAGCTATCTTAACTAGCGCTCAAAGTCACCTAATAGACTTTGCCAATCTAGTTACGAGCCTTTGATTAGGTGGAGGCATCTTAGGTTTAATAAAATTAAAGCTAGAGTCTAGATTTATACCTAGTTGAACATCACATACCTAAGGTAGTATTAAGTAAGATTAAGCAAACACTAGTCATGGTCTTTAAAATGTATATGTCCTCCTTTCTTAAGTAATTATGAAACGTAAATTGACCAACCAACATTTAATGTTTCTAAAGCGTTATATTAATATTAGTTATTCAATTGAATACAATTAAGAATGCAAAATGATATATTAATATATTTAAACTTATTTAATTTGAACGACCTCCGTGGCGCGATCGATTAGCCGGTATGGTGGACCTTTTCATCTGCAGTAAGCCTGACTTTAAGAGGGTTGCCATGCGCTACATATATTACGAAATGAGTTAATCGCTCTGTTTGTTTTCTTATGTACTTGTACCTATGTGTTGTTGTTATGTTAAATATTTTTATTGTTACTCCAATAATGTCGATAGGTTCTCCTGTTAGGACATTATTGTACATTTATGGAAAAAATAAATAAACACTTGTACGCTACTCGTGAGGGATTCGATTCCCGGTGGAGGCAGAGTTAAGAACTACGCTTTTCTTCTGCTTTTCAATCTGGTCGTTGATTATATATACTGTATATATTTTTATCTATGTATAATAAGTATCTTGACTAAACTTACCAAGAGGCAAGTTCAATTTGTGTAATAGTGTCTCAAATATTATTATTATTTATAAGATTAAAAATATTTACTTTTTTTTCTTAAAATGTGTCAGCGAAACAGGGTCCAAACCTATAATACAGCAAACAAGCGGATAAAGTCATAAACCGTACTGTACACGTATAAACTAACAATAGAACCAATCTAACACAACTATCATCATTCACAAAAGCACACGAAATCAGTGTACACAAGATAAAAATCACAGCGAGACAAAAGATTCGCAAACAATTATTTCACAAAAAACATTACAAAAGAACATACGCCAAATGTAACCCTTTTCACGAAACAGTTTTATTCAGTCAAGGGGAAAGTTAGGGGCTGCCCACACTAATAAAAATGTTGTATTAATTCGTAAATTTATATTTCCCACTAGTCTGTTATCTTAAAAGAATGCTGACTACTTATGGTTCTTCCTGGCATGTCGCAAGAGGCAAAAAATTGGTCAATGGATTGGATTGGGCGATGGGCTAGCAACCTATCACCAATGTTGTGTATAACATCACAACCGCAATATGCATACTAAAAATTTAACTGGGTGATCAATAATTCCGGTTCAATCACTTCTCTGCAATCCCTTGAGATTATATTTTCATGGTTGGTGATTGGTTTGGATTTATGAAAGCACTTTTTATATAAGTTACTGTCTATCTTATTAAATATAGGCTATAAGTGACCTTCATAAAGATACGGCAGTCTTTCAAACGTCTGACTACCCTTAAGAGTTATCGGATGTGTAGCCTATATTAAAAATGATAGTAAAAATAGTTGGCAGTTCTTTTTTACCATTATTTCCAGTCTAACTGCGCCCTTACAATAGTTCCAACATACGATAAATTTTACCTCCCCTATTATATTCCTTTCTAAAGGTAAAATTATTGTCAATTATGTTATCGAATCCTGACAGGTGTAAACAGAGATCGGAACTCTAATAAATTTGATAATTGGATACCTTTTATGAACATAAATAATGTTTATGTATCTAGTTGCGATACACACGTTCATAGAACGACGCTTAACCCTTTTGGTGTGGTCAGGGTTTTGATTGACCAATCTTGTATCTATGTTGATATTTAACCACTCGAAGTCCTCGTTACACCAGCTAGCGAGTACTCAAATCTAACATAAATAGATACTGTTACAAATCTAAACGGACAGATAGCTTGTCCAACAGCGTCGCCAAACGTTCTTTAAAGAAACCAAAAGCATGTAATTATATGGAGGGTCACCCATCTACTGATTACGGTAGCCAGTATTTCTTACTTAGTTGATCGAGCGAAAATCGGTTTTCTTGTACAGATAGTAACATCATTCCTTTATGTGCTATTTCTATTATTTCATGTTTTGAATAATAGCCTCTTTTACCTCTTTTTAAATCATAATTTCAAATTTCATTCTTTGATTGGTACATGGCCGAACCGGGATTCGAATTTAGGACGTCTAATAGGAAGACACAGATCTTGCCCACTAGGGTATAACATGTATATTATTATAATATAATAATATATAATAATAGTATATTTATACATACATACACATCACGCCTGATTCCCTGTAGAGGGGTAGGCAGAGATCACGGATCCCCATTTACCCCGATCCTGACTGACCACTTTCCCTTCATTGAGACTCATACACACTCGGCGGTTATAGGTACTCCTAACGTCACCTTTTTTCAATATAGCGTCTATCTGACTGTTATATGTCTTATTAGGCCGGCCCCTACGTAACCGCCCTTCTACTTCCCTCAGATATATTCCTTTTCTCAATCTGCTATCATTCATCCGCATAACATGTCCAAACCAACGAAGCATGCTCTATTCAATCTTAGTCACTAAATCTTACTTATTATTATGTATGTAATCAATATCAGTAAGATAATAGCAGCTGAGCAGACATTGTCTCTAAATTTAAGTAAAAAGACGAGAATATATCTATGGATAGTGTCCATTATTGTTATATAAAGGCAATTTTCCTCAACATGAGCAATAGAGGCTCGGCATAACGAACAATGGCCCATTAGTGCTTTCTCTTAGAAAAAGGTTGGTTCAACGAGATTTATGCTCTGTTTTTCCTCAATAAAACTAGGCCTCAACGAAATATGACCTGCTTGAGGCTCTCAAAGCATTACGTGTTTTCTGCTTCATTAATTACAATGAAGTGTTACTACGTATAAAAAGGAGACCTACTGGATAGGACAATAGAATTTCTTGAATTTCACTTTTCTGTTCTGTAGGTATTTTCCTTTACGAAATGCCAATACATAGTTTGATTAGATTTATTAAAAATTTTTAGACTCTCTAATTTTAACGTCAATTTTTCATGCGAAATTTTCTTTTTACTTTCAATAAGTGATTTCATGATCCTTATGTTGCATATAAAAGCATTTGCTTTCAATAATGAATGATAGACACAAAATTGTTTTAAGAATCGGGAGAAATAAAATTCGCGATTTCTGCATATAATACAATGTTATGAAGTGTTGTATCTCGTAAAAAGTTGTCGTAATGCTAAAATGGTTTGTCTTTTAGTTGCCAGTTGTTTATGCCAGTGCCTATACGGCGATAAGGTTTTCTACCTATCACATTGGATGCTGTCTATCTATTGAAACGCACGCTTAGAGTTAACTATTCTGAGATACTGCATACCCCGCAATAATAAAAAGGGAGTGTGTATACACAAGTCGTGAAGCGTATGTTAAGTAATAAAATGCCTAGTCTAAAAGTCATTGTATACGACATATTAGGAAGTTAATCGTTAATGATTTTTCAATATAATTATATATTTGTACCCAACAACAAGCTAAGCGTTAGATAAAGTTAATCTACAAGAATACGTATCTTCAGGGATTTTTTAACGTGAGTATATACGTATAAGGGAAACAACAAATAATATCAACACTTTATTAAATCTTCTCATTAAATACTTTTTCAATATATTTACAATGTTATCTTACAAAACTTATAACTATGTAACTAGAGTTTATTTACAATTTCCACTCAATATAAACTTACATTCCTTGTATCTTGCTCGCATATTGTAGGACGCGACTAAGGGACTAGGGGTGAATAGAAACTATTGGGCGATGGACTAGCTATCTGTCACCAATATTCCACTTCGATGTCATTACAACCCTGATAGTTATGCTAACGGTGAAAGAGATATTATGTCTCCGAGATTCCTTACCCCGGTATTTAAGAATGTAAGTATGTATAAACATATGAGATATTTTATTTGAGGACAATACTTATACTAAGGGACGAGTAATAGTAAATGTCTATAAACGTTTATTATTGACTATCTGTCGAAAAGTGAGCTTTCAAGGCTTAAATACCTAAGAGAGGGAAGTTATGATAAACACTTAAGTTTCTGAGTAACATGTATGTATATGTTAGTAACTTTTCTATTCATTATTTTTAAATATTCTTTTCATTATTTTCTTATTTATCTCTTGTAGGGAAGTGAAAGGCTCACATGTTTTACGCAATTCCAAAATAGTGATTTTACTACTATACATCTAATCCACTTTTCACCAAATAGTCAAGTACACATAGTGATATATGATGTTCTATGTATATATTCTATCCCTTAGTTGATGTATGACATTAGATACATTTTACTATATCGTGTAAATGTACTAACTCATGTCATACAACAACTAATCTCAGCCTATTTTTTATTATTTACTTTTCCTTATTTTATATGTCAGTTGTCACGACAAAAACACGAGCATCAACCCCTGCAGGGTAGTCAGAGCTTCAGGTGTCCATCTCCGCAATTGCGAAGGTAGTAATTCTATGACCACCTTGAACCCACGTGTTGACCAAATAATCAGTACTCAATGTGACAGGTGGTAAGCCATGTCGCCATTTACAAGCAGTATGTATGTCAGTTGTATTGTTTATAATGGATCTACATCCCATATAAATATCTTTCTTTGTTTATCCAAGTGAGTTAGTCATCGTCCGTCTGTTCTGCTACTTGCTGCCATTTGGCCACTAAGCTGGACACCGTTTTGTGCTTCAGGCCCACTGACGACGAGATTTTCACCTGCAGAATAATATTAATGTAAACAATTTTATTTGACTTGACTTGACGACCTCCGTGGCGCGGTTGATTAAACACCTGAACGCTATCGTGAGGTCCCGGGTTCAATGAGTTAAGAACTACGCTTTTCTTCTGCTTTCCAGTCTGGTTGTTGATTATATATGCTATATGTATTTATCTATATATAATATGTATAGATTTCTTAAATATACGTTGACTAGTACCCTTAACACAAGTCTTAAATGTACTAACCAAGGGGCTAGTTCAATTGGTGTAATAATGTCCAAATATTATTATATAATAGACCCGTGCTAATAAAAGAACGGCTATGGACTATGAACTAAGTAACTATGGGCAATATGCGAGTAACTGCAACCAATAATTGCATTCACAACCGCAATACTAATAAGTGGTTAAGTATCTTGAGATTTTCAAAGGAATAAATCATATGTGTGTACATAAAGGTGTATGTTTTACTAGTTCCTTGCTGGTTTGAAAGATAGTCTTAACAGAATGCAATGGCGACTAGCGGTTGCCATACTGAAGCCTTAAAAACGAAATTAAACACTTTTACCATTCTACCAACAACTTCACATTGTTACTGAAGTGATATTAAAGTACGATTTTCCAAAAAGTATTAGTGGACTTGGGCCCCTAGTATGTCAAGGACACGATATGACTGGGCATAATTTTTATGATATAATTAATAATATTATTAATGGCATCGCATAATATCGCTTTTATACACAGTCTTTATTTTTAAAACCACTATAACCCAACAAGAGGTCACACTAACCTTGCTCTTCTTCTTAGGCTTGGCCTCTGGCAGTGGAGCCGGGGTGGTCGCTGGACTATTGAGCACGGGACTCCTAATCCTCGTGTGCGTTTGCACTGGAGGGGCCGGCGCTTCCTTGGGCTTATCCAGCTTCGCTATGTCCTTGTAAAAGGACTGCAGTTCATCTACTATCTCCGTTTTAGTGTCCTGGAATAGTTATTTTTAAGTTAGAATTGGTAAAGACTACAGTGTTTTTACAGATTCAGATGTACTGTGCTAGACTCGGACGTAAAAAGAATGCTAACTAGCTGTTGTTCTTCCATGTCGTAGGAAGCGACTAAGGTTATAAAGAATATATAGGGCGATAGGTTAGCAACCTGACACCAATGTTCTTTTATGACATTGTAACCCCAATATTCTTGCTAAAAAGAGACCTACTCGTAGAAAATATTGTATCCGAGATTCTGTCCACCCTGAAAGGGATTAAAGGACTGGAATGTATATATTGACAGATGTTTGTGTATTGTATTGTCAATGGTATATATTACACGGTATGTATTGGTAAACCTGTAACGGTGTTGTTGTGGAAAATGTAAATAAATAAATAAAATAAATGTATCAGTGTCACTACTAAGTGACCACGGAGATATTTTCACGTCTCCAAGGTTCTGTCCACCCCGAAAGGGATTAATAGACATATACATTCATATGTAGGTAGGTTTCACCTGTTCGGCGCCAGGGGGCGGTGGCGAGGCTGCCTGCCAGGCGGGGGGCGGCGGCGGCGGAGGGGTGCGCGGGGGAGGCGGCGACAGCGCGGGCGGAGGCGGCGTCGATGGCTGGAGTATCAAAAACATGTTATTTATTATATGTATGTAATATTCTTACATAATTATATAGTACATGTATACATATATAGTACTCCATATTTCTTATTGGATAATGAACATAACCATACTCATACCGCTGGAACGTAGAGTTCAGGCTACCTAGGCTGCCTAACTAACTAGGTTCGAGTTCCATTACCTAAAATGGTAGTTTTCGCACACTTGGTGTTCTAAGTCTATCTATGTAGAAGCACTTACTAATTCAAAAGATTAGGCAGATTTTCCTGCGCCGTAGAGATGAAAAGTACACAAATTGCGAAAATGACCATAGAAACTTTCACTTAGTCTGGCTCAAGTCGATAAAAGATTACGTAAACTAAAAAACCCGTACTCGATCTCAATCCGAAGCTTGTACCGATATTTTTTTATGCAAATAACATACACAACATACCTTTTCTTCCTGCGTAGGATGTGGAGGGGTAGTACATATGTCCATATCTTCTCCCGAGTCCACTATTTCCGGATACTCCGATTGAACCAGCCCGTCCGCGTCACGGCGATATTCGTAACAGGATTTCGACCTATGCACAGAAAAATATAAGATGAAAACACTGATAGTAACTGTATGAAAAATCTATAGGAAAATCCCGACCATTATATGGACTTATTTGACAGTTAGGAGCCCGTAACTTTATTTTGTATTTGGTTAAAAACAGTTGTTTAGTTTTGTTGTTGATTTACAATAATCCTGTAAAGTTTTACAAGATAAACAATTTTGTTACAATAAATTTTTGTTATTAATATCGATAATGGATTGATTACATTTCTAATCGTTTACCCAATAAAACCCAAAAAAAGTATTATTGTACATATTATATTGACTTTAACATTTCAATATAGTTTTTTGGTCCTTCGATCCGTAGTGTCATTTTTACGTCACAAAACGCCGCGCTGACACCGTACCATCTGGAAAAGATCAAAGTGCATTATCTTGAATTCACAAAGTTCGTTTAAGCTAGAATATTAGTCTCACCGTACATTAGATGTCTTCATTCACCTGCTTTCTTGGGATGGAGAGAAGAGGCTTCTTCTCTTCTTCTTTCTTCGCGTAGGCTGGCATATCGGTCTAATATGCTAAAGTTATATCCCTATATACGATCTATTTCTGACTTATTTTAAAAGCGTTGCGTAGGATTCAGATTTAAGTGAAATTGAAAGACGTTAGTGTAATATAAAGTTACAATTTATTAAAAATTAAAGCTTCGTTTATCACAGATTATACAATAAATTATTCGTTTTAACATATTTCGGGTATACCGACCTAACATGCACGTATATTGGATATTACTAAAAAAGTCAGTCTCCAATGTATACATCATTTTTTTACATAATTAGACAAAATTTCAACACATGTATTTACAATTGCAATAGCCAAAAGATAAAATAACAGAAATAACAATGTGTATAAAACAGTTATGTATAGTATTAATAAAAACACAATAAGTAAACATAACACATCGAAGCAAATACACAAGAGTAATCTAACAACATAGTTTTACATTAAATAAATACATCATTCGGATTATCTTGTTTTTATTTAGTTAGATTATTTAGTCCCATTTTGAGCACAATTGAACCAAACCCGAACTGTGCTCAGTTTAAGCATTTCTAAGTTTAGCTATTTTCTTAGCATAACTAATAATATATAATTATTTATTGTCACTGTCACCAATGTCATTATTAACTTATGTGTCAAAAATCTGTCAGTCAATTGTCAATATTTTTCTTTTCGCCTGGACGTCACCTGGACTGGCCTTTAAACCCATCTTGCAACATAAATAGTTACGTGTCAACCCCACCAATCCCCTTTCATCCCCATTTTGTAAATTATTATCTTCCGATAGAACTACCAATACATACACTTAACACTACATTAATCGTCCAATACACAGAGCTGAGAGCACCTATAAAACGGGAACGGCATTAGTAAGGTAGCGGTGCAGTGTGTACCTATTGAAACGGCAACTCCAGCCGGGGGGCGCGGCGCTCGCCTCCAGCGTTTGCAGGGTTCGCGACGACGCCTCCAGGAAGCGCCGCAAGTACGACGGCTTCAGAGCGCCGCACTTGTGCGCTGACGACAGTGTCTGCAAGGATATAAGGCAGGATTTCACGCTCCGGCTTCGCACGGGTATAAAATATATAGCCTACTCCACTATTTAATGGATGTTATTATACATATAAACCTTCCTCTTGAATCACTCTATCTATTAAAAAAACCACATCAATATCCGTCACGTAGTTTCAAAGATTTAAGCATACAAAGGGACAGGGACAAAGAAAGCGACTTTGTTTTATACTATGTAGTGAATAGAAACAATAAGCATATCTTATTAAAATACAAGAATTTATAAACAGATGTTAAATGGTACACGTAGGCTAAAGACTCACGAAACGGTTTTACCCATGCCCGCCGCGGTCGCGGGATGGAGTTTTATTTTCAAAACTCACGAGACCACAGTTGTGAGCATTTACCCGCCAAACTATCGCAAAGCGCGCGGCTGTAACCCGCCGCGGCAACGGGACCGCAACCGCGCCGGCCTAAAACGCGCATAACAAATGTATTGCGTTTCTTCCCTAAGTTTCGGCCATGATGCAATGGCAATACGCGATAAGTCCCATTTTTCTTGTGAAAAACAATAGCATCCTGCGTGTTCACAAAATGGTTCTCAATGGATGATCAAATGATAACAACCTTAAATCGTATAACTATATGCACTGACCTGTAACTGTATAAACATCTCCTGAACGGGTGCAACTGGATACATCTGTTGCAGGTTCAAGAACTTCAGCTTAGCCTCCAACAGATCGACCAATTCCTCTAGACCTTCTTCCTTCATATCCTCATTCAGGGTTTCTCCCTTCGTGAAGACCAGTCCTTTACCATAGGACACCGGCTTAGGCACCTCTTCATCATCAGTGGCGCTGAAACCCAACCCTGATCTTCCACCAGACCCGCTTTCAATAACCTGGGAATACTTTGTCGTGTACGCTGGCACTTCATTCCACTTTTTATCCGGTAGCACCGAGTTGGATATCCTTAACTTTTTCCTGCTGGATTCTACTTCATTTGTGTCCATTATGTATATGTTGACTCCCTTTTTCTCTGACGCTAACGTGTTAGGTTTCTTTGCTTCGTCATTTATGTTTTGTGCGCTTGGGAACATGGTTGTTGTTTTAGTTACTTCCTCTATAGGAAATAGTCTTTTAGCAACATCTGGAGAATTACTTCTTGATAAATTTGGTGTGTTACTGGCACTGCCTTTAGCGGAGTTGGAATTTTCGTTACCTACATCCGTTTTCGATTTGATTTTTGGAAGTTCTTTGGCTTCTATTTCTTGCAGTAAGTCATCTATATCTTTAGTTGAGTCTTGACTTGTTTCATCTACATTCGGTGATTTGACTTTAATTGTTTCCTGAACATCAGAAGGGAGATCACCACCTAACTCTTTGAGAAGATTGACTTTATTCTTTAGCTCTTCTAATAAATCATTTTCATCTTTAGCCTGTTAAAGAAATTTTACAACGTCATAACTGTACTTTTAAATAATATATAAACTAAGATTTGAGCATGTTCAGATTGAAAACTTAACCATCATTCCCTTTTATGAAACAACAAATTCTATTTCACTACAAACTTTCTTAGATCCTTTCTCAATTACCCATCTATAACTGTTATATTACTATTTACGGGTATAGCTAGATAATTAGAACTAGATTTTAATAAATAACTAAATCACATGCTAAATATTATACACAATAGATTTATGCAATATCGATTCTGTATAATAGAGCAGTAATTTAATTATCAAGAATTATAAAGAAGTGTTCATAGTGTTGATTTGTTGTCCTAAAAGAGTTCAGGGCGCAGTTTATCATCATTTATAATTGTTAATAGGTGTGCTAAATTATTAAGAATGATTCTCAATAAATTAAAAAATATTTTAATGGAATATCAGGGAGAGGATTATCAATCAAAATAAATATACATTTTCAGATATCTAACATACATATCTTACTTTTAACAAGTCTTAATCTGACTGGCTAAGACAATGTAAGACTAAATCTTGAAATGATACAATATCCATCCAAAGTTGATTTGGCATATAGATTACATATACATTAACATCCTCTTATCTCTTTCAGGATGGACAGAACCTTGGTGACATGGAAACATCTCCTTGGACACTTATGAGCAAGAATATTAGAGTTGTGATGACATTTGAAACATTGGTGACATGTTGCTAACTCATCAGCCAATAAATTCCATACATCCTATTTGATACATAGTATAAATAGTATTCAAGTGTTTGAACTGTGAATAAATACATCTAAATAAATCCATTTACCTGTAAATCCTCAATCCTTGGTTCTTTGCCATCATTGGTAACACTTACAACCTTAGTTTCACTAGTCTCTGCACTCTGTAACACTTTAGCACTAACTCTCTCACTGTTATCCTGTTTTGGACCTACTATCACACTTGACACTTGTTTCTCCTTAACCTTCTCGACCGGCAATCTTGGACCAATCTCAGATACTGGTAATTCTGGCCCAAAGGTTGGTATCTCTTTTGGTAACTGGGGTCCAAATTCCTTAGGAGCATTAGCCACTGTCTGTATTGGTTGGGGACCATACTCTTTTTTTGTCTTTTGTTTCTTGTGGCTTTTAGGAGGTTTGGGTTTTTCTTCTATGTTAGGTATAGGTTTTGTTGGTGCCTTTTTGAGGTCATATTCGTCGTTAGAATCGGAATCTGAGTCATAATTGTATGATGTTATCAGTTCTATTTTTCTGTAAATTAATAAAACAAATACTATATTAGATTTGTTGAGACTACCTAACAAAATTATCTATAATAGATAAAAGAGAAATATTTTAAATGTAGAATTTTTGGGGTTGCATGCATGAACAGTATCATTAGAGACAGAAAAAACAGGATGACAAACCAAATCAGTTGCACTTGAATTATTGTAGTACTAACTATACTAATATGATATTGATAAGCTATGGACATACCCTATGTTGCACAACTTTGTAATGTGTTCATTATGCTTCATATCATTTATGTTTATGTCATACAACTTCAGTACAATATTGAGGTAAAAATACCAATTATTTTGTAAGTTAGTAACAGTAAAACATTAATCAAACAGCACTTACTCATCTTCAGAGTCACTTTTTCTCCGCTTCTTTGCCTTCCCATTCTTGAGGGCTGGGCTATCAATTGAAGGTGGCTTTTTATCTGGTCTCACTCCACTGGGCACTGGTGGCTTTGAGATGACTTTGGAAGTCTGAGCTAGTGTTTGTTTCTCTGCTAATGCTTGCTGGTAGAGCTGCCATTCTTCTGCGGAAACTTCTGAAGATCCTAAGAGATAGGAAGGTCAAGTAAGATTAACACATTGGTCGCCATGGTGGGTCAAAATGACCGGCACCTCATATACTTATTTGGGCCATGGCGACGAAAGTGTTAATAGAGACAGCTGTAAAATATATGTGTGTTACAATTCCCCTAGCTACTGACCATTTTAATAACAGAAATTAATATGAATTTTGTCTAGTAACAAACAATTACCTGATCAGTGAACACATAGGTTTCCACACAATGTCTTTCCTCACTGTTGAATTTGGTGCATTTTGCTAATGCAATTTTAATGATGACACAATTAATACTTCTTACTATGGAAATAAAAAAATTAAAACCATAAATGCATTAAAGATTTTGTGCATAAACGTTTCATTGGTAGTTACATATTATACATTATATTGTATATTAAGTTTATGTGAAACTACATAGTTATGCTGATTACTTAATCTAAAATTACATTTCTTTTCATTCCTAACTACTTATTTTAGTTTGAATGTTTTTCCCATGCTCGCCTGGGACATTAGAAGATTGCTAACTACAACCTGACACCAATGTTACATTTGACATCAAAACCCTAATATTCATGCTAATAAGTGACCAAGGAGATGTTTTCATTACTCCAAGGTCCTATCAACCCTGAAAGGGATTAAATGAACGTAAATGTATGCATGTTTCTTTTCACTGTTGGCACATACATATGTAATATAATAATCAGTACCTTTAGAACAATGTCTGGTTAGCATGAGGTAATATCACTGGTACATATCTTGGCCGTCATAATAACCAGACTACCGTACCTATAGTAACTAAATACTCACCAGCTGAGTACAAGTTCTGTTGAGCCACTTTCAGTGCCAGCAGATATTCAGGTGGTGTTTCCCAAGTAACCGCATTGCTGACTTGGTTCCAATAGTATGTGAAGCCACTGGTTTCATCATAACAGGCTGTCCACGCTGAAATAATTAGATAAGATATAAGTAGTTATATAGACAAATGCATTCACAACCATTAACCCTTAAGAGAAGTCAGAGGTTCAGGTTTCCATATCCGCAATAATGGAGGTAGTAATAATAACCTTTGGCCACCTTAAACTCACTTGTTGAACAGATAGTTAGTACTCAGTGTGATAGGTGGTAAGACATCGCCATTTACATGCTCTATTACCTGCTTAGGGCACAGGTAGGTTTCCTCAAAATGTTTTTCCTCTCCGTAGTATTTGGTGCATTTTACAAAATTAAATGAATTTGTTTTTCGGTATTTGCTTTTTTTAGTTATGTAGAAGAGTAATAGATTGACAAAAGGAATGAGATGGATGAACAAAGGGACGTGATTATAATGGAGGATGTGTATAATCTATGAGTCACAAATAGCTCTTCTTCTAAAAGAAGTGTCATTAATCACAAAATCCTGACCCATTTACCTCAGGGACGTTCAACATTAACAATATTCATAATACAACTATCATTAGCATGAGTTCTATTTATAAAAAGTAATGTTTTTATGCTGTAAAAAAGAGCTACAATAAATATAAGACAATATAGTAACTGCACAAAACAGTTTTGTTTTTTGTCTATGAAATAAACAATATTATTAAAAAAAGAGATTAGCAAGCAGAGCAGAGTTTGTACACAAGAATCATCACTTCACAACTGCCTGCTTGATTACCGATACAAATTACACCCGATTCCCTGTAGAGAAGTAACAGAGATCACAGATCCCCCCATCTGCCCTGATCCTAACATACCACTTTCGCTTCATTGACACTCATACACACTCTTCTTGATTAATATAAATTAAAATAAATATACGCTTCACGACTTGTGTATACACACTCCCTTTTTTATTATGGCGGGGTAGTCAGAGGCTTGAGTGCCCATCTCCGAAATTTCGAAGGCATGTTAGGTATGGGTCACTCGAAACCCGCGTTTCACTTCATAGACAGCACCCAACACGATAGGTAGTGAACCATATCGCCGTAATAAATAAATAATATAATAGCTAGTACGAATTGATAAAGATATGAACTTACGGCAATGCGGTACCGGTGCTGGATGCAGTGCAGGATCATATCCAGCGGCTTGTTCTGGCACTGTTGGCACTTCCACTGCTTGTGGAGTGTTCATGTCGAACCTCATTTTAGAGGATTTCGACATTTCCTCTTCATCAGAAAGATCGGAATCGTCATAATGCCCAATAAGACTAGATAGAGGGTTATGTTTGCTCATTGTGATGGTAACCAAAACTAGTGGTCTCAAATAAACAGTAATATCACAGAAAGACTAACTAGCTACTTAAAAGAATAATCACACTGTTCAACGCATAGCTCGATTGAATTAATCACAAACAACTACTAAGAAATATCAAGGCGAAATATTGCGAAAGATGCTCGCTCCCACTCACTCGTTCATTTAAAATGACAATTTGTTGACATGACAACCGTCACACCGTTATAAAAATGTCAATGCGAGAATAAAAAATTACAGTTAACATATTCACAGACTAAAGAACAAGAGAATCGCAATGATCAAAAGCAATCAAAAGTAAATGCATGAACATTACATTATGTTAAATTTCCATTCTTTATTTAATAAAGTGCTTTAATTTATATATGGAAATCAATTATAAACTGAAATATTCGTATACATATTTATTTATAACTATAATCAATCAAACAGCCTATGTCAGTCCACTGCTGGACCCAAGACTCCCCAAGGGGACCACGAAACAAGATTACCCGAGGCCCTCAGTCAATCACAATCAGTGACTTTTTTCAGATCATCGGCCCACCTAGCAAGGGGGCGTCCCATACTACGTTTACCGAGACGCGGCCACTATTCAAGAAACATTTTGCTCCAACGCTCGTCAGTTCTTGTAAAATAAATTATATTTAAACAATACGAAAATGAATTTTAATGCTGTTGCTTCAGTGATGATCTAATCGACGATAACAAGAAAAAATATACTATAATGAAAGTTAATATGGGTTGACAAGTAAAATATGATAACGTTATATCAACTAGAAATAATCAGATATTTCAATAATAAATGGATTCAAACGATAAGAGCTACCTTTAATTGTAAAACGTCAACTAAAGTTAATTTATTACACACTGTTATTCAGTTGTTTTACGCCTCTTATCATTTGATCGCTAGCTGCAACAAATATCGGTTATTTAAAAAATACCTTATTAAAAATCAAAGCACCTCGTGGTTTCCGTTTTGTTAAATGTGCTTAGTATAATGTAATGTGTAAATGCAAAATATGGAATAAAAGAAACCAACGCTGATATGACTAGCTTTCAACTACATCAATAGCTAGATTTCAAATACTTTTAAGGGTAGTCACAGTGTAGCAACTATCTTACTCATTGCATGCTCTGTAAACAATCTATCTAAATTCGAATTATAATCGTTAATGAATTAATTTAAATATTGACTAGACTTATAAATAATATTTTGAAGCTATTTGGGTTGGAAGAATATTTTTCCACCATACAAAATAATGAGCGACTGTTTTTATATCACAGACTTTACTTCTGTATAATTAACATGTTAACTATAATAGTTGCAGCTTTTACCAGCAGTAAATAAAGGCATAGGAGGTGACTAAGTAATTAGGATTCAATCAATTAAAATAATCTATTGTGTAATGGAGTAGCAAGCTCTTAACAATGTTTTTATGTTTCTACCAATTCGACTCCGATACTGATGCGTAAAGTCGTTAATGAATATAATGTGAAGTTTATGCAATTTCTATGTTTGTAATTGGATATTGAATCAATCATACAAAACTAGGGTTTTTGAATGGCGAATATCTTATAGACTTTCGTATTGTTAGCTGGCATGGCAACACAAAATTCACAGACAACAAGCAACAAAAAAATGTTTAAAATAAAAATATATCCCTCCTCTGCGCCATTTTGTAATTTCAAGCACGGTGAGGAATTCGCGAAAATGCATTTTTCCCCGGAAAATGTACTAATTTAGTTATTAATTAGTATTTACGAGGTACTTAGATTAAAATAACCAAAATGGATTTGTCGGAAGTCAAGGCGTTCAACGCGGAGGTAATGTATTTGTGTCTTCAAAACTGTGCATTATTCCAAGCCACGGCATCATCTCTAATCCCATTTTTTCATTGCAGTTATCCGGGTTGTACGACAATAAGCCACCTATATCCAAGGCGAAGATGAGTGCTATCACCCGAGGTGCTATAAAAGCCATAAAGTTCTATAAACATGTTGTACACAGCGTGGAGAAATTCATACAGAAATGCAAGCCAGAGTACAAAGTGCCTGGATTATATGTGATAGATTCCATAGTTAGGCAATCCAGGCATCAATTTGGACAAGACAAGGATGTGTTTGCACCAAGGTTTGCAAAGAATATGCAGGCCACTTTTGGAAATCTATTCAAATGTCCGCCAGAAGATAAGGTTAGTTTTTTCCCTCTATTCTGAATTTCTTCATTAATAAAGTTGTATCTCATAATCTAACTGTACCTCAGGCCTCAACTCATCATATCATAGTCCTATATCTAGTCAACATAGATATTGGCATACAACTTTGAGTTTATGTTATAATACAAGAAAACTATGCCCAGATATCAGAAAGTAGTATATTTCCTCAAGAGAGTAGTAGAGTAGAACCTTTACAATACTGACTGATTTGTAGGTAATGTTAAGATATGCATGTATTGTTTTCTTACTAGTATACTGGCTTATGTAGTTCTGTGATAAGAAATATTACATGTAATAAGACTCAGACAGACTTTTCTTTACTTTACATGTATCTAATACTTCTCTAAGGCCCTTTTTCGTAGTCAGGCCATAAATCAACAGTTAGACATAATTTTAAGTCAAAATACACTAGCTTAAAATATGTCACATTTCAAAGCATATTACGCCACAGTTATGCATTAACTTATTCATACATATACATTATTTCTGTAATCCCACTACAACAATCAGTGAACAAAACATTGTTATCATTAAAATCTGTTGTAATTTTTATCTAAAGGTTATTGTTAGTGGCATGTGATTATTTGCTAACAACTCGCCTAAACCAAACTAAAGACTCTGTAATCATCTCTGATTATAATTTGAGAAGTACCTCTGTATTCAAGTTACTGACTAACCCTCTTAGTCAAGAGAATGAAACTATAGAATTTATATTAGTTACCATGCAATTTTCTTCATAATCATAATGCTAATAAATGTGTAGACAGTGAAGATGTATTGAGATATTGCTATGATTATTATTAGATTATCTATAGGTCACAGGAAATACTATTTTAAATTTGGTCTCGGATTCTTAAAACATAAAGTTGTGGTGACTTTAAAATCACTGGACACTGCACAACCGCACAAGGTTGCTGTACCATATTAGCTATACTACAAAGAATAAACCTTTGTCCTTGTTTTTTAGATCAAAGTGCACCCATAATTACACATTATCGTAACTTTCCAAGATATAATCTAGATCAATGGTACCTCTTTCTCCTGACAAAATCCAGTCCCATGCTAGTCAGAGATGCAGAAAGAATGATAACTAGCTGCTGTTCTTCCCAGCATGTCGTAAGAGGCGATTAAGGATCATGGGATGGAATCTATTGGGCGATGGGTTAGCAACCTGTCACCAATATTCCATATAACATCATTCCCATTATACATGCTAATAAGTAACCAGATGTTAATAAAAAGATGTTTTCCATGTCATGTTAAGGTTAATAGTATGTATGTAAGGTCTGGCCTGTCATCCATCTTGACTACTTAATTACTGGCATAATGAAATCTGTATGTTACACACACATTGTTATTCCAGCGCAACATTATTAGGGTACTGAATCTGTGGCAGAAAAACAAAGTGTTTGGGCCGGAGGTGATCCAGCCGCTGCTGGACATGGCCGACCCCAACCATCCCATTCACCAGGAGATGCAGCATCAGCACAGTCACCACCATCAGCAGAACAGCACTAGTGAGTTGATTGAAATCGTAATACTTGTGATATTTACATTTTTAACATTTTAAATTGTGTGGTGTGGGTTGTTGTCTTAAGTTTTTAAACACTACTGCTTTTTGGTTGGTGAATTAATTTAAAAAAGAATTTGCATATATTTAGTTTCATAAATTCTACTCCTCATTTTGTTAAACTCTTATAGTTATTGTTACTCAGAATAAATTATGCTCGATAGCTGCCATTTTTCCTATCATGTTGTAAAAAGATAGGAATGTAAATGTCATCTTGACTTTTATCCTAATTAGGATTGAGAAGATATTATATCTTTGAAGGTCTGTTCAACTTAGAAGTATGGAAGACACATGAATATATTCTCATTTTTACATTCCAGGCAATAACTTAAATGTTCCTCATGCGAATGCTGAACCAAAGATCTCACCGGCTGTGCAGCAACAGACTCCTCAAGTGTCCACACCAGCAGGGGAACAGGTTGGTTTCAATACTAGTTTTACCCACTGCGCCTTATTTATAATGAGGGAATGTCTTATTATTACAACTAGCAACCCGCTCCGGCTTCGCACGGGTATGAAATATATATCCTATTCCACTATTTAATGGATGTTATTATACATATAAACCTTTCTCTTGAATCACGCTATCTATTAAAAAAAACCGCATCAAAATCCGTTGCGTAGTTTCTAAGATTTAAGCATACAAAGGGACATAGGGACAGAGAAAGCGACTTTGTTTTATACTATGTAGTGAAGAAGAGATATAGGAAGAATGGTTCAAAATACTATGTTTTATTTGGAGTAGTCATGTTATACACTATTGGAAGCTAGGAATATTGTGGTACAAATTGTTATGGTTGTTAAAGTAGTAGGTACACACGTAATGTTGTTTCGGATAATACAAGATTTACTGTTAAAGATTTTTTTTGTTGTTTCTTTAATAATCATTTTTAAAACATGTGTTGTTACATTGATACGTATGAACCATTGATGATATTAAGATAAGTTCCAACATGTTATCACTCCATGCTCACAAATATTTTAGAGTTATTTCATTATTATTAAGATGTGTTGCATTTCTTATCATCCTTTCATCCAGGCTTGGAGTTTATTTGTAACTTTTATTGTGTCATAAGACCAGTTGCTGTGAAATCAATAAAATTCTGTAGTTAGAGTCATAAGACTTGATGCTGCGAAAACAAGAAATTGCTGTAGTTAGTGCTAGTAGTTAAAAGTACAATGAAGCAAATATGTGATGACATTTTTGTTCTATGTATTTCTGTGTACGTTCAGGTGTTGTTCCGTATTTTTCTAGAACATGATGGTGGATCCAAGAGTGGTGAAAACCAATGAAACACCAAAGAACGATTGGACTAACACTTACAATGAGGAATATGTGAGATATTTGCTATTACTGTGACGCATTATATAATATAACCTTTTTTTAAACTAGGTATTATATGGTCTAGAAAAGTAGCTGATATTATTCTTGATTATTGGAAATGTGTCTAAGTTAATAATAATCTATCTTGATTACTACATAAACAAATGTGTTGAAGTAGTCATAATTATATCAAGACTGATTTAAATCTGATATCTAGAATGATTTATATACATAGTATAATACAGTAAAGTATTTAGATATCTATATTGTTCTATTCGTTTCAAGGTTAACAGAACCTTGTAAATATATAATATTCGGTTAGGACGCCTTTAGTGAAACTGTTGTAGCTATGATGGTGTTTAGAATATTGGTGATAGGTTAGTTTGCCCAATACATTCATTCGCCCTTAGAAAAGAAATCTAAATGGTAAAAGGAACTAATGAATACTATGTGTCTTTGAATGGATTTTCTAATGTTTCTACTTTCACTCTACCTTGTTTCCCAAATCCGCCTTTGATTGCATTATATATTGTTATACATGGTGACAAAATTTATAAACCTTGGTGACAAAATTGACTAACAATCTTGTTTATATTCCCTAAAGACTGTGTTAACTTTAGTCAAATACTTCCAGGCTCATGTTTTATCCCTGTTTTTGTTTGTATACCAAATTGAAGAGCTAATCTGTTTATAAAAGCGATGCATGTTTTCAGGCCTTTGTTTTTAAGGATCACTCTGTGATTTATATAACGAACTTTAGGAAGGATCAGCTACTATTTCTGAATATTCATTGGCTTGCCAATAGAAGCTTTATTTTATATCCTACATTGACTATTGTTTATATATATATCCAATCAGTAACTAAACCAACCTCTCCTAAATTTCAGTTCCAAGACCAGTCCAGTCAGCAATCTGGCAAGTTCAACCGGAAGCTCCTGAATGACTTCCAGTATGACAGCGATGATGATGCCGGCCCCCTCCCCGGCATGAACCCGCCCAGGCCAGATGCAGGGACCGCTCAGAATGCACCCGCTCCGGCAGCTCAGGTGCAGCCGAGCACTGCGGAGGCTTTGGGAAGGTATGATATATGTTTATTTGCTAGAATAATTAACAGCCAGTTGCTCGTGAGGAAAAACGTAGTATAGATAACCGTGAGTTCAATAGGATATAGGGTCTAGGCTACAAAGTTAGAATATTTGAGTCCTATTAGGTAAAACCCTGGTTTGGTGTGTTTATTTTATATTCTGAACATGGTTTTCTGTGAAGCTCTCAAAACTGTTCTAGATTTGATACATTTGTATTTGTGTAATTTAGATGATACTCGTCTATTACTATATTTATTTTTTTCTTATATACAAATATCCTGAAAATAATATATGGTCTCTAATTTTTCAGTATATTAACCAACCCAGAAATTATGAGGCAACTACAAAGTTTACAAGCTCAAATGCAATTGATGACGGGGATGCAGCTATCAGTAAGTATTACCATTTGTTTATTTTCGGCAAGTTTGAATATCAATTCGCCTTCTTGGCATGTCGTAGTGATTCACTTTAATTTACTGATGCATATAATGATGGCCTATACATTGACTACCATCACCAATGTTACAAATATATTATTTATATCGGCGATTACATTCATAGTATACTATGTGAGACCGGGTCATTTCACAATAAATTAATAAAGATATCTGATTACCTTTATTTTACCCGACATTTCGACCGGCATAGGCCGTGGTCGCGGGAAGACTCGGTTTCAGCTAATGTACATTCATAGTGGCATATTAACCTCTTTATATCCCGCAACATAAAAAATATGTTACATAACTTAATTCATCTATTGTCTTTACAGAATGTGTTACCCAACCTGGCCATGGGTATTCCGCCCGAAATGCAGATGCAGCATCAGCAACCAATGATGAACCAAGGCTTGCAACCTTATTTGGTAAGAGCCCTTACTACAGTTACCTTCTTTACTGTTCCACTTGTCATAAACGATGCCTTACTTACTTCCTTTGTTGTTCCACATGGCGAAAAAGGTGGCTCTCCATTTATCTGTGTCAATCTCCTCAATGGCATATGCATACGTGTACTATTTGTCCTGTGCTATTGTGGAACGAAAGAAGAATGCTAAATAGTTGCCATTCTTCCTAGCATGTCTTCGACTAAGCGACTATAGGGATAAATGGAATCTATAGGATGATGGACTAGCCTCTTGTTACCAATTTCCCATATGACATCACAACAATATTCGTGTTAAAAAGTGACCTAAGGATACATACCATTGTCTGTCCACCCCTAAAGGGATTAAAAGGCAAAAATGTATAAATATGTGTGTGCACACAAGATAACAAGACAAGTTGCTAGCACACCGAATAAATTCTAAATCCATTGGAACTAAGTTATCATTTTATCTTTCATCTCAAAGTAGTAAAGCTCTATATTTTGTTTACTACGCAATTGCAGGCGGGCGTTCAAGCGGACCATCAGTACAAACTGCACGAGCACAAAGATGAGAATAGACAAGAAGACATGGATTGCGTGGACACAACCTCACAGATCATCGAGATACCTGACACTAGTGACTCTAGGTATGTAACTGTACATTTAACAATTGAATGTTTCGCTGCATTGGGTGCGGGCAGGATGGGTGACCATTAACTGTTTTTTCGTTGGATAGCCCGATTTATAGGCAGTGTATTTCTGACACATTTCGTGCTACATATTTAATTTACGGTTTGACAGCTCATATACTACATAGTAACGGAACACCGTTAAACATTTGTGAAGTTATGTTGTATAGGCATCACACCAATATCGTTTAAAATAGAGGTAGGAAGAGATCGATATCCATTTTTCACTACGTTCGCTTTATCCATACACCTTATACACACTCAGCGGTTATAAGTACTACTATTGTTATCCTTTACGTATATTCTACAAGGTCGGAGAGGTGGAAAGGTGGTTACTTAGGGGTCGTCGACTATGAGTGTCATTGAAGCGAAAGTTGTTTGTCATTATCGAAACAGATGCATACATACATACACATCACGCCTGGGCCCTTACTCCACTAATTCATATTGGCCACAATATTACTTCAGTGTCGACATTGTGGCAGTTCAATGGCCGTAATTTGACACTTTTCGCACTCCACTAACAAATTTTGGCCACTGAAGCGCTATCGAAATACAACTAATCAAACGTGCCTCAATATTAGTTCAATAGCCTTCATTTTGGTACTCTACTATTGTTTTGACAGTTTTTTGTCTATGGTCAATATCTAGTGTACACTCACACACTCAGTTAGTAGTTTTAGTTTCAATTAAAAACATAAAATATTTTTTCAGTTACGTTTTTAGTTACGTTTACGTTATAAACTTAAAACTTTTAACTGCTAAATCAATATGCATTAATTGACATTGCTGCATTGTCAGTGCAAACAGTTTTTTAAATTGTTGTAATCCATAGACAATAATTTCTGTACTTTGAGTGGCCACTGAAGTGCCATTGACTCGCTATTATGGCGCTATTCTGGCTGTCAAAATATTAGCAGAGTGCCACTTTTACGGCCGAGATGCAGATTTATCGCTATAGCCTCGCAGTTGAGTGGCTGTCAAAGTTAATTAGTGGAGTAAGGGCCCTGATTCCCTGTAGAGGGGTAGGCAGAGATCACGGATCCCCATTTGTCCCGATCCTGACAGACCACTTTCGCTTCATTGACATTCATACATCCTCTCATACAATCTCGGCGGTTATAGGTACTCCTAACGTCACTTTTTTTCAATATAGCGTCTATCTGACTGTTATATGTCTGAAACAGATGCATGTCCGTGATATCTGCCTACTCTATCACAGGGAAACAAGCGTATTGTGTAAATATGTATGTACACGGTTGCTAAGTACGCAATTCGTTCCAGAAGTCCGACGAGGCGGCGTCGCTCGCGGTCGAGATCGCCGAGACGGTCGTCACGCCGCCGCTCCAGGTCACGGTCGCGCTCGCCACGGAGGCGACGGGATCGGGAACGGGACAGGTAAGCCTACACTGATACAACGATATCCAAAGAAAGAAACAAGCGACTTTATTCACTACACATAGACGACAAAAGGTATGTATGTAACGTAAACGTAGTCAAAGAATTTGCATCGGGCAGCGAAAGTAACGGGTGGGTATATCTCTTTTGGTTCGGACAGAACCTAAAATTATGGATAAAGACTGAATTTAGCGCTGAATTGAAATTAAATTTGAACATAGGTATCTCGTGGAGATAAATGCGATTTCAGTTTCCAAACCCTTTGGTACACAACATTTTTAACTATGTAAGTATAAGAAAAAGTTTTGACTTTTTTGACCAATTGAATTTAATTTTCAGAGAAAAGGAGAGAGAGAAGAGCGCAAAAGAAAGGGAGGCAGAGAAGGAGAAGCAGAAGGAGCGAGAGAAGAAGGGCCTGCCGCCCATCAAGAGGGAGCATCTTAGCAGTAAGTGTTGTTTATTAGTAACAATGGTCTTGAGAACTGGTTTCTAGCAAAGTACTACTTTGTTGATGGCACACAATGAGGACATATATTCATATATGACTGTCTGTCTGAATAGCTTAACTATCTTCTCTGCATCATATTAAATTTCTAGTAGAAAACTGATATTTATCAGTCAAATGCTATAGTGATATATCCTACCCTAAAAATACTAATAGTCCTGACCTGCGACCTTAATCAGACCTGTCTATTCATGAGGATAGCATAGCAACCCTATATATCACATATTGCGTTATATGCTGACTGTTCAAAAGAATTGGATAAATAATCCAATAACAGAGACTAACGCGCATAACTCTATTTACTCCTTCACATAGTTAGAAAAGCAATAAAATATAGTTAATATTACCTATTTCCCATTACAGTATGCAGCACAACGTTATGGGTAGGCCACCTATCCAAGCTGGCGACTCAAGAGGAACTGTCGGACCTCTTCGGCGCGTGCGGAGGCATCATCTCGATAGACGTGGTCCCTCCCAGAGGGTGCGCGTTCGTGGTTATGGAGAGGCGGAGGGACGCGGCTAGGGCCTTGAATAAATTGCACAAGTACAAGTTGCATTCCAAGGAGATGACGGTATGTAAAGGGATAAATAAACGACACGTGACGTGACATACATATGAAAGAACATCGCAAAATTTTTGCTGATGGTGGATACTTAATCTTTTATTGCATTTATGTAATTACACCGACGATAGTAGTTTAACTAAAGCCTATAATATAATAGCAATAAAACATAAAATTATACATAGAGTCAGTCAAGACCATGATATTGTAATATGCAAAAGAATAATTTTAGTAACTAGTTTATTTGTCATTATTATCATTTTTCACATTTATCTTACCTACCTACATTTTTTCCTAGTTGATCGAAAAGTGGGGACATTATCTGGTTACTTACCTGCATAGCATGGGATGAAGCGTTATGTAATGTAAACTCGTTCTGAATTTAAACCTTTATTACACCGCTTTTATTAGAAATAAAATAACATCTGTATCCCTTGCAAAGACAATAAATATTTCATTTCAAAATTAGTATTATGAACGTGTTGTAAAAGGGCGCTTACTGACCACCATTTGCTGCCTTATACATGCCTTCACATATTCTATGTTTTTTTTTGGAACCAGTTGACTTTAAATAAAGAATTTATTCTCTAACTAACCATCACACCCTCTTTCCAGGTCGCATGGGCAGCAGGCAAGGGCGTAAAGAGCAGAGAATGGAAGGACTATTGGGAGGCCGATGTAGGCGCCACCTATATCCCGTGGAAGAAACTAAGAGAGCTCTGGGAAGCGGGTGCTCTTAGTGTTCACGCGTTAGAAGATGGCGGAGCACTAGATGATGATACTCTGCCACCGTGGTTGCCGCCTAGGGTGAGTAGGGGTTGAAGCTAATGTATTGGGTTAGGGTTCTCTATATACGTTGAATAGTATCCTTAACACAAGTCTGATGTTACCAAAGGCTAGTTCAATTGGTGTAATAGTGGTCAATGATCAATGTTAAACCATTTAGAGGGAGTTTCTATATGCTCATTTCGTTTTATTATTAATGTAGTTTGTTCTGGGTTACTTTTAGTATAACTATGGGGGTTGTAAATTATTCATCATCTGTAACATATTTGATCTCTCTTAAGGGTATTGTTCGCGGAAATGAGCGAAACGAGTGTTTTCATTTTTCAGTTTAAACCTATTTAGAACTTACTGACACCTATCATACTTTCAAGGTAGCATAATGAAAGACTGAAATTGATGACTGAAGTAGTTTCAAGAGTTAAATATCAATAATTACGTAAATATAAACGCATAAAGTTGATAAAAAATCAGAAAAATGGCGCAAACAGGGTTTTGTATTTTTTCGTTTATTTCGTCACGGAGTTAGATCTGAAATCAAAATATACAATAATGGGTTCTCTAAATACTAAATAATTTGACTAAAAACATATTAGGTCCTGTTTTATTCATAATACTGCAGTTTTCGTAAATATAAAACGCCCAATTTTGGGCCGCCATCTGTTTCATACATTTTTATATGGACAGCTTACGCGTCCGCCGCGAGTCGCTAGTTACAATAGATCGCGTTCAGAATTTGGCGAATGCCAGCGTGGGGAGCACGTCCATTTTGTTGGCGATCACAGCTAAACCGCTAGATAATCACACGAGATCAGTTATTTCTTAGTTCAATAAGTGAAATTTGGAAAACAAAGTGTAATCACTTTGGTGTTTGAGGTTATTGCTTATTATATTACAAGCGATTTTTTTCTTTCGAAGTGAACTGCTAAAGTTGATTTATTCTACGTGTATATTTTAAAAAGTATTTTACTTGATGCGACGCCATATTTGATATAAATTTATTCTTACGTCATTTATGCCTATAACAGGTATATATAATATGTCAGACATGATATGAAAAAATCATGATAATGAATGTAAATAATTTTGATTTACCGCTTGATGTTTCGGATATTTTGAGAAGTTCAGAATATACAGACATGATACATTCTGACATCACTTCAGCTTTCTTCACAGTAGGTAGGCAGCAATTAGTGAACCCCAAGATAGGTTATTTATGCTATATTATATATACACACATATACATAATTATTAATAACTATACATTATGCATTACGACCGTGATCGAATTCAGGGTAGTCAGAGAACTTAACGTATGCATTTGTGATGGTCGAAATCATAAATATATACATTTGGGATGCTCTTTGGCAACTTGAATTTGAGTTATTGGCGAACTGCAGAATAGGTTATACCGGTACCGGACAGATATACGGAAAGAACGACAGTTGGTTAGATCTTGATTTTTTACGACTCAGACTCATCTCTCTCAAGAAGGGTAGACCGCGGAGCAATTTTGTAGAGACAAATTGCTATCGAAATCCGAATTCGGTCACTAGGCTCTCATAACGGAGTTGGAGGTCACACCAAAAAAAATGTATAATTATTATACATATCCTGCTGCTCAAAATTTTGCTCAGCAGTCTGTAGGTATTGTTTGCCTCGGCAAACTTTACGCATAAATCGAAGAAATTATATTTGAAGTTCTTTTTCAGCTCAAAACCATACGAAAATACAAGCGCATTACTAGGCTCACAGACTCCTACAGGAGGTCGGGTTAGGGTACTCACTCAAGTACGTTCTAATACACTATTTCTTATTGTTTCTATAAAATTACAATTATTTACCACAAGTGATTTATTATTTAAATATTGATTACTTTTATATATTTATGACTACAATGTTTTTAATATATATTAATAAATAATAAGTTGTTGAATAATCTGATTATAATTTATTAGTGTTTGTTTCGTTTACAACTCAATTGATACACGGAACGTGCATCAGCCATGACAATAAAGTTTGTTATGATTTTGTTATATCAAGTTTGATGTGATTTATTTCAGTGTTTTTGAAACTATCGTAGTGTGGAACCTGTTTATATCGCAAACATAAATAACATTACATAAAATATCCCCTATTATCCCGCCGCATTGCTTTGTGAATCGATATTAATAGAAAAATGCTTCATGCATAAGAATTTACAAATGAAATAACAACAATTTATCTGCAAGAAATCTAATTCATCATACTGATTTGATATTGACTTATATTAACTTTGATTTTAACTTATTTTAGATATAAAAACATACTTGGCCACTACTTGACATTACTTGGCTACTAAAACAGAAAGGTAACCTCAAAAGTATTTATCCCAGAGATAAACAAGGGGCTGCAATTGTTTTACACGGACTTGTTTTTATAACAAAACATCGACTTTGTTTTGGAATAAGGTGGTAGGTATCTGTAAGAACATACACACATCAACATGGTCTAGGGATATTTAACTCAAACCTAAATAACTAAAATTATACTACCTTTTAGTTAAGACACCTGTATCTGTAGTATTATATTATCTGTGCCTGTATATTAAATTAAACCTTGATTATTAGCCTATCTGATTAAATGAAAATATTTTAGTGAAAGTTGTAATTTAAAAAAATCTAGAACAAGAGAAAAAACTCTGATAAAACTTCAAACTAAACTTTATTTTTAAAACTTTAAAACTTCAACATAACATTTACTTTTTTTTACTAAAATCGTGTTCCACTGAAAATCAATAATGTGTAGATCTTCCTAAGACATTCCTGACACATCTGCAGGGGTTCGGCATGCTTAAAACAAGGGTATCAATATCCCGTTGTGGAATATTGTCCCAAGTCCTGCTAAGATGCAAGAAAAGATGGTTTTCACTGACAATTCTTCTGGGAAATTTCTTAGAGCTCTTCTCTGAAGCATATCCTGGACATTGTGCTGTTGTAACCAAGTTGTAACGATAAGCGCAGATAATTTGTCATATTATTTTTTTCTGTAAGGCCAGTATTCAATCTAAATTATTATTAATTAAATTTAAATCTAATTCATCATACTGATTTGATATTGACTTATATTAGCGTTGATTTTAACTTATTTTAGATGAGTGAGGGGGCAGTGACGGAACGCTGGACGAGGTTACTCGCTAAAAATAGAACTCATTTCCATACACATGATATAATTTGCACTAATCAGTAGATGTCCATACCTAGTCACTAATCAAAGTGTAATGTAACCTTAATACGAGCATTTATAAAATTAAATAAAAGGTACCTATTATTACAAACAATATTTTAGTGCAGTAACCATTACTTACATACATTATAGACTATAACTAAATTTATAGTATACTTATTTCAGGAGCTTATGTAAGTAGTAAATTGTATATCAATACACAATGTGTGTTTGCAAATTTTTACACCTACAGAGAGAAAAATAAAGAAACTTTATTCACTACATTAACAAAACACAAACATGGAAAAAATATAGGTATGTAAAAAACCATTGATGCAGTGAAAAGGTGCTGCCTCAGTATACGATGCAGCTAGGCTGCAATCACTGGTCCTCTGGCAGCACCCAATTCGAAAACCGTCACAAGCTGCATAATATAATAAATAACAAACATACATAAAATAACTAATTTATAATATACAAATACAGATATAATACGAGTTCGGCTGTAGCCCAGTGGCTAAGAACTCGGACTTCGTATGAGAAAGGTCCTAGGTTCGAATCCCGACTCTAGCATGTACCAATGAATGAAATTTAAATATTTGTTTTTAATTTACGTATATAATTTACAGTCGCTAACGGTCAGGAAAAACATCGTGAGGAAACCTTCCTATCCCTCAGGATAGGTAATAGTCAATGCCTATATACGGCGATACGGTTCACTACCTATCACGTTGGGTGTTGTCTATCTAGTGAGACGCGTGCTTCGAATGACCCATACCTAACATGCCTTCGAAATTTCGGAGATGTGCATTCAAGCCTCAGACTACCCCGCCATAATAAAAAAGGAGTGTGTATACACAAATCGTGAAGCGTATGTATGTATATAATACGCATACATAAAATTAATACACTATAATTCATAATCATACTTCGGGCAACATAAAGAAGAACATATATATATATATATATATTATAGACATGTAGATAGATATAGGCACACACATACATAGTCATACATATTATATATACATTATAAACAGTAGTAACATCGTATAAACATACATTAATATATTTCATACACATACACATTTATTCAAACTCATATATAGAAAGAAAAATATATAACTATGGTATTTGCACTGACAAGGTGAGACATTGATAGGAGTTAGGGTAAGGATTTTTGTTGTTCGAGAAGACAAGCCTTATACCTAAGGTAGAAAGCTCCCCTAGAAGCAACGTCGCGAATAGGTGGAGGTATTTCATTCCAGCATTTGGACGCAGAGGTACTTACATCTGGTGCTAGTTTCTATACCAAAGAGCAATTACAAAGGTTCGTGGTCTAAACCATATTTAAACGTAAAAGAATAGCTGACAGTTACAGATTCCGAGAGCTAATAATCATCTTACTACTTTCATTTTAAATACGCCAGACTCTTACTATATCAAATTAACAAATAATAAAATAGGTAGGTACGCTTTGTGAGGTCAGGTGTATGTGTTTTTAGTATGCCGAGAAGACACATCATCGTGACAAAACAACAAGCAACAAGACAATTTCAATGCATATAATATTAAATCGTAGTTACTAAAGTATCTGAAAACTATCTACGAGTGCGCAGTGTTTATAGTTTTATAATCCTGAATAGGTACAAAATACTGTGCTCACATTACGTCGCTGCCGCCGACCCCGATTGATATGGCTACGTCACATCCCTTTCGGGGTAGTCAGATGTTGAGTGGCAATAAGTTTTTTTGCAATCTTTTGTCAATCGAAACCCAATCGTTACCTGATTATCAATAGCCAATGTAATAGGTGATTAACTAAGTCCTTACATAACCAAACCAGGTTCTCTCACTAAAACAACAGCACGTGAACAATTTAAATAGTCACCCATCCAATTACTTCCCACGCCTGCGTAGCTTAACTTCGGTGATACAACGAGAACCGGTGTATAAATCACAACCGTAAAATCCTATTATTTACGATCACAACTACGCGGTAGCGCGATTCAAACATCTACCCAATATTTCAGCAAAAACATTATTGACATTACATAACACATAAGCTAATGGACTGTATAATAGTAGTTTATCAGGATGAAAAGAAATCTGTATGAGACATTTACATTTTTCGTACGACTGCCCGCCTATAAAAGTCTGTGATCCTGGTACATATTCCGTTTGTAAATTTAGTCGCGAAACCAAGCAGTATTAGGCAAAATAAAATTAGGTTTTATGCATTGTAACGAGTTTACACTTAAATTCATGAGCTCAATTTTATTTCAATATGTGTAGTGTGGGTAAATGTAACTAATAAATTGTATGACTACTATATCTACAATATGGTAAAAAGTATTGTAGAATATGTACTTATATAATTTTACCGTGAATGAACTGAATTAACCTAGGTAATCATAATACTTACGCATATGAAAAATGACTACAGCCGATCTTTCGTTGAAGAACATATTTCATTTCAAAAGCATTATAATCTAAAAACATAGTTTTACAAATTCGTTAACCTTTCGGAGTCAGTAAATAAGTGGTTAGGTAGTTGCATACCTACATACATACATAATGTAATCTGTACTAGCATCATTACAAACACTGGAAAACTTGAATTTATTTCGTGTTGGATTGATTACCATCTGGATTTGGGTGAGAATATCAGTTTATACGTTGCATCATATGGAAACGATACGTATTTATTGATATAACTATCTGCAATTTACACGCCGCGGCGGCGCGTCGTCATGATCAAAACTATCTGTCACGTTCGACAGAGAATATCTGCTAAGAAGTCGGTCTGGATTGTCGAAAAATCATCACAATGTTTATTTTATGTTAGATAGATAGATAATGTACGTTTTATTTAGCAATTAAAAAATTGTCTTGCAATCGGCACACTATTGAGTTTAAAAATCAATTATATTATTAATATAAAACTCCCATAAACGTTTCGCGATGTTTTAAAATTCGCGCCTTTTTATATTTTATATTCTGTCCAACCGCTAAAAACAGCACTAACGCGCAATGTACTCAGCGCTGCTGCGCTAGAAATGTCCGATTTTTGACAGTTCGTGAATTTATTTTTGGAATACAATACCCTTAAGACGTATTGAAGCACCAAGCAGCTATTTATAATTACGTATTACATACATTATAATGACGACCTAGACTAGCTCGTGGCATGCATTTATATACGTACTTATATTTTATACAGATTTTACCGAAGCCGGTGATGGAGGCAGCCTCAATGGGAATGATGCCGACAGTGATACCGCCAGTTTCAGGCGCTGGCATGCTCATGACGGCTAACATTCCACCAGGTGAGACATATTAACAAAAGACGCGACCATTAACCCTTGCGGGGTAGTCAGAGGTTCAGGTGACCATCTCCGCGATTGCGAAGGTAATAATTCTATGGCCACCTCGAACGAACGTGTTGACCAGATAATCAGTACTCAATGTGACAGGTAGTAAGCGATGTCGCCATTTACAAGCACTGACTATTACCTGTTCGGGGAACGGGTAGGTTTCCCCATGATGTTTTCCCTCACCGTAGTATACATATTAACATACATGCGTATATCCCTTGAAAGGAAGCCAAGAAGTTGGACTAATTAATGTATATCAATAATTTTGTGCATGAGTACGGTAGACTCGATCTAAATCTTACAAGAATTAAAAATCATAAATAAAATATAATTTCTAGTTGAGAACATAAATCCGCAATATACAACAACAACAATTACCCTTCACGACTTGTCACACACTCCCTTTTTTATTAAGGTGGGGTAGTCAGATTTTTGAGTGCCCATCTCCGAAATTTCGTAGGCATGTAAGGTTTGGCACACAAAGTCCGCGTTGCACTAGATTTACACAAACTATTACATATCTCGAGGCATAGGCAGGCGGGCATTTACGATGTTTTCGCTCACCGTTTCAAATCCGCAACTTGTTTTTTTTATAGTTTTTTTAAACCTTATTAAACCTCTATTACCCATTCACAGGTGCCAGTTTACCAACCAGCTTACCAGCCCCGATGGGAGCAGCCAACATGGCAGGCACCCTGCCCGGTGGGATGACCGCTGCCAACATGGCTGGGGGGATGCAACAGATCGCTGGTTTACCCGGACAGATGGCAGGGCCTATCCCAGGGACCATACCCGGTATGCCAATGGGGATGAGGATGCAGTTGCCAAAGTAAGTTGATATACATACATACATACACATCACGCCTGATTCCCTGTAGAGGGGTAGGCAGAGATCACGGATCCCCATTTGTCCCGATCCTGACAGACCACTTTCGCTTCATTGACATTCATACACTCTGCCTGGCTAGCTCAGTTGGTAGAGCATAAGACTCTTAAGTTGATATATTTATAAGTTAATTATTAAATTAGACGTGATAAGGTGTTCAGTAGGTCAATGTTACTGGTTCTCTTATTTACTTGCCACTCATTGTGACTGGCTTAGCTGAAGAACCACTATGAGTTTTAGAGGCAATTAATACATGTTTCAATACCAAGTGATTTTTGTTGAACCCTATGACACATGACACAGCAGTGGTACTAATCGCCTTATTTCGTCTTCTCCTCCAATCTTAATTAAAGTTAGAGATAATAAGATACTAAGGGTGAATAGAATCTACTGGACGATAGGCTATCAGCCTGTCACCAATTTTCATGCTAAAAAGTGGTTCTATCCACCCCGAAAGTGATTGAAGGACGTGAATGAATATGTATTGTATGTAAAATTTCGTTGGCTGTACCGCAAGAGTTAATGGTCGTGTGCTGACTACTTTGCTTACATCTAACCATCAAATATACTAAGAACAAGACCTAGACTAAGAAATCGGTTTTTGTATGAATAGTATTTTGTTTGAAACCTTGTGAAATTTAACTATAATGTTATTTGGTCACTCCCTTAGCATGGCGAGTGGTATGCCTCCGGGAATGCCTCCAGGGATGCCGCCGGGGATGCGCCCGCCCAACATGCCACCAGGTAAGATACATTTTCCATTATATATAGTTTGCTAGTCTAAGACTTAAAATAAACCCTAGGGTGTTGGGACCTAACTTCACTAATTCAGTTTCGATTACATTCGATTAGATCGATGACTCCCGCAATTCAGTTTCGATTACATTCGATTAGATCGATGACTCCCGCGTTAACAGTTAACTCTTCCGGAGCCAACGACACGCCTCGCGTGTCCATAAGTTTTCGATTATATCTCGTTTGTGTACATGGTATTTACCACACGAATAACCATATATTCACGTGGTTACTACTTTGAAACAAGTTATGTTTATACTAAAAACGAATACCTTGTGGGATGCCAAGAAAACGCGACGCGTGTCCACTTTGAGTATGCGACCAGAGGTTCTAAAAGTTTTTTAACTTTCCATCAAACTCACTACGTTAGCTTGTTTATTATAATATTAGTACTTACACAATAATATGTTTCTGAGTGATTTTAGTCGATAGATGAGTAAATAATTTATATACTATACAAACAAAAAAATATTATAAATATTAATCATATATAAGTAAGTTTGAGAATCACATCATATTTAATTTACCTATTTACCTAAATATCCATATTCCGCCATAATTCCTGGTTTAAAATCACTATACTGTTGCCACAACCTTATCTCTTTCGTTGCACAAACAGAACTAAGGAAATAAACTACCACAATGTATTATTAACGTATTTAGAAACATTAAACTTGCCGCAGAGCCAGTGGACACGCGTGGCGTGTCCATTTTTTCTTAGTCGCAGAGCCGCCATGACCGTTTGTATGGCGGCTCCGCTAGTAAGACGCTGAAAAATGGCGCGGTGTCGAATGAGTTAACCATCTGAACACTAATAGTGAGGTACAGGGTTCGGTTCCCGGTGGAGGCAGAGTTAAGAATTACGCTCTCCAGTCTGGTAGTTGATTATATATGCTAAATAAGTATTTATCTATACACAATATATATTTCTTAAATATACATTGACCAGTACCCTTAACACAAGTCTTAAATGCACTTACCAAGGGACTAGTTCAATTGTTGTAATAGTGTCCTAAATATAATATTATTCCCCACAGGCATGGTGGGCTTCCTAGGAGGCATGATGCCGGGAATGATGCCGCCTATCAACATGGCCGCGCCGCCGCCCGTCTCGCTGCCCATAGGCACGCCCACCGCGGTGCCCTCGCCTTTCCCTACGGCCAATGCTACTAATGCCAATGTAAGTGAAAAGAATAACAATATGTTTTATACATTGTGTACATATGCCGTATGCATGGCTCAAGCAGGTCATATTTCGTTGAGGCCTAGTTATTGAGGAAAAACTGAGCATAAATCTCGCTGAAGCAACCTTTTTCTAAGAGAAAGCACTAATGGACCATTGTTCGTTATGCCGAGCCTCTATTGCTCATGTTGAGGAAAATTGCCCTTATATAACAATAATGGACACTTTTCATAGATACATTCACGTCTTTTTACTTAAATTTAGAGACATGTCTGCTCAGCTACTATAATCATACTGATATTGATTACATACATAATAATAAGTAAGATGTAGTGACTAAGATTGAAAAGAACATGCTTCGATGGTTTGGATATGTTATGCGGATGAATGATAGCAGATTGAAAAAAGGAATATATATGAGTGAAGTGGAAGGGCGGTTACGTAGGGGCCGGCCTAATAAGACATAATAGTCAGATAGACGCTATATTGAAAAAAGGTGACGTTAGGAGTACCTATAACCGCCGATTGTGTATGAGAGGATGTATGAATGTCAATGAACCGAAAGTGGTCTGTCAGGATCGGGACAAATGGGGATCCGTGATCTCTGCCTACCCCTCTACAGGGAATCAGGCGTGATGTCTATGTATGTATGTGTACGTAGCGTGAATAATAGAAGAGCATGTATGAGAAGCTTAATGGCTGTGAGTGAAACGGAGATTTGTCAGCATCGTTCCAGGTGGTGATCGATAGTCTCTGCTTATCACTTTAGTGTGTATGTTTATATTTTGTACAGTTGCGGTAGAAGGGCGGAACATGTAATACGAAAAAGTTGAAACATCTTTTAAACAAAAAATCAAATTTTATTTTTCTACATCACATGGCTCGAATTATGGATAAGAACTTCTAATTTCATTGGACGTATTTTGTTATGCATTTAATAGACACAGAAACAGAGTATATTATTAACGAGGGAATCCAACTATGTAAACGAGCTCATGCTAATCGTGAAGTCTTAGTTAAAAAATGTTAACATAAAAATATAATCGACAAGTGCTTTGGAAACCGTATTCAATGACGTCAATAATAAATGAAGTGAGCGCATTCACCCAATGAACGCATAATAGTAGTGTGTGCCATTAACGTACAAAAATGATCTTGGCTTAGTGTTTTACAAGGGGATAAAATAGCGCCAATATTATGACTGAACCCCAAAAATTATGTTTTTAAGGTGTTGATGTGTAGGATCGTCTAAATAGTGTTATTGTATATAGTTATCGGTTGTTTTGCAATACTATAAATGTTGTTACAATACATATCTTTCTGAAATAGTTATGATTAATTGCATGATTTACTGCTCTTATTACTTTATGTTAAATCATAACTAGAGGTGTTAAGTTTATACATTTATATTATATAGTTATACATTTTTCATTATTTGTTTTCATTACAATAAGTTTCTTTTTTATTATTTTTAGTTAATTCGGTTATTGGCTCAGGTGAGGTTTGAAGAGTGCTTTTTGTTGATTGATGTGTTTTGTGCTGTTTTTTGCAATTTTTATTTTGTGTGGTATGCTCATTATGAAATTTCTATTTATCCTGAGTGTATTTACTTGGAATAACCAGAGGTCAATGCTCAATCATTTCCGTATTTTTCCATAACCTAATTTAAATTATTATTTTCATCCCTATTTCTTTTTGATGTAGGAGTTAAATGCTTATATATTTAAGTTTTTGTGCATGATATTTGAATGAGCCTTGTAACTCTAAAATATTTTTTGTGATATTCTGTGTATGTGTTATATCATACACTTATAGCTTATTTTCTAATTGAATGCCATTGTCCATTCTATTTTCATTACTAACACACTAACTGCAACTAAAAACAAAAAATAACCAAATAGATTAATTATTAGAAACAAAAAAAGCCACTGTTTCGCTCACGTCACTTAATTCCAATTCTTAAACGAATACATATTGTCTTTATTCATCAACAGGTCCAACAGAATCAGCAACTGCAGATGCAGCAGACTCCTCAGCATGACTCTCATGATGATGACGCAATGGACCTGGACACGGAAGACAACCACACCAATGACTCCATGCCAGGAGGAGGCAAGGAGAACGATAGGCACTCGCCCATACCCTCGCTGCCTGAAGGGGTGAGTTAGTTAGACTTTAGATCAATCAATCAGCCTATGACAGTCCACTGCTGGACGTAGGCCTCCCCAAGGTAACGCCACAAAACACGATCACTCGTGGCCCTCAGCCAACCACTACTAGCGACCTTTTTCAGGTCATCAGTCCATCTGGCAGGGGGGCGTCCTACACTACGTTTACCGAGACGCGGTCGCCATTCGAGAACCGCTTAGACTTTAGATGCGGTTTGATAACTATAACCGCCGAGAGTGTATGAGAAGATGTATGAATGTCAATGAAGCGAAAGTGGTCTGTCAGGATCGGGATAAATGGGGATCCGTGATCTCTGACTACCCCTCTACAGGGAATCAGGCGTGATGTGTATGTATGTATGCGGTTTGATGGAAAGAATGTAGGGTTGAATATAAACTATGGTTGGTGATTTCCTTTGGTAATGATTGTTATTATTCTATTAGTAAAATGTGGCCATTGGATTTAACCTTACCTGGTATAAATGTGAGATAATACTTTGACTAAACTGAAAGGGCTAACAATAAACTATATGCTATGATTGCACCTAGTGTATCATTTCTTAATGTAAATGGCATATTTGATGGAATTCTATCCAATTCTTGCCTAACGTTGCTATTTAAAAGCATTATTGAACAAACATTTCAATTAACTCAGTTCTTGTATAGGTAATAGTCGTTCTGTTTAATACTCCTGTTTATATCACAACTACCCTTACAGCTACGGGCACTCCTCTCGCAACCACCACCAGCGTTCGGTGCTCCGCGTCCAGACCTCCAAGATTTCCCCCAACTGGACAAAGACGACAAACGAGACCGCGATAAGGATAGAAAAGACAAACGTGATTCCCGAGACAGGGATAGGGTTAAGGAAGATAGAGTAAGAGATTCGAGGGAGAGAGAGTCGAGGGAAAGATCTAGGGGAGTGGAGGGGAAGAAGGAGAAAGGGAGTGAGTCGAGGGAGAGGGACACGAGGGATCGAAGGGATAGGAGGGACAGAGATCGCAGGGATCGGTGAGTTGAGTTTATTTATTTCATACATTGAGCGGTTGGCGACTTCTCACGAAGGCCCTTTGTACCACTGGGGTACCATAAGATGATGATGATGATACATTGCATTTGAAATCCTAACAGGTTACCCCAATACAATATCAAATAATATAATATTTACAACTATAAGCCGAAAATTATAATAATCACTAACAATCATCTAAAATAATAGAAAACATAACAATAAAAGTATTATAATAAAAAGAAAACATAATTCGTTTGGTACTATTGTGAAGTGTGATTGATTAGTGAGGTTGGATTGAGGATAATGGTAGTTAGCCCTGCTCTGCTGAAAGGGTGTATGGAAGTAAGCCAATATGGAAATGGCATGGCAGTAACTAAATTACAGAGAATTTAAATAACTTTTAGATAATAATTTGTCACTTTTAGACACTATACACACTATATGGATTAGTATTATGGATATAAGTTCAGAAAAATTACTCTTCTCAGTAATCTTTTGAATAAATTTGTGTATATAGTTTGCGATAATATCTAATATTGATGAGAAGATGAGTGTCCACTGATCAACAGAATCCATTTTAGCCTCATTAATTCCTTTCTAATAATATCCCAGAAAGTAATGCAGCTACCTATTATATATAACCATAGTTATGTTACTTGTATAACAAACTACATTATTTTCAGTGACCGTGACGACAGGCGCGACCGAGACAGAGATAGGGGACGGGAGAGGCGAGACAGGGACCGCGATAGGGAGGACAGGCCCTCCAGGTTCAACAGAGACAACGCGAGGAACAACAGAGATGGCAATAGAGAGAATGTCCCTGAGAATAGGGAGAATAATAATATGAGGTCAGTACTAGGCTAATATGTAAATATCATGTTAACTTTTATAATATATTGTTATATAGGCATATCATAAGAGGGGTCAATTGAATCTATTATTCGCACGGGATATAGGGCAGCGTACGGTGCCACATATCTCAATTTATAGTTTTAAGAGATTTATACTCATGATTAATAACTAATTCACAAAGCCACAAGACCAACAACGACACAAACAAAACGAAAAACAAAAATTTCATAAAGAAATTGAGATTTATTATTAACTAGCGACCCGCTCCGGCTTTGCACTTCTGGCTATTTAATGGATGTTATTATACGTATAAACCTTCTAACCTAAACAAGCCTTGGTTACGGGCAGGCTGTCCGTACGTATTATATAAAAGCTTACACGATAAGTCCCGTTAGTTATCACTACATAGTATAAAACAAAGTCGCTTTCTCTGTCCCTGTGTCCCTTTGTATGCTTAAATCTTTGAAACTTAAATCTTTAGAGTTACTACCCGTTACGTCTAATGGACTCGAACTGACTAGGACTACAAGAGATAATGATCTTGAAAGATTTTTTTTGTGTTTTGTGATATGATTTGAATGAAAGGCTAAAAGCTAATTGGTTTTCATATTATAGCTAAGCAGCTGGTAATCAGTGGATCACAGTTATTGCAATATAACACATAGATTAGTGAAAACCAAACGACATTATTGCAACTATAAAAACAATTACAGTTATGTTTATAGAGCATAATATACCGTAAGAGACTAATAACTGAGCCCATGAAAAGTGGCTAAAGTAATGTAAACTTCATACTTATAAATAATAACTTATATATAATTACACCTAATAACTTCAATGTTTTTGTGCAGAGAAAAGTCTCCAGGGCGGCCTATCCCTGCCGGCGAGGGAGGCGAGAAGACCCTGCAGGAGCGGCTGTGGGAGATGGCCAACGGGAAGCGGGCTGATGATAAGCCCCAGGAGACCAGAGATCCTCAGGGTGAGCTTTGTTTACTGTGTTATTCTTATATTCGAACAACGAACAAGGTAATAGTTGGTGCTTGTATATGGCGACATGGCTGACCACCTGTCACATTGAGTACTGACTATCTGGTTAACACGTGGGTTCGAGGTGGCCATAGAATTACTACCTTCGCAATTGCGAAGATGGACACCTGAACCTCTGACTACCCCGCAAGGGTTAATGGTCGTGAATGCGTTTGTTTTTTTTGTTTTTTTATATTCGACGATAAGACGAAAAAAAAGCTACCTGGCTACTTTTCTGCCTACCATATTGCATGTGTTGACTAAGGGTATTAGGATAGATTAAAGATTGAACGATAGGATAGTAAGCTGTCAATCTATCGAATGGAATATTGGTTTCCATATGACATAACGCCTATATTCATGCTAATAAGTGTTTACTTATTAGCATGAATATCAGCTCTTTATATATTAACTTATTGTGTTAAGTGTTTGCAGTTATACAATAAACTTTTTTGTTATTAATAATAAATCAATTGTTTTATCAACAGGCATGGAGCAAAATGATAATCTTCCAAATGCACAACGAAAGGGCTGGCTTCCACCTCCAACCAGTGCCATGATGGATGGTAAGTTATGTCATCTATCACGCTCGTTTAACTAAAGAGGTAGTCAGAGAATGCAGATTCATTTTTTCATCTTGACAGGCAGCTTTTGCTGTACGAATCAATGAAAATGTACTTTTTATCAATATTTAATATTAAATAAGAATTTGGCAAGTTTTTAATAATGCCACTTGTGTGTTTTTTTATAATAACTTACTATATTTTAAACACATGAACTGAAAAAACGTTTTTCTATCAGCGTTTCAGTAACTAATCTAACAGTATAGTTAAGTTCCCGGCTCAGGTAACAGTCAGTTGCTTATGATATGGTCACCTGTAACATTGTGTGCTGTGTGGAACTTTCAACTCTACGTGTGCCACTGTGATGGTCAGGCTTATCCTCGTAAGGGTTTAGAGTAATCATTTGATCTGCCAAAATAATAATAGAACTACATATTTATTTACATGTACAACTATTGTTACATGTATTATTTATATGCAATTTATTTATTCATCATATCAACAATGCAAACGATGCTGGTTATAATTGTATATATCTAGCAGCTACATTCTAGCTACAATAAGTATATGTTCTTCGGGTATAGATTGATTAGACAAATTAAATAAAATCTAAATATTAGTATTAATTTCTAAATATTATTACGTTTCATACACACATATCCATATTCATTCGCGTCCTTTAATCCCTTTCTGGTTAAACAGAACATGGGACACGATTATATCTCCTAAGTTACTTTAACTAACGTACCTAGTAACCTAAGTCGTCCTTCAATATTGTAATTAATAACTAACGGGACTTATTGCGTAAATTTTTATATAATAAAGTGACCATGGCTGCTGCAACGTAGCCGAAACTTCAGGTTAATAAAGGTAACTTTATTATATAAAAACTTACGCGATAAGTCCCGTTAGTTATTAATCATGAGTATAAATCGCGAATCTCTTAAAACTATAATTCAATATTGTATCACAATCACGGTAGAATTTCAATGCTAAGAGACAACCAGTGTCAGGCAAATGTTTTGACTTTCAATGAATGTACGGTACTTGTACTTAAGTTGAATAAAAACATTTGACTTTGAATAGTAAAAGATTAGGCGTATATAGATCTCGTTTTGTCAACGCAATTCCAGATAACCAAGAGCAGGAAGGCAACAGCGGCTGGCAGCCGATACAGGGTGCTCCGCTCCAAGCTGCTCCGCCCAATATGGCGCCCACCTTTAGAGCTGGTGAGTTAACGTACTTTACTAGGCCTGTTTCCCTACAGAGAGAGAACACGGTTCTCTATTGTGCATGTTCTTGGGAAATCGTTGCTTTTTAATTGGTTGGTCTCCTTACAGATAGAGAACACGGTTCCCCATTGTACCTGTTCTTTGCAAAGCATTTCTTTTTATCAGGTTCACAAAACTTGATGCAATTCACAAAAATATACTAAAAAACATTTAGTTTTTTTGACATCCATGCATTTCGTATTAACTCAGCTGGGAGTTTAAAGACACATCTAACATGCCTTTTTCAGTACGTCTTTTTATTCATTGTTATACGTCTTATTAGGACGACCCCTACTTAGCTACGAAATGACTCCTACCTACCTATAGATATAAACCTTGGAATTTGGATTCGTAAAATAGTATGTAAAAGGCTACTTTCCATTACGTCTTTTTAGTTGAGAAATATTTTGATGTTATGTACGCATATGAATTGTAGTAATTGTAAGTGTAACTGTCGACGTTAAATCATTTCACAGATAAACTACTCAGTCTTTAACCATTCCAAGTCGACTTTTTAGTAGATATCACAACCCAATGTCTAATGAACACCCAGTGTAATTTTTGGTGAATTTTGTCTTGAGAGGATTTACTTTTACCAAATTGTCGATCGGTTCAATAATTAGATACATCATTTGATTTTCTTGTTTTCATTTCCAGAATTGAGGATGAGAGCACCTCCCAGACCGCCAATTCGAGGTATGCATAATAATACTATGTATTTTAATAATGGGTTTGAGACTATTACTGCTTATAAATATAATTACCATAAAATGTTAATAGGTTACTATTTTGTGGGAGATAAACAACTATTTAACTAAATATATGAGATAGTGGGGCAACTCAAGTCCTATTTCTGTCATGTATAGGTGTGTTACTCATTGAATTCCAGGACCGTGGATGGAAGGAGCTCTGCCGCCCAACTTTGGGCCGAGGTTCAACGGAGGGGCTCCCCCGCCGTTCAACAGGCCGCCTTTCGAAAGGCCTCCGTTTGATGGGCCCATGTTCAACAGGATGCCGTTCGAGGGCATGAGGCCACCGTTCGACGGACCCATGCCCCCGTTCAACAACATGAGACCGCCTTTTGACACCACAAGGCCACCTTTCGACGCTACCAGACCGCCGTTCGACACCACTAGACCACCCTTCGATACCACGAGGCCGCCGTTCAACGGACCGAGACCACCTTTTGACCAGCGACCTCCATTTGATGGACCAAGACCTCCGTTTGATGGCCCTAGACCGCGGTTCGACGGCCCCAGACCGCTCTTCGACGGCAACAGGCACTTTGATGCGTCGAAACCCCCAGGCATGAGACCGCCTTACGGCAGACCCCAACCCAACTTCGACGAGGGTGAACAATACGATGTGTCTAACCAGTACGATGAGCAACAAGAGCAGTACTACGAGAACAATGAGGAAGAGTTTGAAGAACAACCGGCGGAAAATGATTGGATGGCTCAAATGCAAAGGGAATGGAACAGGGACAGGAAAAATGATAGGAGACGAGACAGAAACGAGAGGTGGCCCAGAGAACACAATGATAGGTTCAACAGGGAGCCACCGCACCGAGGGAACTTCGGAATGGAGGCAGACGAAGCCTCCAACGATAGGAATAATGATATGGAAGAGAGAAGAGGTCCTCCCCCAGAAGAGAAACCTCCCTCTAGAGAAGATAGGGCACAAAAAAGAGAGCGCGATAGGAGATCCAGATGGGGAGCGCCAGAAGAAACGATAGAGAGCGTGCCCGAAATATCAGCAGAACAAGCCGCCAAGCTGAGGAAGATAGCGGACAGGCTTACGGAGTCAAGGTCAGAAACCTCTCTGCCAGAGACTGAATCTTCAGAAAGTGCCACTCCCACGGTTGATGAACCACAAACGGTGACCAATAATGATGAGGTGGCAGTCGAGGAACCTAAAAACGACCTTCCGATAGAAAGTACCCAAACGCTGCCTCAAAATGCCTCAGACGGCACCAGCATAGCAGCAGAAGCAGAAAAAGTTGAAGAAGTTAGTGAACCAATAGACATCCCTCAACCGATTGAACAAACAAGTGCAATTAGATTAAGTGAGGACGCTATTCCTGAGGAAAATACTGTGAATGAAAATGTGAGTGTTGCCAACGAAGTTCCAATGGAAGCAACAGATGCCAGTAACGAAAAGACTGTAGATACTAGCCTAGCAGATGATCTCAGTGCCGAAACTCAACCTCAATCTGACACAGATAATGTAGAGACAAACAAAGACAGTGTGGAGCACCATCCTTTGAAGTTCAAACGCTTAGAAGGGATCAGTCTGTACGATGAGGGAGAAAACATAGACACGACATTTGCATTTAGCGAGAATAAGGGAAGCGATGTCCCAGAGGAACCGACGGCTGGCGAAACGGCTGAGGTATCCGAGGATCAAGCGGAAAGTGTGAGCACGGGCGCGGTATGACGCATTGATAAAATGCTGCGGAAAATTGCAGGATTTATCCCCAAAATACGGTTCGGGTGACGAGACGAGGCGGACGCGAGCGCACGCTGACCACGCTGGCGGCCCCCGGCAGCGCAGCCCAGGACGGCCACGGAACTTGTAGGTCCTTGTACCTTGCTACGGGGCGCGGTTTGTTGCGAGAACATGTGAATTTTGTTATTTTTGTATAGAACGCCAAAGATCAAATGTTCCAAATATAGTTACACTTGTTGAGCAATGGGTTTTAATGGCCTCCTAGGTCCGGCGGAGAGAAGAGGAACGCGCCTCGGCACTCAAACGGAGTGACCCGGGCCAGGTACGGTTGCTAGATATGTTTTTCAACGCTTGCCACTGTGATTGAGACACGACAGCCGAGGACTATTTTATTTTCCTTCCATTTATTATCTTTTAGTCCTTCTAAATAATTAATCTGTGTAAAACTTAGTTTCTCAGACACTTACTCTAGATATCATAAAGTGGTTTTCACTGTGGCAAGTGTATTTTTATCATACTGATAAACGTATTGTTCGCGTCAAAATGGGATTGAAAATTTAGTGAATACTCAGTTGAAATTGTGTCATAGTTAAATTGTGAAAGACGTTTTCGATTCCATTTTGTCGCGCTATGATATTACTAGCAATGTGTGCAAAAGCCTCCGCCTCGTCGCAGCGTCTCGCCCGAAGCCTCTCGCAACAACTGAACAAGATGGCGGCGCCAACAAAATGGCCGCCCGCGTCACCCAACCGTGTACTTTAGTTAGTCATAACAAACTTAATTAAGTCCTACCGTATATATTTTAATCTTTAACTGTGTCTTAGCACCACGTAGATTATGTAAAGATAAGTTGGAAAATAAAGTGGTTCGAAAATTCTATAAAAATAATAATGTAAATTCTCTGTACTAGATGTAAAGTGGGATTGGTAATTGACAAGTTAGTTTACATCACAATTTGTTAAAATTGATTTCTTTTCGCTGCCCTTGAAGCAGTGGTGATACCGCTCGGTATATACTTGAATTACATATTTTTGTTTATATGTAAAAATATTTTTATAGTAATTTTAAAATTGGAAACTAGCTCTTTGTAGACAAGTTATTGCTGTTTAATGTCATTTCTTTAATGTGCTTCATATGATTAAATAAAGTCGAAAATGCATTTGTTTTTAATTTCAGCCGATGGGGTCGCCTTTTGCACACATTGCGGTTGTCTGTGTTTGTTTCTCTTCTACTTATTTCAGCTTTTAAGGCTCTTCATAGTATAGAAGAACAGGCGTCGACTGCTCCGGATTATTTCCTGAAGAAGACGCTAAAGAAATATTTTTGGCGTTCAAAGGGATATCTGTGAGATGTGCAGATTGAGGGGAGAATATTCTAGCTTCTTTTTCATTAAATTAAAAGCTAAATGACAAGAGATTTGGCTATGTAGACTCTTTAAACATTTTATTTATTTGATTATATTTATTTGATAAAGTACAAATATCACACTCGAATAAGAAATAGTCTCAAAAAATATCTTATATTGTTTTATAACAGTTAGTAGACAATTTTGAGACAACACTAATATTTCTAATTACAGCTATAACACTATATACATCTTATTTGCTAACTTCGGCAGGGTATCCCTTGCTTAGCAAACAACAGATAGGGTTCTGGCCAGTTGTGCATTATTTAACGTCGTAGTGTAAACATAACACATCATGCTCGTTGTCCTACAGAGGGGTAGGCAGGAAACACGGATCCCAAATTGTCTCGATCCTGTCAAACTACTTGGGTTTCATTGACATTCATACACTCTCACAAGTAACTTTAAGAAACCTGGTCTTACAATGTTAACATAACGAATATGACACGATGCACTCGTATTCATATCGAGACCTAACGGCGCACTTGTCCTAAACGTCATTTAGCAAACTTTACAGGAGAGAGGTTTGAAGTAGTGAAAAGCAAAAATATCCCATATTTTTTTATCGCCGAGACGCCAAAAAAGACGTCATTTCGCCATAAAAACAACACCCAATCGAATTTCGCCAAAAATGGAAGTGCGCCGTAAGGTGTCGATATCTTGCCCAATCTTGGCAACTATTGCCATTCTTCAAACATTTTTCACATCGATTAACATCGTACATGCTTTTCAGATTTTTCACGCTCCTACATAAAATGTAGGAGCAATTTATATTCAATCCTACAATGCCTTTTGGGGTCGACAAAGCTTTGGAGATAAGTATCTCCTAGGTCACTTTTTAGCATAAATATTGGTGTTGTGATGGCATATGAAAAATTGGGGACAGGTTGCTAGCCCATACACTAATCGATACCTCTACTAATTTACCCCTTGTCCCTTAGCGCCTCCTACGACATGCCGGATACGGCAGCTATTTACATCCCAGACAAGTGCGGAAAAACAATAGTATGACAGTTATACACAAATGGAAATGAACACCTTTTTGTATAGGTATGCCATTTTCACGATTCAGGTAGCGTACCCATAGTCGATCTCGAAAACGGCTAATTGCAGAGCAACGGAGTTTTCCCACAAATATAGTGAATAATTAGTGCCTCCGATATCCAAAATTTCATAACGATTGTTCTTGTAGGAACAGAGTTCTTCAACAAGACTTTAAATACCTACGGAGCAGGCGTTAAGCTGGCATTGCATTATACACATAGCCCATACCATTTATCTTATTACAAAAATGGAAATCAATTTCATATAATGAATTTTTGCTCGTCATATTGGGCTCTTACACAGAATTTTAAAACATACGAATAGTATATATATTTTTTATAGTCAATATTTATGACATCAACACTGTCGATAGTCGAGTGGTTAGCATAGGTAAAGTGATAAGAGATTTTCTAAACTCACGAAGGCGAAGTGTTCATAAAAACAAAGTTTCTCGCTTAACTTTATGTCGATTATTGATGACTAGTAGACAAAAAGTAAATTAGACGAGATAACATAACATTTTCTCATAAAAAAAATAAAATCAATCATTCGGCAATTGCGATTGTTTGAATAATTGAGCGGATATGACCGAAGAATTAAGCATGGCTCAAGTTATGAGATTATAGTAATAATCGGTTCCAAGTTCAGTCTCTGCGACTTGATAGGCCGTAAATGTTTATATTAATTGTATACTCTGCAACTTCGAAGTCCTGTACTAAAACGTAAAGAGATAGATATTAAAAGGGTGACGTTAGGAGTATCTATAACTGCCTATGTATGAGTGTCAATGAAGCGAAAGTGGTCTGTCAGGATCGGGACAAATGGGGATCCGTGATGTCTGCCTACCCCTCTACAGCGAATCAGGCGTGATGTGTATGTATGTATATTAAACAGCAGGGGTTTGAAAATTTAATTGGCTTTGGATTTTAAACCTTAACCCATATTCTAAAAGTAGATTTGGGCGTGATGGGTATGTCCGCAGGGTTGTGTTTACTTTGAGATGGAATGGTGCCAGAAAAATAATATTTTTCTTACAGTATTTATTAATATGGTTAAGGTAATAGTGCTTGCAAATGGCGTCATGGCTCACCACCTGTCATATTGAGTACTGACTATCTGGTCAAACCGACGGGTTCGAGGTGGCTATAGAATTACTACCTTCACAATTGCAGAGATGAATACCTGAACCACTGACTACCTCGCAATGTTTAATGGACGTGAACGCGTTTTTGTTGTTTATTTATTTATTTATTGAAAGTTATGTACGGTTAGAGATTTACAGATTATTATTATTAAATTATGTCGTTTATACATATAGTCTGTACTAGTCTTTAGGAAACTGCTGGCTGTCAAAGTCAAAATCTGAAAGCTACATTGAAATATAAAAACTTTGAAGATAGATTTGTTTTGTTTGCTAAGAAGCCGAAAATTATACATTTATTGTGTATTTAATCATGGAAGGATTACAGGTGGTTACTGCGGATTTCGTGAATATTCTTATAACGAAATCCGATTGCGATAATGGACCACCTATTGAGAGGAGATACAAAAAAGGAATCACCGTACTTGACTTCAAGGTATGCCGCACATTTTTGATAAATGCGTCATTTCTGAATCAGTACCCAAGATTGATCATTATATCAATCTTAAATAAACATCCTACAATGTAAATAATAGAATCTAGGATAGTTTTTCATAGGATTTACTGTTTTCGCAAAGATGTAGGACAATATCATTAGGTATCCATTGTCTTTGTGTTCGTTGATTTGATTAAATTTATGTATTAAGATTATTAATACTGTAATTAAAATTACTCTTACATATTACATTATTAGAAATATACTTACGTATCTTTGTAGACAAGGTTCTGGAAGACAATGAAACAAATAGTTTGTCAGGAGCAAGGCTAATAAGGATCGGTGATCTCTGCGTGCCCCTCTGTAGGGAAATGCGCGATTTTTATGTATATTTTTAATTACTTGTAGACAAAACAGAAATTATGATAGCATCCCTTAACAATGACTTTATTATTGAATATTCATCCTTTATTAAAATGGGCCTCAAATCTCTGCCTTAATAAGCCTAGATACGTTGAAATATGCCCAAAACTGATTCATAATAAAATAAGCTCATATTTCCCAGAGAGCTTAAGACATATACTTAAACAATCATTAACCTTTGTGGAGTATGCAGAAGTTCAGGGGTCTATCTCCACAAATATGGACATCTTAAGCAATGCTATTGAATGAAATTTATTTGCCAATAAACCAACCTAACACGTCACGTTTTTACCATCACAGATGAAGTTAGAGCTCATAACCGGAGGCTCGTCTGCCACAATGAAGTTGAAACTCTACGACAACAACAACAAGTACATCTGTGACATTGACAATGACCAAGCTCTATTGGGTTCCTACCCCATTGATGATAATATGAGGGTCCATGTTGTTGATAAATTCATGCTGGTCAATGATCTTAGTGAAACGGACAGCTCTGAGAGGTATGTAAGACAATAACATGCACAAGCTATACCCCTAGTTTGTAAGTTTGATTTGTAACATATTTGTATTGTGTATGTTTTGGTGGCTGTAAATAAATGCTTATTATTATTAGTATGTAGTGAAGATGGGTGGGAAAATTAGCTGTGTAATGATAGGTAAACATAGCTATTACTTTATACAGTATTTATTCCTATTTGTTGGACAAAACCTCAAAGTCACTGCATTCTTACTATTGGCCATTATCATTGAGGTTCTAATGATATTATTTGCAATATTGTCAATCAATCAGCCTATATCAGTCCGCAGTCCGCTGCTGGACGCAGGCCTCCCCAAGAGTACACCACAAAACACGATCACCTGTGACTCTCCACCAAACACTACCAGCAACATATTTCAGGTCATTGGTCCACCTAGCATGCAATATTGATATAAAATTAATTACTCGCACAATAAATCTTCTAGAAATCTAGTCACCCCATCTTACAAGACATGTGGTATTTTTAGTTAGTATTTATTCTATTTAGATCCTATATTTGCTTGAGTATACTTAAGCAAAGTGTCAATTCTCCTTATATGTTAACTTATAACTTTCTTCTCTAATTTCTTGCAGTTAATAACCTTAAATAGTTCATTTTGAAACCTATTTATTTATTTGTCTTGCATAACATGCCAGGAAGAAAGACAACTTGTTAGTTTTCTTATTCCCGGCATATTATTTGCCGGAGATGAGTAAAACTATAAAACAGTGTGTAGTTCCTCTAATTCTAATTCTATCTAATTTAATGCTGTAAAGAAGTAGTTCCTCTATTTTAACTCACTCCAAAATCCCTTCCAGGTTCCGCCTATCAGAAGAGGAGTACGAGAAGAAGGGAGACACGGTGCGGGCGTTCCTCCAGCGGAACAAGATGGGGAAGTACAACGAGGAGGAGATGCAGAAGCTCAAAGAGCAGCAGGAGAAAGAGCTGGCTGAAGAGGCCAAGTAAGACCAATGGATACTTAATATAATATATTACAAGATAAGAAGGACTTATTACATTTATTTGATAAAAATATTACCTGTCCTATGCAATGTGTCGACCATTGCCTTGGTCACAGGTCATATTTGATAGAATAAAAGCAATTAAGGTTTCTTGTGGTATAAATAAAATAGTGAAACTTAAAATCATATGATAACATATTTCTGTTATAGGGTCATTTCAGTAGATGTTCATTTCTAATTGACATACATTTGTAGGAAGCTGAGTTTGTATCTCCATCTCTTTAATTGCAATGTGGCTAATGGTCATGTCAAGTCCACTTTTGCAAGGTAGTCAACAACCAATGTAATGTGTGCTCATTTTACCCTTCTCTTTTTCACCACGTTTTTGTCAATTTTTTTTCACCCAAAGGGTAACCCATCTAGATATTGACTACACCTATAGTTACGTAACTTAGAAAATCTAATAGTCATTCCTTTCTAAATGGCCATCAATGCAATTACAATTTATCTTATTGTATTATTATTGAAGACAATATATATTACTCCCTTTTATTATCTAAATACATTTAGTGATTGATTACTAACCCATTACCAGATAAAGTCCATTTATCCTCATTGTAAGTTATAATGTTACAAATAGATACAACTGTGTGATTCTAAATCAGTGTCACAATTTCAGGTTAGCAGAGAAAGTACTAATAGGCGCCCGCTGTGAGGTGCGCGTGCCAAAGCAGCCAGTGCGTAGGGCTACAGTACGCTACAATGGACCCCTGGATGGTGCTAAGGGCATCTGGATCGGAGTGCAGTATGATGAACCTTTGGGGAAGAATGATGGATCGTGAGTGGACTGTTTCTTATTTATATTGTTATTATTAATATGAAAATTTTACCCATATTTCCTAGTATTATAAATTATGAAGTCTAGCCCATTCTTTCCTGCAGCCCTAGCATACCAGCCAAGATAAACTCGGGTTTAAAAGTTGTACTACCCCTCTGATTTATCTGTTGTTCTATATATTTTCATGTTCATGTAAAATCATAAGGCCTGTGATAGTCTGGGAGGTTAATAAAATGCTAACTAGCTGCTGTTCATTCCGGCATGTGGTAAACTAAGGGGCTGGGTTATTGGAATTTTTTGTGCGATAGGCTAGCAACCTGTTACTTATGTTCCATACAAATGCCATTTTAAACACTGAAGGTTTTCTAAAAGGGAGCTATGTGAATTAATGTTACATGTTGATACTGGATTCAATCGCAAATGAAAAACAACCAATGGAAATTAACTTTTTCAGCATTACATTGGTCCTAAGGTAAAGAAACTAGTGAAACTTATTTCTTTATATTGACTTATAGTCTATGTCTGTACATGCCCTATCACTTACATTATGAACTGACTGATTGTCTGGTAAAAAGTTGGTACAATTGACAATTGACGTAACTTACTCTTCAACCACCCCAAAATTTATTGAAATGTATATTTATATTAATTTTTCTTCCAGTGTAAACGAGAAACGTTACTTCACGTGTCCTCCCAAGTATGGTGGCTTTGTTAAACCAGCCTATGTGACCGTAGGCGATTTCCCCGAAGAGGAATTTGATATGGAAGACGAAATATGAAGTCTGCTTACCCTCTGTGTGCGCCAAGGCTTGCATAGGGCACAGGAGGTACTTATTTAACCAGAGTCCTGAGTTTATGGTATATTCGCTTTAAGAAAATAGTGACGTCATCAAGGTCTCCATGATTTAACCAATGAGATTTTATAGGGGTTGTCTGTTATTGGTCAATGTGACTTCTTTTCTCATTTACTCACGTCTCATTGGTCAGTTTAACCTCTGCATATCATGACGTCACTATTTTCTTAACGCGAATGGACTATAAGTACTGTTTTATAATACTCGAGTTTTATGGGATATGCAATGCTGTCTAAGAGTAGGTAACCAACCTATGTTGCTTGTAATTGTTAATGCAATATATATAGTAAGTCGCCGAGTTGTGTATGAGGTGTATGGGTGTCAATGAAGTGTAATTGGTTTGTCAGGATCGAGACAAATGGGGATACGTGATTTCTGCCTCTATATGAACGTGTATGTATGTAGCTTAAATAGGTACGTATATTTATATGGTGAGTATGTACGTCCTTTTATTTTGGTTTATTAATTGCACTATAGTGGAATGATTAATATATGCCGTGGTTTATAAGCCACTTGGGTTTAATATAGGTTGGTTTAATACTGATTGATTGATATGTATAAATAATATTATTAATATATTTAATTTTGATATTTTGCATAGTGTTAAAATAGATTTTTAATCATGTGAGTTATAGTATAGTGAAAATAATGTTTTTGTTTATTGTAAATAAAGTCATTTTGGAAGTAGCATGTCGAGTCAATGCCGTTGAAATGCGGTCGTTGGTATGCATCTTGAGATGAATGTTAGTGTTTACTTATTTATCCTTTAGTATAAACACCGACAGGCTAAATATATGCTAACAGGGGTTTAAAATCCTGTCTGTTAAATGCCGAAAATTTACACGGTATTTAAGGAAAAAGCTTAAATACACATAAAAGTTACACTAAACTGTACACAAAAATATAGCTAAATGTACAGCAAAGGTTAGGTTGGGTTGGAACTGTATTATTTTGGTGTACAATTCATTATATTTGGAGTGCAATTCAGTCTTTTTTGTTAGACGTTTAAATATAAGTCGGCATTAAATAGTACCAAAAGAACATTTTTTGGAAATATTTCTGGAATTTGTATAAAACGTATAGAACTGCCATTTAAGTATGCCAAAAGTGACTTAGGAAAGTATACTTCGGGTTTCACACATTCAAATGTACACTTTATTCGTCATGTCTAATATCTACCAACAATAAATACGTAATGGTTTATCATCCTTTTATATAGTGAAAGATTTTTTATGATTTATGTTGTGAGATATGTATGAATTATGTTGTATTTTGCATTCCATATTACAAATAAACATGCTTTATATAAATGTGGTTTTTATTCCAAGTTTAATGTGCAACTGGCATTGTAGATTGCATGTTATTTTGAGGTTCTCACAGATATACCTCCGCAATTACGGAAACATTTTGCCTTAGCCACTCAAAATTACAGATGTACCGTACCGTGTCATCTTACTCAGATGCTGACTTTTGCCTTTTCCATATACAGCTTTGCGATATTATTATATTCGGGTGCTGCCGGAGGACCAGTGATGCAGCCTAGCTGCATCGTATACTGAGGCAGCACCTTTTCACTGCATCAAGGTTACCATTTTATTGTTATAATGTTTGTATTGCGTGCTAATGTAAATATGCAGTTAATAAACTATTTTTCTTTCTTTCTTCTTTATATTCTTTTCGCCGTATAGGGTTTGCTGTTACATTCTATATTAAATGCCCCAAAACATCCTAGTTACTTATTTGGTGGTGGCCGTTTAATGTGACAATTAACAAAACTACTTCACAATTACAGACACGCAAAAACTAGCTGCTTCACATGAAAAGTGCCTACAATACAATAACACAAAAGATTGATTGAGAAATTAGTAGTTTGTGTAAGTGTGAAATAATAATTAAAATTCACCTAAATTTCTGAAACGTACTACTAAAACACACTAGTTCAGTGTTATTACGTTTTTAAACTCGTCAATATCATATTCCACTCAGACGAACTATAGTGTCTACAATTAATAATGGTTTATTAAAATCGAAATTTAATCTATATTATTTTCACTACATAGTATAAAACAAAGTCGCTTTCTTTGTCCCTATGTCCCTTTGTATGCTTAAATCTTTGAGACTACGCAACGGATTTTGATGATTCAAGAGTAAGGTTTATATGTATAATAACATCAAATAGTGGAGTAGGCTATATATTTTATACCCGTGCAAAGCCGGAGCGGGTCACTAGTATTTATATAAAATAAAAACACCGAATGCCACTTAATCATTTATTCTAGAACTTCCGTCGCTTGATGATCTCAGGCCTCCAGTTGACTGGGTGCGTCTCCTCACTGGCACTCTCATCCTCCTTGTAAACCTTGATGGTCTTGTCCGCTTCCGTGGTGATGAGGCGTGACCCTGACTGGTCGAAGGTCATCGCGAAGATTCCGGCTTCCGAGTCCATGGAACCTGGCTGGACTGCAGTCTGGTGGATAGAGATTTATGAAGGTTTACGAAAAAGCTTTCGAAGTGTTTGATATTCGGGAATATATCTTGTATTCGACGTAGCTTCGATGTTTGGATCTTGACTCTGTATCAGTGGGTACAGGGATCAAATGCCGCTTGAGCATTTACCAATGGAAATGAAGTTTAATGAGTTTCTGTTCGCATTTTCGTAATAAAAAACATTTGCGAAATGCACCAAATACTACGGTGAGGGTGAACATCGTGGAAAAACCTACATGTTCTCTGAAGTATAGTCAATTGTATTATGGCGACACGGTTATACCCCTGTCACATTGAGTACTATATTTTACGTGGGTTCGAGGTGGCCATAGAATTATTAATACCTTCACAACTACGGAGATGAAGAACTCATATATTGGGCTTTCATGAACACAACACTGATCTTATGTCAGAACGGTTGTAGGGCAACGAACAATGACAAACATATTAATTCACGACCTTCAATCTCTTTTGGGTAGACAGAACTTCGGAGATATAATGTCACTTTAGCATGAATATTGGGCTTGCGATGTCATAATGGAACTTTGTTGACAGCTTCCTAGCGCATCGCCCAATTAATTATATTGACCCCTAGTCCCTTAGGCTTCTAACCAACGAACGTGACTATTATATATATAGTATCGACACCTAACGGCGCACTTGGTGTAAACGCCATTTTTGACAAAAAATAATTAAATATATAGTTAAAATCAATTTTTTTCCTGCGTTCGAAAATTGTTCATGGCGAAATGAAGACGTTTTTGGCATCTCGGCGGTAAAAAATATTGGAAATTTTTCCTTTTCACGACAACTTTTTTAACTTTAAACGTCTCTCCTGTAAATTTTGCGCCGTTAGGTATCTATATTATAAAGGGTTGCGTACTATACATTTACATACAGTACTCCTCCCTAACCCTATAGTCTATTCGCGTTAAGTAAATAGTGACGTCATGATATATAGACGTTAAACTGACCAATGAGACGTTAGTAAATGAGAAAACAATTCACATCGACCAATTTCACGACAGCAATACAGCGCGCCCAACAATTATTGTTATTTGTATGTGTTTGTACCAATTTGTATGTGTATTTGTAATGTGTGTTGTATTGTTGTCTTTGTGAACGTTTTTCTATTCTATTCAATTGCAGACGACAGTTGTCACGTCTCATTGGTCAAATCGTCGGGACATGATGACATCACTATTTTCCTAATGCGAATGTACTATAGCACCCTGCATCCCTCAGTCCCCTCACCTGCGCCCTCTGGAAGTTGTAGCCGGTGCGCCAGTCCCAGAAGTAGAGCGTGCCGTTGTCCCCCCCGCTGACCAGCACCCCCTCCGCGTTCACCGCCATGCAGTTCACGATGGCGTTGTGGCCCGACAAGTTCTAAGGGAGAAAGAAAACATTTCGCTGCTTTAAAACTAAACTGAAGAAACTCGAAAAACATTTTATCTCAAAAAGATTAAATAATAAGTACATAAAACATATTAAGTTAATAAAAAGATAAAAAATGTATTTATATTTAATCATTGTTTTAAATTATATGCAATTTAATGTCAAAATATATCAACTATATTATAAAACAACGTTTTTTGCAAAATAGTGTTTTATGAGTTTCTTTAGTTTAGTTTTAAAGCAGCGATTTATTTGCTGCTTATATACGTTTTAACATAAAATAAACATTAAACCTTGCGGGGTAGTCAGGTAGTCTTCGACGTAGCTCAATTGTTTGGGGCTTGGCTCTGTATCAGTGGGTTCAAATCCCGTTTGGGCATGCACCAATGGAAATTAAGTTTAATGAATTTCTATGTACATTTTCGTAATAAAAACACATTTACGAAATGCATCGAATTATACGGTGAGGGAAAACATCGTGAGGAAACCTACCTGTTCGTCGAACAGGTAATAGTTCTTGTAAGTAGCGGCATGGCTTGGTACCTATCACATTCAATACTGACTATCTAATCAACACGTGAGTTTGAAGTGGCCATAGAATTACTACCTTCGCAATTGCGGAGATGGACCCCTGACCCTTGGACTACCCCGCAAGGGTAAATGGTCGTGAATGCGTTTGTTTTGTTTTTTTTTGTAAAATATAAGAGATAGATGGAACTTGTGGGGGTTAGAAGACATTTTTTACATACATACACGTCACGCCTGGGGCCTTAGTCCACTAATGCGTTTTATCACAAACGCAGTTCTTCATCAGATCAGTAATAGTGTAGTTGGTAGCGGATTAGCAAAAGTGTCTTATTTCACCATTAAAACCGGTAAAAAGTGTAAAATTTCGCTAATAAAATGCAAAAAGCATTAGTGGACTAAGGCCTATGATTCCATGTGGGCAGGCATCACGGATCCCCATTTGTCCCAATCCTGACAGACTACTTTCTCTTCATTGACACTCGTACACCTTATACATACTCGGCGGTTATAGGTACTCACAAAATACAAAGCAAAACAAACGCGTTCACGACCATTAGCACTTGCGGGGTAATCAGAAGTTCAAGTGTCCATCCCATCAGGTGACATGAATAATATATAATACCAAGGTGTAACTTATACATCACGCCTGATTCCCTGCAGAAGGGTAGGCAGAGATCACTTGTCCCGATCCTGACAGACCATTTTCGCTTCATTGACCCTCATACACACTCTGCGGTTATACGTAGTTCTAACGTTACCCTTTTTCAATATAGCGTCTATCTCATTGTCATATGTCTTATTGGGACCTACGTAACTGCCCTTCCACTTCACTCATACATATATACTACATCTTCTTTAAAAATCCTATTAGTTTATCTACTTATGAGTCACATTAACCTTATTTAAAGACACGCGTTTCTCAAATACTTTCTGTTTACGTGGCGTAACTGCGGATGTGTCTTCGGATAGTGTGAGTGTAGTTTGTCGTGCTATGAATTAACAAAAATTGTGAGGGTAGACGGACATTTGCTGAGACTAGAGCTAGTCTTCCCGCGACCACGGCCTATGCAACTGGGTCGAAACGTCGGGCAAAATAAAGGTAATCAGATATCTTTATAAATTTATCGTGATATGACCCGGTCTCAAATAAGTAATAAAATACTTTTTGTTTGGAGTAATAAGGTCTTTATTCACTCTAAAGTGTAAATAACATAACATAAACATAACATACGCTTCACGACTTGTGTACACACACTCCCTTTTTATTATGGCGGGGTAGTCAGAGGCTCGAATGGCCATCTCCGAAATTTCGAAGGCATGTTAGGTATGGGTCATTCGAAGGCCGCGTATCACTAGATAGACAGCACTCAACGTGATAGGTAGTGAACCGTATCGCCGTATATAATATAAAGTGTAAATTTACCTGTATAAACCGTCCTTCAGGGCACTTCCACTGCTTGATATTATCAGGTGACCCTGAAGCGAAGCTGTAAACAGAGGGATGCATGGCCATTGCTCGTACCGATTTCTTGTGATTAGTCAAAGTGCAGATAGACTTGCCCGCTGCCAAATCCCAGAGGCGGATTGTCGAGTCGTGTGAGCCTGTTATTACCTGAAATTTGTAGTAGTTGTACAGAAAATGAGGCTTTAATCGTGTTTTTGTGACACAAAATAATGGACCGATGACCTGAAAAAGGTCGCTGGTAGTGGTTTGCTGAGGGCCACGAGTGATCGTGTTTTGTGGCGTACCCTTGGGGAAGCCTACGTACAGCAGTGGACTGACATCAGCTGATTGATTTATTATAATGAAATTTATCGTAAGGGTACTCGCTATACTTACCTACTACCTCTAGATAGTAACCTTACTCGATTAGAGTAAAGAACGATTTACCAACCATTACTTTATGTACTGACTTTCCAGTTAACACGAAGGTTCGAGGTAGCTATACAATTTATGGTCACTTAAACCTTTAACTGACCCGAAAGTATTATTATCTATATACAATGTATTTATCTTGTCACGTACTAGACTAGGACGTAAGAAACAATGCTAACTAGCTGCCGTTCTTTCCGGCATGTCGTAGGAGGCAACTAAGAGACTATGGGTCAATGGAATTAATTAGGCGAATTAGGCGATAGGCTAGCAACCTGACACCAATGTTCCATACAACATCACTACTCCCATATTCATGCCAAAACTAACCTAGGAGATACTAAATCTCCGAAGTTCTGTCCACCCTAAAAGTGATTAAAAGCCGTGAATGTATATATAGTTTATTAGTCCTAAACGTGTATATCGTCACAACACTGACGTATTGTGACTTTTTACCAATAAGGAGACAACTTATTATAGTTCTGTTCGGATAGTATTTAATAGAGATCCCGCCACATAAATTGGCAGTAGCCAAACTTGGAACTAAATTTGACGTTTCCGCCATTGTGTGTTATAGTCTGGCTAACGAAAGTAGATACTGGATAATTTTGCAAACTTTTTATATGACAACACTAAAGTGTTCCTACCATCGGATATTTATCCTACAATTTGGGGTATTTCAAGTAGAAAGTACTTAGGAACAAGTAATTCCAAAAAGGCATTTTTAAAATAAACTCATTTTGAACATTTTATAAAATGAGTTTCAAAAATTCGTACGTCTGCTAAAATTGTGTTTATCGAAAATAAGTTTCGTATCTACGTGTTGGATCATTTCAAGAGCTACAGTAAGCCTTACGTTGGTCTAATAAATAGCTTAAGTAATTAGGTACACTATGTATTAACTAATTAGGTAGGGGAAAACTTAACAATTTTATTTAAAAAAAAATTAATTTGTGTCTATTTTCCGAAAAATTTGGTAAAATCAGAATTAGTGTATGGTATTCCTATTTATGACGCCGAAGTTGGCGTGTTGTTGATGTTTCTTTATGGTTCTTTATGGTTGACTTGCGTAAAGTTAGGTTAGGTTGACTTGCGTAAAATGTCTTGATATTTTTTTATTTTAATTAAGTAAGTACATATTATTCGTTTAAGTTATTTTTTGTTTCTTTAATACGCTACAATGGAGTGTCGTATCCGTGTAATGTTTGGTATGGAGTTAATAAAGAGATAACAAGTTATATAAGCTACTTTTAATCACGTCATAACGCGGACAAAATTGCAAGTATCCACTAGTAAAATAAATATAAATGTCAAAGTATCAAAGTGAGTTGTTCCGACTTTCTTTTTTATTTTAGGGTTGCAATGCTAATATATTTTAAATTTGCCGCGCTTTTTCAGTATCTACTTTCGTTAGCCCGACTATATTTTGTATGAAAGGTAAATTTAGTATTACTAGCGTTGTGTTTTTTGCCCACTCTTTGTAATTTTTATGTTTGTTAAGGGTGATTATAATAAATTGATTTCCGGAGTTTCTTGTTAGTTCTTCTCCAAGCTAGGGTCTCCGCTGATCTAACCTCGGTAAAAAATATGTAAAGACAATGCTCAGTGCCATGTTTGAAATAGTTTTTTAAATTTATACTTAGATCATAAGATAACTTTCAAAGAGAGCTTGTGATATTTATAATTTTGAATATATTATGGCAGATGGAGGCGTCGCCGCAGTTGCATAATTCACTGTTGCCAGTAAACACGCCAAAACTAGCACTCACTGTGCCATACGGCTCGATACATTATAGGTTTCATTGTAACGGTCTTTGGTTGCAGAGCTATAAACTCAAATAAAACAAATTAATATATCAAAGTCAAAAGTCAAAATATTTTTATTCAAAATAGGCCCTATCACAAGCTCTTATTGAAAGTTATCTTATGATCTAAGGATAACAACAATAAAGATTATCATTTTTATAATTAACAAACATAAAGATTACAAAGAAAGTGAGCAGTGTGCCAGTTTTTCCTTAACAATAATTATGATCCATATGGATACGTTTAGCACCTAACATTTCATAGAAAATGAAACCTATAATGTATCGAGCCGTATGGCACAGTGAGTGCTAGTTTTGGCGTGTTTACTGGTAACACTGAATTACGCGACTGTGGCGATGCCCCCAACTGCCAATTTATATGGCGGGATCTCTAACACTTCAAATTAAACACAAACCCAATATTTTATGCAGTTTCGATTTAGCATTTTGGAGGTATGTTCAAAAAACCGATTTAAATTCAATGCCCTCTTCTGTAAAGTATGGATAATGAAGATCCGTCTCTGTTCTACGATTGTGACGATATGTATGTGTTATACAAGTACACATATCTCACCTGCGGCTCCCCAGCCTGACATATAAGCGAGGCCACCGTATCCGTGTGCCCAGCCAGGGTGTGAACCGGGGCCCTCGTGCGGCAGTCCCAGACCCTCGCCACGGAGTCCCTGCCACCCGTCACCAGGACGTCCAAGCGAGGGTGCAGGGCTAAGGCGTGAACAGCTGATAGGTGGCCATGGTAGTGGCGGATCACCTGGGAACGGATTTAAGAGAGGGACTTGGTGTATTGAATCATCATATCATACGCTTCACGACTTGTGTATACACACTCCCTTTTTTATTATGGCGGGGTAGTCAGAGGCTTGAATGCCCATCTCCGAAATTTCGAAGGCATGTTAGGTATGGGTCATTCGAAGCCCGCGTATCACTAGATAGACAGCACCCAACGTGATAGGTAGTGAACCGTATCGCCGTATATAGGCACTGACTATTACCTATCCTGAGGGATAGGCAGGTTTCCTCACGATGTTTTCCCTCACTGTTTATTGGTGTATTGAAATGACGAAAAAAATGTTCAGGAACATTAAACCTTGTGTGGGGTAGTCGTTCAGGTTACCATTGCGAAGGTCGTAATTGTTAATCGACCTGATATTTAGTACAAAATGTAACAGTTGATAAGCCATGTCACCATTTACATAAATAAGTCATATGTATGATTATTTGAAATTGAATGTCATGAATAAATCATCAGAACAAAAAAAAACTCATGAAAAAATTGACAATACACAAATCACACTTTTAAAATAAGTGTATTAGTTAATGTAAAAAATATTTTGACATAAATTAATGAATTTGAGGAATTTGAGCTATAATTAATGTATACAATACTTAGCGACTGTATCGACATGCAAACGTCTGATTAAGTCCCAAGAGTTCATCATAATAATCAAATAAATAATATATCAATAATGAATGTTCATATAGTTTTCCTTTGATGTTTTAATGTGTTATGTATAGTTTTAGCGTGAACCATAACACAGTTAACTATGATAAACTGTAACTTGATAGTTGATTTAATCTGAACCAAAAACAATGCTCAACTAACCTTATTGTACTCTAGATCCCAACACTTGACTTGTCTGTCTTCCCCACAACTAAACAAATAGGGGTGTCGTGAAGATACTTCCAAACCTTAAATTTTGAAAAGAAAATTAAATAATATTTTGCATAAACATAACATACGCTTCACGACTTGTGTATACACACTCCCTTTTTTATTATGGCGGGGTAGTCAGAGGCTTGAATGCCCATCTCCGAAATTTCGAAGGCATGTTAGGTATGGGTCATTTGGAGCCCACGTATCACTAGATAGACAGCACCCAACGTGATAGGTAGTGAACCGTATCGCCGTTTATAGGCACTAACTATTACCTATCCTGAGGGGATAGGCAGGTTTCCTCACGATGTTTTCCCTTACCGTTAGCGACTGTTAATTATGTACATAAATGAAAAACACATTTAAATTTCATTCATTGGTACATGCCAGAGTTGGGATTCGACCCTAGGACCTTTCTCATACGAAGTCCGAGGTCTTACCTACTGGGCTACAGCCGCTATTATAATATTTTACTATTTATGTATATTCAAAGTATCATAACAAGAATGCACTTTTGCCTGATAGTAAGTAAGGTAAAACATAAATAAGTCATAATAATTGTTAGTCATTCCCTTTAAGGTTATTATTACATAAATATGGCATATTTACTGCTGCAACCTTTTTGGCCTATAGTCCATTTAAATTAAGACTTTTAATAATACTATTAATTAATAATAATAATATTTTGACATTATTACACCAATTGAACTAGCCCCTTGGTAAGTACATTTAAGATTTGTACTAGTCAACGTAAATTTAAGAAATATATACTTATTATATATAGATTCAAAATTCAAAACAGCAGAATAAAAGCGTAGTGCTTAACTCTGCCTCCACCGGGAATCGAACCCGGGACCTCACGATATTGTTCAGGTGGTTAACCAACCGCACCACGGAGGTTATAAAAAAAAATTATTTAATCATCTACGTACAAGAAAAGATAGCTACTATAATGTTCATACTAACACAGCTAGATAGCTACTTTAGACTAGCACAGGTCTATAGAAGTCTATGTTGATATGTATATATGTACTTTAAACCACTTACCTCTAACAGTGCTGACATGACCTGTGAGAGACACCTTGAGCTTCCCACTGGCCAAGTCCCAGATCTTTATCACTCTGTCCGCCGCACCTATATGGGGATAAATATATTAATATATATATACATGAATACTAATTTCATTACAAATTCTCTAGGTACGTAACAAAAGTCTTGTTGCTTATAATGGCTATTGAAATGTATGTTATTGAGTGATAATTTAACAAATCACTGAAATAAAATAAAGTTACATTGTCTAAGGATTTGGTTTGTGACTACACATTAAAGCTTAATCTACTGTCTTTCATCTAAACATGGGCTTGATTGACTATCATAGGTAATAAATCCAAACATTTAAGGGTACACTGGACATAAAGATGAAAGTATTCTAAAAAAGACAAACAAGAGACAAACGCCTTCATGATCATTAACCCTTGTGGGGTAGTCAAAGGTTCAGGTTTCCATCTCCACAATTGCAAAGGTAGTAGTACTATGGACACCTCAAACCCACATGTTGACCAGATAGTCAGTACTCAATATGAAAATATTCCTATATTACATTAAAAAATAAATAAACAGAAGAACATGTGTGAGGGTATTTGTCAGGATCATTCCAGGTGGCCTAGTCTCTGCCTCTCCCATTAGAGACACAGAAGTGTGAATATACGTAATTATTAAATTAAATAACTCACCAGTAGCAAACCATTCATTCCCAGGTTCCACCGCAACACACCTGACCCATCCTAAGTGACCAGATATCACCCTGAACAGTTTCCATGGCGCATGCCACTTAGGCTTGGGCATGACTGGCGCTTTTTTGGGCAGGATCAGGGCTCCCGTAGGGTTTGTGTGGGGAGCTGGTGACGGAGTGGCCGAGGGTCCCGTATAAGGCATCATGGCTCCTTCAACGCCTAATGATGCTGATTCCGGTAAATCTGATGAAGAGAGTGCAGTTGAGTATTAGAATATCATCTTTCATTGTAGTGTTACATATTTTTATTTCTTCTAAGATTAAAATTTTATTGTATAAGATTACGCAATAATAAACAACAGTTACCATTTAGATATGAAAGTATGTTAGTCAGTCCTGAGTCCTGAAATTTGTTTACAAGCCACTTGTGGTGGCCACCCTACGCACCTCCTTTACTATCACTATTCCTGACAGTGTTGATATTTTAAATTATCACACCTAGCCTGCATTTCAGGACAAAGGTGTAAAGTATTTAAAAATATAAGTCCTCCTTCTAGTTTAAAAACATTTTGTAGGAATTCTATCCGAGCCTATAGAATGAAATGACCCCTGCTTTAATATGTACACAATTAAGGAGGCCTATCAACTCAATGTATGTTACCTGTTTGGTTAGTGTCCATGGGTCTATGTTTGGCTTCATGTTGTTTCATAGCTTGTGCTTTTTCCACTGCCTCCATAACTGGTCCATAGCTATCTTTCGCTTTTATTTTCTTCAAGATTTCTTCACTAAAACAAATATGAAATATGAGAGTAACACTCCCTATAATTTTAGGTTATGCTGCACAAAATAATGTTAAGAATACTTACGCTTTCTCGTCAATGGGCGGTAGCATACTTTGGTTAGCTAAGAACATGTCATGAGTCCTTTTCAAGGATCTGAATACCAAAGTATGCACAGAATGTTTAATAACATCTTCCGACATTTTGCACTTATTTAAAACACAACTGACTTAAATTAAATGTCTACAGTTCCACAATTGTGACTCCTTAGGCTGTCATACTTTTTGCCGCTTTATTATTAATGGTATAGCTAATAAATATCAATGTTTAAATATTATTTCGGCAACGCTAATAAGTTTCAGTTCTACAAACAAGCCAAAACAACAATTTGTATCAATTCAATTAATCAATTTTTTTATACACAGATAAATGTATTGGTGACATAGAGATCCCGCCACATAAGGTGGCAGTTGGAGGCGTCGCCACAGTCGCGTAATTCAGTGTTACCAGTAAACACGCCAAAACTAGCACTCACTGTGCCATACGGCTCGATACATTATAGGTTTCATTTATAACGGTCTTTGGTTGCAGAGCTATAAACTCAAATAAAACAAATTAATATATCAAAGTCAAAATATGTTTATTAAACTATTTCAAACATGATTAATAATTAACGGGACTTATCCTTCTTATTATATATTACATATATTATGTGTTCCTTCACTCTGTCCGCAATAGACCGTTTAGTGTGTTCGACGTAGGATTTCCCACAGCTGCAATCAATCTTATACACACCCTTATATCTTATATCATGAGTATAAATCGCGAATCTCTTAAAACTATTATTTCAAACATGGCACTGAGCATTGTCTTTACATATTTTTTACCGAGGTTAGATCAGCGGAGACCCTAGCTTGGAGAAGAACTAACAAGAAACTCCGGAAATCAATTTATTATAATCACCCTTAACAAACATAAAAATTACAAAGAGTGGGCAAAAAACACAACGCTGGTAATACTAAATTTACCTTTCATACAAAATAACACGCAATGGCGGTAACGTCAAATTTAGTTCCAAGTTTGGCTACTGCCACCTTATGTGGCGGGATCTCTAGAAACTTAAATCTAGAGATCCCGCCACATAAATTGGCAGTAGCCAAACTTGGAACTAAATTTGACGTTTCCGCCGTTGCGTGTTATTTTGGATGAAAGGTAAATTTAGTATTACCAGCGTTGTGTTTTTTGCCCACTCTTTGTAATTTTTATGTTTGTTAAGGGTGATTATAATAAATTGATTTCCGGAGTTTCTTGTTAGTTCTTCTCCAAGCTAGGGTCTCCGCTGATCTAACCTCGGTAAAAAATATGTAAAGACAATGCTCAGTGCCATGTTTGAAATAGTTTTTTTAATTTATACTTAGATCATAAGATAACTTTCAAAGAGAGCTTGTGATATTTATAATTTTGAATATATTATTGCAGATGGAGGCGTCGCCGCAGTTGCATAATTCACTGTTGCCAGTAAACACGCCAAAAGTAGCAATCACTGTGCCATACGGCTCGATACATTATAGGTTTCATTTGTAACGGTCTTTGGTTGCAGAGCTATAAACTCAAATAAAACAAATTAATATATCAAAATCAAAAGTCAAAATATTTTTATTCAAAATATAATAAATCACAAGCTCTTATTCTTACTTTCTTTGTAATCTTTATGTTTGTTAATTATAAAAATAATAATCTTTATTGTTGTTATACTTAGATCATACATAAGATAACATTCAAAGAGAGCTTGTGATAGGGCCTATTTTAAATAAACATATTTTGACTTTGATATAGAGATCGCGCCACATACGGTGGCAGTTGGAGGCGTCGCCACAGTCGCGTAATTCAGTGTTACCAGTAAACACGCCAAAACTAGCACTCACTGTGCCATACGGCTCGAAACATTATAGGTTTCATTTGTAACGATCTTTGGTTGCAGAGCTATAAACTCAAATAAAACAAATTAATATATCAAAGTCAAAATATGTTTATTATACTATTTCAAACATGATTAATAATTAACGGGACTTATCCTTCTTATTATATATTACATATATTATGTGTTCCTTCACTCTGTCCGCAATAGACCGTTTAGTCTGTTCGACATAGGATTTCCCACAGCTGCAATCAATCTTATACACACCCTTATATCTTATATCATGAGTATAAATCGCGAATCTCTTAAAACTATTATTTCAAACATGGCACTGAGCATTGTCTTTACATATTTTTTACCGAGGTTAGATCAGCGGAGACCCTAGCTTGGAGAAGAACTAACAAGAAACTCCGGAAATCAATTTATTATAATCACCCTTAACAAACATAAAAATTACAAAGAGTGGGCAAAAAACACAACGCTGGTAATACTAAATTTACTTTTCATACAAAATAACACGCAATGGCGGAAACGTCAAATTTAGTTCCAAGTTTGGCTACTGCCACCGTATGTGGCGGGTACTCTATTAATTTGTTTTATTTGAGTTTATAGCTCTGCAACCAAAGACCGTTACAAATGAAACCTATAATGTATCGAGCCGTATGGCACAGTGAGTGCTAGTTTTGTTGTGTTTACTGGTAACACTGAATTACGCGACTGTGGCGACGTCCCCAACTGCCACTTTATATGGCGGGATCTCTACTGATTTAACTATACAATTTTATAATAATACACGTTGTTGATCAGGATAGTGCACCCATATCACAGTTTAATGTCATTTCTTTTATTATTCAAATTTACGCATACGACATACTATATTGTACCCCAGAAGAGACAGCCCATGCTTAGACTAATTGTAAAATTTGTACACCCTATTTACGTCTGTGTCACACACAAAGTTTCTTTGTCTTTGTGTATATTGTTAGCCTAAATGTTTTTTGTAAACGCCAAGTTCCATTCACTAGCTGAAGAAACTCCTTATTAGTAAATCATATACTTTGTTCCCATAGAAACTCCACTAATTACACGATTAATAAGTTTTGGGTCTGTAAATGTGATTATATATTTATTATAAGTATACTAGCCGAAAAATATTGAAGTAATAAAACAACTATTTATAAATTACATTAATTTATTTCCATTCGTACAGATGCTGTGATAAATAAGTTAAGTAAACACTAATTCCTTAATACTGTTACTTTTATACCGCCTTATAAAATACATGAATTCAATTAAATTTTATTATATTACGAAACAATAAATAAATTCATCAAAAACTATAACAAATTATGGCACAATTTTACACAGAACATTTGAGATAACCCAAAATAGTAAAGAGTATTTATCTTCAGATACCTAAGTGACTTTAATCAATCTTGTATACTTTAGAAATATATTAAGTTCATAGGTGCCACATAATCTAATTAACTATTTATTGCAATTACAAACTATACACTAAATCCTTGGTGAATGCTTAAAAGTCTGTTCACATACTAATAATGTTGACTAGATTCTAAGAAATAAATAACTAAATAAAGCTAAAACTCAGATTGCACAATTAATTTTACAAAATACCTACCCGTTAAAATGATGGCTTTGTTTTTTAGGTAAGTATATAAAATAACAAATATTATTGAAAAAGATTAAGTTTTAAGAATTGAAACTTAATAGTAGATATGCGTTCTACTGAAAAATTCTTTCTAAAGAAGGTATCTTGATGCAGCGATTAGTAATCTGACAAAAGCTAATAAGTTTGCTTCATTGCTTGCAGTTTCTAATAATTATTAAAAACTACTGGATAGTTTTTAAAGTTTTTGTAATGAAGCGAGCTCTGTAGATCTGCCAGATTTTAAGCTATCTATAATTCGCTTTCGCCAGATGAACTAGAACCAAAAATAATTGATATCCAGGCGTAAATTACGAGTCATCTAGAACAATTCACAATTGCGGGTAAGCTACAAATTCAGATGGGTATATTGATTAGCGACTGATTAAACGAATGCAAACGGTTCATGGTTACTTAGACAGATGTCGCTAGTTATCTAGACGAGGCGATCCACGTGAGTGCCGGCGTGACGCCAATCGTAATCAGCTGTGTCGGCGACGGAAAAGACCGCGCCCTCCTCGGTTCAGATAGTCGCCTTATCCGCGTGCACCGCATCACTCACCCTGCGGTTATACGGCACTCGTTTCAAGGTCCTCGGCTGCAGATTCAGCGGCGGCAGATTCGGACGCTCAATCCTGGTAGGAGAGGAAACCATGGGTCTTCCTCTACGCAGCGTCTCCACTCCACTCCTGTAATAATCCTCGCTCCGTTCGTAATTATCTATCAAAGGAGCTGGGTCTTCGTATTCCACGTTGAAGTGACGCGTGATAGTCAAGTCTTCAGGCGGACCAAGTTTGTAAAGCGCTGGTTCCACGCATTCATAGTGGTCTTCGGTCTCATCGTGAGGGTAGGTGTCAGCAACGAAGTGGCGGGTTCCCCGAGGGGTCAGCGCTGCCCATAACACCCTGGAGTCCAATGCAGCACTTCCGTACAAGGTGTTGGAGCCAGCGGATTTTCCGGCCCCACTCTTGCAGCCAGACCGTGAGCTGGGAATTAAAGATAATAACCTGCTTTAATGTGGAGAATTGCTTATTGAGGACTGCTGTTGTAAGTTAGTTATGTAATAACGAGCATTTATTATATTATTATTATATACCTATTCGTACATCAGATTATCTACTTAGCTCTGACATGTATATGCATGACGTAGAAGGGAATTAATAGCTATAGTAATATTCGAACATTCTTTCATCTATTACACCTCCGACGTTGACGACCTCCGATTAGGCATCTGAACGCTAATCGTGAGGTCCCAGGTTCGATTCCCGCTGGAGGCAGAGTTAACTTCGCTTCCAGTCTGGTCGTTGACTATATATGCTATATATATATGTCGGCGAGGCGCGTAAGCAACAAGGAACGCTGTATGGCTGTACCAATCACGGGGCTCTCACGGGTGCAGCCATGACGGAGTCTAAGCGAGTATCGAGGGAGGGGAGGTTCGCCCCTACCGAGGCATTTTTATGGCCGATCGACAGATGGCATATTATTCCTGCACTCGGTTCGATCACTACGTCTTGGGAACCGTCTAGCGTTGGTTTTGTGAGCCTTAATAAACCAAGTTTTGTGAAGCCAGTGTTTTAACTTAGCTTCTGTCCCAACCCCTAAGAAATAAAATCAAGTGCAAGATGGATAGCACACAAAATCAGGCCCCTGACGTCGACATATATATTTATCTATGTATAATAAGTATATGTTTTTTAAATATACGTTAACTTAGAACCCTCAACAATATTCTTATTATTATTGCAATATTAGAGCGGGCATTGGGAGCAAGGCAACTACGAATGTACCAAATACTTTTTACACATTTCATACTACCCTCCAATTATTACCTTAACCGCCACAACCCAATAAATTTCCTAATATAAGTTTCAAACTATGGTATGGTATAAGGTATACATACTGCCTGCACCGGAACAGAAAGAGGGCGAGAATGGCAGCAACGCACAGCACGAGGACGCTGCACGTGATCAGCACCATGAACCAGGTATCATCACCTGCTGCCGGCTCTGGAAGGAAAGACGTAGATCATATAAACCACGATATTTTAGAAGTACTTTTCGGAATAGACAGCAATTCTAGTGTTGGGGTTACTGGTACGGAAAGAGAATTTATGACTACATCACACTCATTTTTCAAGTGACGATTACAGTCTTTTACTAAGATCAAAAATTTTCTGCATCTATACAAATTAAACAACATGATTATGATCCTATTGAAGGTATAAATAGCTTCAGGAACCGTGGGCATTTTGAAGTACTTTCGCTACTATATGATAAGTGGATAAAATGTCTCGCCTTTTTATGATATGTAGGAACATCGACTAACAACATTCTATTTACGTTCCAGCTAGCACAGGATACATAGAATGTCACTATTATTTCAAGATGACGTAAAACATCACATTACCTGAACTATCTAGTGAAACATGAATTCAAAGTGCCCACAAACTAACATCAAGCTCTGACTATCAGCTAAGGAAAAACAGCGCGCAAAGTTCACTAAAGCTCGGAATCGATTGGCGAAATTTGACACTTCTGCTAGCATCAATGGTGAAATTTGACACTTTGTTACTTCAATAACAACATCACACCATAACTGACGTACAATATAACTAACTAACTAACTAACTCTTAAACACATTTGTGGCAGTAATACACTTACCATGTCGAGGCAGCTCATGGTATTCCACTCCCGGGAAAAGGCTGTTGTCTTCCAGGTTCTGAGATGGACAGGTCTGGGAGATGCAGTTCTGGGGGCTGCCACTTGCCAGGAACTCTGGCATTGGCGGCGGCGGCATGTGCAGGATGGCGTCTGGGGGAGGTCCCAGGGAGAGGCATTCTGGGCCGCAGGACATCTGGAACAATATGGTTATGTATTATGGCTAAGAAAGAAAGACACTAAAAGAAAACAATGAGACATGTGACAGTCAGATAGACGATACAATAAGGGTGACGTTAGATGTAGCTATAACCGTTGAGAGTGTATGAGATAGTGTATGGTTGTAAGTGAAGCAAAAGTAGAAAAATGTGTATGTATGTATATAAAAGTAACTATTAAAACAATGATTAAGACAGCATTTTTTAAATTTTATTTTACATTCATTTTTTAGTGATACTGGCACCCTCCTATAGCGATGAATAAAATTATAGAACGCTAAGAAAATGTATAAAAATTTAAATGATATGTATTCTGAGTTCGTTTAGAAAGATCGAGACTCTTAATGAATGCATAATTTAATGCCATAGATATTTTGATTTCTATTCTCTTAACATTTTACAACTTAGAAATTTTGCAAAAACATACTTGCTCCATGTTGAAGTATAAAGAAAATAAACATACAGTCCTAGGCTATCATTTATTTTCACTTTTTCTTAATAAATAAAATTAATATTAACTGAACTGTATTTAACTTTATAGAATATACTTCAATTTTTGATTGTATCGAATATACACTCATACAACTCAAAAATGTACCTGTCTCGAAAAATTTACACCCTTTATCCTAAAAATCTTTCACTTTCCGAGAAGCTTCAAGGAGTTCAAAATACAAAAGAGAATATTTCTTACCTTTATAGAAGAAAGATGACCAAGGCAGCAAGAAGAAATCGAAGGAAATATACGATATTTTTACACAAAATATCTGGAATTACACTTGTTATCCAACCTCTTTAGTAGGAAGGACTCTTTGGTCCATACCATCCGAAGCGCACGCGCGAATTTCTTCTATAAATGTCATCAATACGATAGTCTTATGAAAACTTTAAGTTTTATGTATACATTGCCGTTTTATACTGCAACTTTTAAATTATCTAAAGTAAAACCAGCAATGGATACCCAATAGTATTTTAACCACGCTCAATTAACTGCGCTAGTAGGGGTAATAATATCGATCCACGCAAGCGCGAATTTGCAACCCCAACATCTTTTACAGAGGGGTACATTGACCTATATCCGTTTCGTTCTGTCTTATCAAGTTCTAGTAAGTGTAAAAGAGAAGGTTGTTATTATTTGTTTACTTGCAGTTTCGGTATTTTGTAAATAGTTTGTATTATTATTCAGAATGCATCAGAATTTTTGGATATTAATATAACCGATTGAGCAATATTTTCAATTTTCATTCCATACTAACTTATAAGGGATGCTTCTACCAATATATCTTCCCAGACATGTCGTAAAAGGCGAATAAGGGACTAGGAGCGAATGGAATCTATACCTATTAATTCCATCGCAATGAATTTGATACAGTACACAGATTATATACATACAATAGGAAAACACGTAATACGTAGTAGTTATTTGACACAGTATTTGTGATCTCCGTATGGGTTGAAAATGTCGGGATCAGGTTGCACAAAGGATTGGAAAATCAAAGGTTCCGGTTACATACCACGGGCAGAGTAACTACTCACTAATAAATGATTACAATTTACATACATACATACATATACGTTGACGTCCTCTAATCCCTTTCGAGGTGGACAGAACCTTAAAGACGACAATATCACTAAGCTAACTTTTTGCATGAATATTAGGGTTGTATTTTTATATCAAACATCGGTGACAGGTTGCTAGCCCACCGGCCAACAGATTCCATTGACCCGTAGTCCCTTAGTCGCCTTCTTCGACATGCCCGGCAGAACGGCACCTAGATTGCATTTTTTTGCGGCTCAGTCTAGCAAGTGACGATTTAATATATCTCATTTAGATAAAACTGATAAATGTTATTTTTATAGTTTGCATAAAACTTCTTAGATAAAGCACATCATGAGGAAACCTGTTTTTAGGAATAGGCAATAATCAGCGCCCTTAATTGGTTACATGGCGTACAAACATTACGTTAAATGCTGACTATATCAAATATTATAGTTTTAAGACATTCGCGATTTATACTCATGATTAATAACTAACGGGACTTATCGCGTAAGTTTCGGCTACGTTGCAGCAGCCATGGTCACGGGCAGTCTCTCAAATATGTTTCATGTCATAGGTAGGCTACTCTACATTTGCAGAGATGGATTCGTGAACCTGACTACCCACGAGCAATTAATGGTTGTGAAGAATAAGTTGTCTCTTTCTAGCTGGGATGTAAAAAAAGCTAACTACCTGTCGTTCATCCCGGTATGTCGTAGGAGGCGATTAAGAGACTAGGGGTAAATAAAATCTCATGGGCTATGGACTAGTAATCTGTCATCAATATTTCATATGTCATCACATCCCCAATATTTATGCTAAAAAGTAACTTAGGCGATATCTCCAAGGTTCTACCTACCTACAAAGGACTAAAGAACGTGAAAGTATAAGTAAGAAGATGTTGTATGAATGTTAATGACCATACTAAGTTACGTTGTGTATGGACCAAAGCCATACAAATGTATTTTCAGGAATTTAATTTTTATGAAATATTGTATATGTACATTCATCAAAACCTAAAGAGTGAAAAAAACAAAGTTCCAAATGCCTTTAAGTATGTACCTACTGCGTTGCACGTTATTGTTCAAAAACAATCACTAAACAGAATATTAATAAAGTCCAATCATTCTCTAGTAAATAATATTCTATTCAAACCCCTGTCTTGTACCTAAACCCTGTCTAACCCCTACGGTTAGTCTACAGTTGTTAATCCTTCTAAATGTCAAGTTCAAGTACATTCTAAGTTAATGGGGTACCTAGCTTAAGTGAGCTATTGAAACGTAACTTAGAATGACGTCAGAATACTTAGTTAACCCTCTCGATAATTAATTATTGACTGAACAATGTTTAATAACAAAATACCAGTCCTTTGAGGGTTTAGGACGTAAATAGAATGCTAACTAATTGCCTTTCTTCAGGGTTTGGGCAGAGGGGGTGACGTGAGAAAGTAACTTATGAAATCTATTGGGTGATGAGTTAGCAACTTGTCCCGATCCTGACAGACCACTTTCGCTTCATTGACACTCATACATCTTCTCACACACACTAGGCGGTTATAGGTACTCTTAACGTCACCCTTTTTCAATATAACGTCTATTTGACTGTCATATGTCTTATTGGGCCGGCCCCTACGTAACCGTTATATGTCACACATATTCTATAGTGCATTCTTCCGATATCATTGCTAGAAGTGATTGAGATGGCATTATATCTCCAAGATTCTGTTTATGGATGGCAGTGTATGTATATATTCAAGCTCTTACACCGCAACAGTTCAACCAACATTTTATTGAAATTATGTAAACAGACATTTCCATGGTTTGGCGGCACATTGAGCCCTTTCAGTTCGGCTTGTCTTGTCCTTTGTCTAACCACCGGAACTACATTTACTATAAGTACCTACTTAGTTCCTAAGTATAATTTTATTTCAATTAATTTACATTAATAGATTTATGAAGCCGTCATGTTGGTGTGCGTTCGCGCAGCGGAATGTTGTTGAATTTAAAGATTTTAATTATGCAGATATTTAGTGTATGACGTCGTATAATTGTGTATGGTAAAAAAAAATTTGTGCACGCAGCCATTGTGGAGAAATTCACCAAAAACTGATTCCGCTGGGCGAACGTTCGCCCAGCGGAACTTTTTTTGATCCATTGACTTTAGAAGAAAAGAGATGTGTCCAATAATTAGTGTGTATTTGTGTGTAATTGTGTATGTATGAATAAAATTAGTGCATGCATAAACTTCGGAGAAATTCAAGTTTCCGCTACGCGAACGTTTGGCCATTAGCTAGTTTTCATACAAAGCGCTTACATAGAGAGCTGTAGATTTTTACATACGTTGTTTTGAATTTGTGTATATTTGTTTAATAAACAGATTTAGAAAAAATCGTAAGGCTTAAAAGATAAAAATATAAACGTAAAATACGCTTATTAGGTCTTAGTTCTTAAAGTATGCACTTTGGGGTCTAGATTTTCACGTTTATACAAACCTTGTAAGTGTCTGCAACACGTTGCCAAGTATCAATGATGTTCCGTTAGTAATTAAAGAGTTATCGGACAATTTACCACGAATAGATCACTGTTTACAAAGCAGTCAAATATCATGACGTTCTAAAGGAATTGCATGGTAAAATGTATGCCAATAATTAGTGTATTCATTCAACTATTCACATGCAAAATTTCATGTCATTAAATTCAGTAATTAAAGAAAAACAATTATAATACTGACGAAGCATCGAAAACCTACATAACCCGACCAAGTTCGGATAGCTACAAAAAAGCGGCCGTGCAATATATTTAGGTAACATCCCAAAATTTACAGTATAATACCGGTATTGAATTGGTACAGGTGATAAGACAATTGTTGTTTCGATATAATTTATAGGTCATTTATTTTTGTACACCTACTTTTTTAAATGTATTTGACTATGACAGAAAGTAGGTACCGTTTACGTAGGTACTTTATTTAAGTCATCATTTTCAAGCAAATCAAGCACGTGTTCAGGGCAATTAACAATAACAAAAGCAAGACGGCTGTTTACGACCTCAGAAGTTTCGGGGCCTCAAAGGTTTGGTCGGCGTCTTTTGTTACCTGCTAAGACAACATAAACAATAACACCGATATTGACGATCTTCTGTGTCTAAATATGAACACATTTCTTCGTAATAGATTCTCTATTACGAAGAATACTTAATTGCGCTATAAAGAGTGTATCAATGTATGGGTTTTAAGGTAAACCAACCAAATTGTGGTCTTTTCTATGTTATAGAGAGTTTATCGTTATAGAGAATAATGTTATAAAGAGTTTACACTGTATTTAGATTATATCTCAAGTCTCAAGCGCATACTTAAATAAAGTACCTACGTAAACGGTACCTACTTTCTGTCATAGTCAAATACATTTAAAATAGTAGGTGTACAAAAATAAATGACCTATAAATTATATCGAAACAACAATTGTCTTATCACCTGTACCAATTCAATACCGGTATTATACTGTAAATTTTGGGATGTTACCTAAATATATTGCACGGCCGCTTTTTTGTAGCTATCCGAACTTGGTCGGGTTATGTAGGTTTTCGATGCTTCGTCAGTATTATAATTGTTTTTCTTTAATTACTGAACTTAATGACATGAAATTTTGCATGTGAATAGTTGAATGAATACACTAATTATTGGCATACATTTTACCATGCAATTCCTTTAGAACGTCATGATATTTGACTGCTTTGTAAACAGTGATCTATTCGTGGTAAATTGTCCTATAACTCTTTAATTACTAACGGAACATCATTGATACTTGGCAACGTGTTGCAGACACTTACAAGGTTTGTATAAACGTGAAAATCTAGACCCCAAAGTGCATACTTTAAGAACTAAGACCTAATAAGCGTATTTTACGTTTATATTTTTATCTTTTAAGCCTTACGATTTTTTCTAAATCTGTTTATTAAACAAATATACACAAATTCAAAACAACGTATGTAAAAATCTACAGCTCTCTATGTAAGCGCTTTGTATGAAAACTAGCTAATGGCCAAACGTTCGCGTAGCGGAAACTTGAATTTCTCCGAAGTTTATGCATGCACTAATTTTATTCATACATACACAATTACACACAAATACACACTAATTATTGGACACATCTCTTTTCTTCTAAAGTCAATGGATCAAAAAAAGTTCCGCTGGGCGAACGTTCGCCCAGCGGAATCAGTTTTTGGTGAATTTCTCCACAATGGCTGCGTGCACAAATTTTTTTTTACCATACACAATTATACGACGTCATACACTAAATATCTGCATAATTAAAATCTTTAAATTCAACAACATTCCGCTGCGCGAACGCACACGTCATGTTGTCCATTATTCTGATGACACGTGCAAAAACATTCTAACTGTGTGCGAGACAGTTTCAAACGTATACGAGCACATTCACAATAGAAATCATAACGTAAAGGATAGACATACGCATTCGTTAAATCACGTGATTCTAAACGTTTGTAATTATCTCTGTCTTTTGCCACTTGTCTAAGGGTCTCTAAAACAAATGATTGAAAAATGGAAATTCTTTTGAAAGTTTACCACTGCATGAAATAATGCGAATTCAAACTAAAGGTTTTCAGGTCTTGCTGTGTATTTATCCTAGTGTTACATCCTATAGAAATACCAAACTATATCTCGGGTTTCATGAATTTAAGTTACATACTGTCCTATAGTTCCTTTTAAGATGGACTGAAAGACAGAGACCTTTTTACTTACAATCTTTTCGATTACTGCTGTCAAAAATGAGTAGGCGTTAATAATATATTTAATTTCAATTTAGTTTCCCGATCTAGTCAGGGACATTAACAGAATACAAACTAGCTGCCATTCTTCCCTGTATGTCGTAAGTGCACTAAGGGACTACTAGGAGTAATGTAATCTAGCATTTTGTCATCATCATACCATCCCAACCACTATAGTAGTAAAACTGTCCGAGAAAATATGTCCTAAAGGCATAGTAAGACGTGAGCATGTATGTTAGAGCTTAATCTGTTCGATCTAAACCAAAACAAACATATTACTGGAGTGAGGCGTTCGGCCATGTTGAATGACGTCAATGGCGGCGGGCGGCGGGGCTTCCATTGATGGCTGTCATGGCGGCTTCCCGCGCAATGCGCGCCCCTACACCATTGATGAAAACTGATTTGGTGGAACCTTTACACGTACCGATTTTTTTATTTTAGGAAATTTAAAAGATGCTTGAGTGACCGCGTCTTGTAAAGCTTTTTTATCCTCCATATTGTACTAAGTTTTTTGAGTGATAGGTGGTGTTCCTTCAGTTACATATTCAAGAAATAGAACTTTATATAGGTTTTTTCAAAAAGTTTGTATCTATGTTTTTAATCTTGAAAGTGTTGATAGCATACTTAGTTAAAAATCATTAGTACCTGTCACCAATGTACCAATGGAAATGAAGTTTAATGAATTTCTATGTACATTTTCGTAATAAAAATCTATTTACGAAATGCGTCGAATACTACGGTGAAGGAAAAACATCGTGAGGAAACCTACCTGTTCCCAGAACAGGTAATAGTGCTTGTAAATGGCGACATGGCTGACCACCTGTCACATTGAGTACTAAGTATCTGGTTAACACGTGGGTTCGAGGTGGCCATAGAATTACGACCTTCGCAATTGCGGAGATGGACACCTGAACCTCTGACTACCCCGCAAGGTATAATGGTCGTGAATGCGTTTGTTTTTGTTTTTTTGTTGTAGTACCTGTCATTTAGCTTTAATCCAAAAATTTTTGAAATTTTTCATGTCATTGATGGTATATATTTTAAATGCCGGGAATTAGGAATTTGAATACATTTATTCAAGTCTTTTATCACTTGCAATCTATCTGAGAAATATATAAATTTTCTGTCGATATCCTTTCGTACTGAATAACACAATAAAAGTATTTTTTTTATACAATTAAGCAAAAATCGGCTAATGTCAAAACACTCATGAAAATAGGCGAAAGCTGTTGGAACCGCTTTTCACGGCAGGCTGGCTGAAAGGCTGTAGCAGTAATTTTCAAAGCCTTGAGCGGGATAGACGCGCGCGAAAACGCAAATTGAATTGTTTATTATATTCAAAGTTTTTACATAAATGTCGTGTTTGTGAACAAGAATAAGTAAAGTTTTGCCGTTTATATACAAAAAAGGTAATGTAGTTTACGTTAGATATTCTAATATGCACTATCTAGAAACTAGTTCATTTAAACAACTAATGTTATCAATAGTCAGATCAGATACCCGTAAGGCGGCAATGGATTTGTCATTAAAAATCAATTACCTATACAAAAACATTTTTGGTATTTTGTCACTATTACGAACTAGTCTAGTATTAGCCTAGTACATACATATAATGATTACTTTTTGCCCATCTTCCCTGGCTTTCTTAAGAGGTGACTTTATGTAAATTGAACCCTTCGGAAAGTGTTAGCAACCCATCTCCAAAATTCTATACGAAATCCATCACAACCCTGGTAGTTACGCTAAAGATGACTGAGGAGATATTACATCTCAATATACCACGAAAGGCTTCCAAGGATGTCATATGTAACTTTTGAGATAGAAGGCAACTTTATCAATTTTGCAAATGTATTCCTATTCAATGCGGCATGTTATTCAATGCATAGATACGATAATATATTTATACGGTTGAAGCAGGAAAAGAAGTAAGCACACTCATATTGAATCATGTCAATGTCATTTTATCTCTTTCGGGGTGGACAAAACCATGGAAACACAATACCAAGGTTTTATGGCCTTAATATTATGGAATATAAATGACAGGTTGTTAGTCTTTCATCCAATACATCCACTTATACCAAGTTCTTTAACAAAAGGTACTATTTTAAGTACTTTTGCGACTAGCATTGCACTTGTTCCTACTGGGACCGATTTAATGTAATTAACTATCTTTCTATTCTAAATCATTTATAACAAAAGTGATGAAACGATGTCAGTAAACGCAAACAGGTATTTAACTAGAATTCTTAACAATCGGAAGATTTTATTCGTAATTAGATTTATTTATTAATTGTATTTTTTTATTTGTATACCGTTGTTCTATATATTTAAGGTTGCTATTTAAAATAGATAGCATTTAACACTTTAAAATGCGATCTGTATGATCGGAACCTTTTCTGTTTATGTTATGTTGTTATTATGTACGTAAATCACGTATGTACATGTACATGTCATGTACATTCCTAGAATAAAAACACTTTCATAAAGGTTCCAAATAGGTAATCAATGATGAGAATTTATATTAATATTTTTTATATTAGGAGAATTAGCTAGGTCTGCGGTAACCAAACTAACAATAGGCTTTACTCAATCCTCTGTAAAACCCCGAAACACATATTAAACGTAGCTCATATGTTTATTTTTAGAACATTTTATTTATTTTACCCCAACCTACGTGGAGGTTTTAAACCGAACCTACATTTTACGAAAAAAGTTTTGTGTGTCAACGGATCTCTTTGGTCGCGCGCCTCTGTGTAAAAAGTTACGAACCCAAAAGTTGGCCAGTTGCGAAAATAGGGATATAAATTACATTAACATTCGTAAAAACTTCTCATTGTGTTTATGTAACATTTAAACCGAGTGTGTATGGGGAGGTGTATGAGTGAAGCGATAGTTAGTTTGTCAGGATCGGGGCGGATGGGGATCCGTGATCTCTGCCTACCTCTCTATAGGGAATGAGGCGTGATGTGTATGTATGTATATGCCTAGAAATTAGGTTAATAATTGGTAAAAAAAACGCATTCACGACCATTAACCCTTGCCTTGTCAGAGGTTCAGGTGTCCATCTCCGCAATTGCGAAGGTAGTAATTCTATGGCCACCTCAAACCTACGTGTTAACCAGATAGTCAGTACTCAATGTGACAGGTGGTAAGCCATGTCGCCATTTACAAGCACTAACTATTACTATGTTTGTTTCCTCACGATGTTTTGCTTCACCGTATAATTCGATGCATTTCATAAATGTGTTTTTATTACGAAAATGTACTTAGAAATTCATTAAAATTCATTTCCATTGGTACATGCTCAAGTGGGATTTGAACCCTGTACCCACTGAAACAGAGCCAAGCCCCAAACAACTGAGCTACGTCGAATTACTTGTAATTGACGTGGATGTATATGTAAGATATGTATGTATGCTCTTTGAATACACATTTTTCTTTTTGATATATTGGTAGATCCCCTCCTCCTTTTTTATCTTAGTCTATTTTATTTTATCCTAGCGTTTTAGCACAATCCTAATTCAATATCACTTCAGTAAAAGTGTGAAATTAGTAATGGATTAGTAAAAGTGTCGAATTTCACCATTGAATACAGCAAGTCGTGTCAAATTGCCTTAAAAATGGCGAAATTTGCTATTGCACGAAAAACTTCACAATCCTAAATGAAATATATCTACCACTGTATATACAGTCTATCAGAATGTATCAATACCTATCTAAGCCACAACCAACGCCCTCTGTAGTCTATAGGGAAGCGAAGGGGAAACCAATAGCAGATTTAATAAATATGCTAACGAGCTTGCTTATGTGCCCTCCATATTCATCAGCCATCCCCTCCTGACCTTCAGGGTTATTACTACACCGTGTTACCCTGGGGATTTGGAATGTAACCAGCTGTCTATTTGGTCGTAGGAGGCGATTAAGGAGTTTGCACATACATCAGTTTTCCTATAAAGAGAAATGTAAATGGCGTTTTTATGTACAGTCAACGCTAAAAGTGCAGTCCCTGTAACTGTTTATAAGGTTTAAGTTTATAAGAACAAAAGTCAACATTTTACACTTTAAAACTGGCGCCACTATGCATTGCCATGTACGCGTATACGTTCGCGTGCTTCGAAACGAAAAATATTGTCTTTTGTTCTTATAAACGTAAACCTTATAAAAAGTTACTGGGACTGCACTTTCAGCGTTGACTGTACATATATTCTATGATCAATGTTTCTCCATGTCACTTCCATTCTTGTTCCCAATAACTAGTTAAATATGTGCCGAAAAGGTTTTCTAAAAGTGGATAGGGATTGACATAATACCAGTGCTGCTAAATGTCTATATCAATCTGTTAAAGGTTCGTATTTAATACCATAGAGATAGCGTGAAACAAATATTTATCATTCTTTTGTTTACTGCCTTTTGTTTTCTCACTTAGGCTTGTTATTTATTAAGCCTATTCGTCCCAGATAAATATTTTCTTCTTTCTTTGAAACCCAATTCCCCTTAGTAACTTTTTTTTTGTTTTTGACCTTCAATAAGTGATTTTATGATCCTCATATTGAATAAAAAGCATTTCATTTCATTTCATTTCATAACCTTTTACAACAGTTCAGGAAGTGGACTAGATAATTGGTGTTTGCGTATTCACCCCACGTTTTGATTCAGGGATAAACGCAACCTTAAGGAAAAGATTTAATGAAGTTTCCCAGGAATGAGAATATTGACAGATATTTTGATACACAATATTTTAGTATGCATCGGAATTTCAGTGCGGAAATGATTTGACAAAAATAAGAAAGAAATTAGTCGCCTGACTAAAGAATATATTGTCATATACATACTACATATAAATGTTTATTTCAATGTGTTGCCTGAAAAAGTAAACATTTAAGACATAACAGTTAGGCGTGCCAGGCACGGAATTCACATAGTTATAATGGATTTAGTTGGGCTACTAACATTCAAGTTATTGAGGAACCAATAATATTCATTATTTACAGAACGGAATTATGAAAGGATACATACTCATTACGCCCTTTTTTACCAAGGAAAAATGCGCCGCGATCACAAAATATTTTTTTTACCCAATTTAAGTTAGTGATTAGTACATAAACATACTCGTTATACGTAAATTAATAATTTCATCACAGGGTCCTGTAGAATCGATCGAAAAATTACCTGAATAACAATACATAATAAAAACGAAATATATGTACAAAATTCGATTTTATGGAGTATTTCGTTAAATTCTAATGACTTTGACCAATTAGGGTTAATTTGTAGTGTTTTAAAAGCCGTATAAATTAACCAAGGTCACAAAAAATCGCTCAAAATCGAGTATTGTACAAGTGACGCCAGGCTTTCATTTTGTTATATACCCCTAAGGTGAAATAGATACAAGAAATAAGGGAAAGTTTCGATTTGGAAGCTGCAGTAACTAAGATTGACAAAGGCTTCGATTGTTTGGACTTGTATTTGCGGATGAATGATAAAATATTTACGAAAGGTGGTCTTTCAGTGTAAGAGTAGTTTTAGTAAGATATATTACATATAAATACGTAATATACTGAAGAATATTGAACTTATAAGTATCTATAACCGTCAAGTAATTAATAATTTCACACGAGAACAAAACACCTAAATGTGATGAAAGGTCATTCGGAATCTTTTGTTCTGACTAACCTTTCGGGAATGTTGGACGTAATAATATTGACGTATGGAATAATTTACGTGAATAAGTTCGCCGAATACTAATTTAATATTGACTCCATTAATCTACTTGTATATGTCTAAAAAGAAAATGCTCGCGTGTCTTGCCGACTTAACTTAGAATATTACCTCCTTAATTATTACTACTAACCTAATATGTTTACTTTTTTCTTGTTAAACTAAGGTATATATACTTACAACCATAATCTTCGAAGGGATGGACAGAGCAACAGCGAAGGGTGTCTGGTTATTTACGAATATTAATGTTTTCAGAAATAAACACAATGCAGCTGGATACATTGTAATTTGTTGTAATAACTCATTAGAATACATACCTATGTATACACATTACGCCTGATTTCCTTTAGAGGGGTAGGCAGAGATCATGGACCCCCATCTGTCCCGATCCTGTATCAACTTTCGCTTCATTGACACTCATACACACTCGGCGGTTATGGGTACTTGTAACGTCACTCTTCTTGAATATGGCGTCTATCTGATCCTATTCGCCCAACCCATACGTAACCAATAGAATAATATATGTAGTGTTATTCCTGTAAAAGTTATTTAAATTTATATTCGAACTAGCTACTTAATAATAATTTGGAATTCTGAAAAGTCTTCAAAATAGGCACACCTGGCCCCTATAATAGAACCTTAAATAACTTGATCTACCGAGAATCAATAATACATGTTTAATATTCGACACATGAATAACACCTGGGTGCCTAAAATGTTTTCTATACGTATACATATGTAATACATCCTTCAATCCCTTTCAATGCAGACTGGAGCTCAGTGGTATTATACTTCTTTGGCAGTGAAATGCTAACTAGCTACTTTTCTTCACAGCATGTACTTAAAACCTATATGCTGTGCTAGTCTGGCTGGGAAATACATGCTAATTAGCTGCCGTTCTTTCCGACTTGTCGTAGGAAGCGACTAAGGGACCAGGGATAAGTTGAATCTATTGGACGATGAGCTAGCAACCAGTAAACATTTTTCTATAGGACAATTTCATGCTAAAAATTTACCAATGGGATATTTATAATGCTTTCGAGGTATTGTCCACCCCATTTCACGAAAGGGTTTAAAGGATGTGAATGTATATGTTTGTATGTATAAGGTATGACGCAGGTCTGTGAAATACATGCGTAGTTGATATTTGGATAAATATGACTAAAATAGAATATCAATATTAGTGCTCGTCAATCCACCCACATTCTATACTGACAAAATAGCTGTAGGCATTTGAAACGAGTTCTCGTTCAAACATAAATGTTAAGCTACACTGAACTTGGACAGTGCCTGGATGGGTTACCGTACAGGTAGTCAAGTTCTTGAATTCGAACAGGGAAATCATTGGGAGGAAACTGTCTATCATCTAAATAAATAATAGGCGGTAACACTGAACAGTAATGCACTCACCACCTGTCACATTGAGTACTGACTATCTGGTCAACACATTGGTTCGAGGTGGCCATAGAATTACTACCTTCACAATTGCGGAGATGGACACCTGAATCTCTGACTACCCGCAAGGGTTAATGGTCGTGAACGCGTTTGTCTTTTGTTTGTCACCATTGCTTACGTTGTTTGTTGTCTATGGAGTAAAACTTGAGCTTTGAGAGATCTTAGGTCTTAAAACATAGGTTTCCTTAAGATAATTTATTGAAAGTCCGAAACTAACAAAACATAATTATCTAAGATGCTATCTAAAAAGTCTAAGAATGCTTACTAGCTGTCGTTTATATGTAACCGAGAGAATTTAAAGACGTTTATGTAAAACTGTTTTTTTAATTGTTTATGTTACCGGCCAAACCCAATTTCAGGACAAACTACACGCGCTAGAATTAACTAGTAAGGTTAGGTTAGTAGGAAAAACGTCTTGTACGTAGTAAACGTAGATTGACTTAAATCGGGTTTTGCTGGGAGCATGTATGACAGTTTAATATCGGTAATCGAACGAAAATGTTATACAATTTACCAATAAACCAAACATTTATTTTAGAAGTAATAAATTCATAAAGATAATATTGTTGTTGAACAATTTATTAAGTTATGCCTGAACGGAGGCGGTAGATATGTGGGTGTAAACGCTCATAAAAGTTGCTTAATAATTCTAATGCTACGAAGGGAGTTGCTACGAATAAAATTTGCATACTCTTCTTTAACATATATTCACGACCTTTAATCCCTTTCGGAGTGGACGGAAACTTAAGACAATTTAATCTTACATTTTAATCATTACGTATATCTCTCAGGTCGCTTTGTAGTATTATGGCTGTGTCTGTGTCATTTGAAACTTTGGTTGGGTTTGCTAGCCCATCGTCCAATAGATTACAATTTCTCCTAGTCCCTTAGTCGCCTCCTACGACATGTCGGGAAGAACAGCAGCTAGTTAGTATTCTCTTTACGGTCTAGACTTATTCTGGATTTTAACATATCTGTACTTTTATCGCTTATGCGTGGTACTACGGATATATAAAGTGATGGAAAAGAAACCTGTTGCCATAATTCTATATGAACACCGCACCGCAGTCACCGCATAAAACAACACTACTAATTAAACTAACAATACTATCTACTTATACATAACATTCATATTATTTTATCCCTTTCGGGGTGAAGAGAACTTTTAAGCTTGAATATTAGTGTAATTTGAATAATGGGGTTGTCATATCACAGGAACATTGTTGCCAGCCCACTAGCCGATCGCCCAATACATTCCATTTACCCTAACCCTTTAGTCACAGAGACATGCCGAGAAGAACGGCAGCTAGTTAGCAGTCTGTGTACCTATCTAATACGGGAGTATACCTAAAAGGAGAACAGCTATAAAGTTGATGTAGTCAGGGCCCATAATAATAAACGTGTACCCTCCGAGGTACGACCTTGGGTCCGAAGATCGATAGCGCAATACAATTACATTATTCAGAATCGATACCCAATGGTGCAAAAGTTTTCCGTGTTAGCTCGGACTAAAATATTAAGGGTATTATACCAATTATTGAACTTGCCTCATGGTAAGTGCATTTAATGCCTTGTGTTAAAGGTACTAGTCAGATATGTACGAAATATATACTAATTAATAAGAGATATGAACATATGTAGGTTTTATAATTAACAAGCAGGAGAAAAGTGTGGTTCTTAACTCTGTATCCATCGGGAATCGTACTCAGTACCTTACGATTAGCGTTGAGGTGGTTAACCGTTCGCGCCACGGAAAATAGAATGTTAGGTGTTTTGCTATTTGTATGGATTTATTATTTATTATTCCAAAAAGTGAAAATTCATAACCAACGAGATATTCGCATGTTTCCAGTGTTCTGTCCACACCGAAAGGGATTAAAGGTCGTGAATGTGTATGTAAGTATACCTGATAATGTTGCCACATAAATCATCAGGATAACGTCCTGTCAGCCTATACAAGCGCCGTTTTATCTGGTAACCCCATCTCGAGTCGCGAACCGCCGAAATTCACCGTGAATTTCGCGAAATACTTTTCTTATATCAAACATATAGTGTTATGGCATTTAAGCCCTTTTGAAAAAGAGAGAACCTTAAAGAAATATCTCCTTAGTTATTTCTTAGAATAATTTATTATATACATAGTTTTTGAAAACCTCCGTGGCGCAATTTTTTACCATTCCTAATTATTGTGAAGTCCGGGTTTTGATTCCCGGTGGAGGCAGAGTTAATAATTATGCTTTTTTCTGCATTCTAGTCTGTTCGTTGATTTATATATTAAGCTATATGTATTTATCTATGTATAATAACTATATATTTCGTAAATATACGTTGATCAGTACTCTTAACACAAGTCTTAAATGAACTTAGCAAGGGACTAGTTCAATTTGTGTAATAATGTCCTGTTATATTATTGATTAGAAGTATCTATAACCGCGGACTGTGAGGATTTTAATGAAGCGAAAGTAGTTCGTCAGTATCGAGATAAATGGGGGGCTGTAATCTCTGCCAACCCTTGTATACGCAAACGGACATGATGTGTATGACTGTATCGTTACGTAAGGTACACTTCACGATAGTTATCTCTTGCTGGGTAGTCAGAGATTCAAGAGACTGTCTCACAGGTGGTTTTTACTAAATAGTCCCTATTTAACAAGAGGTGTACCTTGTAACTTTCTACAGAAAGGTTTTGTATTAATAGACATATGTCAGAAGGGGAAGTTTTGACATTTATTGAAAGGCATGTGACACAGAAACGTCAAGATGACAAACGTCGTTATCTTTGACAGTTCACGTGTTTCTGCCACAGAATAACAACTAAAGGAAATGGTATTCACAGAGTATTTATAGATTTTTGTCCTTATGTTATCTAGGTATCTATTTAGGTACTAAGGATTCATGTGAACAGTGACTATAGTCTATGCAACAAACAGGCAGGTTTCCACAAAAATACATACGCGTTCATGACCATTTACCCTTGCGAGGTAGTCAGAGGTTCAGGTGACCATCTTCGCAATTGCGAAGGTAGTAATTCTATGGACACTTCGAACCCATGTGTTGACCGGATAGTCAATACTCAATGTGACAGGTTTCCACAACAAGTTATGATATTTAATGCTGTAAGTATATTTTTTTCCTAGACATACGCTATAATTTTGGTGAGGATATTCCACAGAGATATATTCCACGGTCACCTATAGCTTCACTAACATTAATAACTATTGAACGAAATATACATTATGTAGTACTATTCCATTTACCCGTAATCGCTAATTCTACTCTTACAATTCTGGAAAAATACACCGAAAAGGTCCTATAAGTACCGCCAGCCTTACACAGTACTAGGCAACAGTTCAAGTTAATACAAGCGTCCCTCTGACGTCACGTTGGATCGATTCCCGATTATGCAGACTCGTGTCAACAGGGGTTTGTTCCGATTTTAATTAAATGGAGGCTTTATGGCTATAAGGCTGTTTACGATGACTCCTTGCCCTGAAGTAATTAAATATCAATTTATTAAGGCAAATTGGTATAAGAGTTCTGTTCAATGGGTTGGTATTTGATTGGATTGGAAACAGCTGCCGTATTTACGATATTATGTGATAAAGCTAAAGATAGGAATATTATTAAGAATTTATATAGCATAACATTCTCTTTACCATCGTTATCCCTTGCGAAGTAGCCAATGTTTTGTTTGCATACAGCCGCAATTAGTGTCATTTATGACCTCATTCAACACATTTTGTGCCAAACTTGATCATTGTGATGCATATCATGGAGTAATTAATAAGAAGAGTGGGCCTTACGCAATATTTGTATGGAAACTAGCGTGGCATTGCGCGGGGTGAAACGAGGTACGCGTGATGTAGGGGGGAAATTACAACCAATCAAAACACGGCATCGGCCAATCAAATCTATAAATCTTCTTTCTACTACACATTTTTAGACTCCGCACCATTTAAAACACGGCACTTGGACTCCGCACCGCGTAACTGGGACTGCTCCCTTCGCCGGGTCCTCTTTATATTTGGTATGGTTAGTTATTATGAAGATTAGACAGCTGTCCTTACAAAGATTTCTGTCCCCATAATGTTACACATGTATAAAATATTCAAATACACTAAATTTACCTTAGTACTTACGAATAAGATATATGGATACCAAACACTTTGTTACAACGCCTCTTTTGTCCTAAATTATTGTTTATAACATTCGTCTACGTAGCGTGAAGAACGGATGTGACGTATGAGAAAATTAATGGTTGTGGGTGAGGCGAGAAACATCATCTTAGGATCAAGGTGGCGATTGCTATAGACTATGCCTATCTCGCTGTTGGAAATATAGGCATCGATATATGTATGCATTTGTGTAATTATTTTGAGAAAACCTTCTTTGTGAGATGTCAAGTTTGTTCCAGGTAGTCATCGATAGTCTTTGCCTATCCCGTTGGGGACGCAGAGGCGTGAATGTACGTATGAAAATCCTACTTATTCCTCGAAAAAGTAGGTTTTTATACATACAAAGTTAATAGTGAATATTCCTAAGTTGCGGCACCGTTCAAAACCTCTCACATTAGATACTAATTATCTGACTTACATAGGAGTTCGAGTTGGCCATATAAATATTATCTCTTCTATTGCGGAAATAGAAACTTGATCTTCGTACTTTCGCAGTGAAGTGAATACATACAAACACATCACACCCGTTTTTTGAGCGATTATCCATTTGTCTCGATCCATACAAACCACTGTTATTTCATTGACATCCATACACCTCCTAAAACACAGGTACAGGTTACATACATATACATTTAAGTCTTCTAATCTTTTTCAGTGCAGAACATAGGTGATATGATAAAATGTCCTAGGTAAATTTTTAGCATGAAAATTAAGGTTATATTTATTCCCGCACAGGCAATAGCCAGTGCAAGTAAATAGTGATACGGCTAACCATAGGTAATTCTATGGCCACCTCGAAGCCACGTGTCGACCACATAGTCAGTCATGTCACCATTTACAAGCACTGTACTAACCAGTTTGGGAAACAGGTAGGTTTCCTCACGATGTTTTCCCTCACCGTAGTATTCGACGCATTTCCTAAATGTATTTTTATTACGATATAGCGTTCAATGGAAATGAACGCTAGTAAATAAATAAGGTTAATAATCTTTCGTCTTTTTCCCTCAGGCTCAAGGCGATGCGTCTGGTGCGGCCTGGCTGCGTGTCAGACATCATGGCGATGCCCAACCTCCGCTCCTTCCTGCTGATGCTGCTCATGGGGCTCTATCTCAGCATGGGTGAGACATTAAAACAATAATACATTGATACAAATATGAGTGAAACCTAAGGAAACCTAAGTCGCAATTAGTTAAACATAATTACCACAGATGACGCCGCCAAGAATAAAATAATAATTACACAAATCAATTTCCTAGAACGCGCAATTGAAATATTTAACGGAAACAAGATATATAGAAATTTCCAAGTCAGGCCATTAGACCTGGACGGACACCTGTCCAGGTAGGAAGCTTCCTCTTTTCCTGTAGGACACAGTGGATCCTACAAGATCAAATACTCTCAAGAATCTTAGAGATATATTCATCTCAATAAATATTTTTGGAATTGATATAACCGACAGGTAGCTAGCCCATCGCCTAATAGATTACATTAACCACACGTCTTTAAATTTATTTAGTTAATTCTTTCCTATAGTAACTCGGGAAGAAAGTCCTCTGTGTTTAACACAAGATATAAATAATAATAAGTATTAGAGTGATGGAATGCTAATTATTTGCGAAAACGTATTTTCCATTATTACCGAACTTATCCCCTTGAAGGTCACCCCCTAATTGAAATTCCGTTGGTTTTAAACGTCTAACCTTGTCAACGGTTGGGGTGTGAATGCGGCTAATTCTGATTAATGGCAACACCGCACTGTGATTCCGCTGAAGGCCATATATCGATGAAATCAATTGTCTAGTATCGTTCAAAACTATCCGCAATTTGATATTTTATTAACCAAGCTATCTAAAACGAATTAAAACAAAGTCATTCAATCAAATCTTCAGTCGATCAAGTGCATTGATATTCAACGTATCTCGAGACCTATTATCGCAAGTGTAATTCATCAAAAATTTATCACATTTGTGTTGTGTGTCATCATTATATAAGAAGTGTTTTGATTTTTTGAGATAATGGATGTTAAAGAACAGGGTATGTACTTTTGTTATTGACATATTTTTCTTATACAAGTTTCCTTTTCTATCACTTTTGAGTTTGTTTAAATGTCGACTAATATGTTTATTATTTTTTCTTATTATGATAAATAGATAAGAGCTATAATTTTTCGCTGGCCTTTGCTGCCTTTATGACAGTTGTTACATGAATGAAAAATATCCCTAAATTATGAGCAAATAAGTTTTATCTGCCTCTTGCCGCCTCTTATTAAGTTTTGAGGCTCTCAAAGTAGTCAGGTCCTAAGTGGGAAAATTGAGCTTTTTTCTTAAACCAAACTTTTGTTTGGTTTTAGGTACTGTGATCGAATGTTCTGTATCGAGGATGACTATTTTTAATATTTGGCATTGAAAGGAAGGTAAACCTAGCGAAAAAACAGAACATGTCTTCAAGAATTTGGTAAAAACACCGCATCTCGCTGATCATCTTGAACATACTGATTTTGAAATATTACGACAGAGAATAAATAATGTTTGTAAACGACATTCACATTGTTGGACCAAAACTAAACGTACTAAATCAAAGAAAAAGTATGTTCAAACTCAGTTTAGAGAGAGATTAGGTCTTATTGTTGATAAACCAAAAAGTGGCGGAAGTGGGAATTCTAATGATGGTAATTCGGCTAGGCGTTTTTTTATGAACTCAGATATTTCAGCTGAATTAACTGGGATCAAAAAAGATCTCCTAGATCGTTGTTGGACTATATTGTAATGTATAAACTCAGGGTATAACATAGACAAAGCAAAGTTTTCTGAGTTCTGCTTAGAAACAGCACAATTACTGGCTGCCGAGTATCCCTGGTATTACATGCCTGCTTCCGTTCACAAAGTCCTCATTCATGGTAGTCAGGTTATAGAACATTCTTTGTTGTCGATTGGAGAACTGTCTGAAGAAGCAGCTGACGCAACAAACAAACATATTAAATCGTTTAGACGGGACCATACACGTAAAATGAGCCGTGTTTTGACGAATACTAATTTAGTAAATAGACTTCTTCTTCATTCAGATCCTCTCATAACAAGTATACGAAAGTTGCCTATGAAAAAGAAAGGAACTTTATCGAAAGCAGTTTTAGATCTTTTATGTGTTTGAATTACTTTTTATTATGTATTTTTTGATAATTATGGTTTTAATGTAAAGTATGTTGTGTTAGTATTATGTATAATGTGTAATGTTTGGCTAGAATTAAATATACATATATATATATATATATATATATATATATATATATATATATATATATATATATATATATATATATGTATATATGTATTTTTTTACAATTAAATCATGACATTATTCTTATTTAAGTTTTATATGTATCATGTTCCATCATAATATGATCAGGATCATAATTCAAGGTTAGTTTCAATTATGTTTCAATTATCAATATTTGAGATTTGCACAAAACAATCTCAACATATTACTTCAAGTTTGTTTAATAGTCATAAAGTAATAAGTCGAGTATTTTTAAAAGGCTTTTTACTACTATTCATGTTATAAATCAATAAGCCACTTTACAAATAATTTTCAAAAGCTTTCGACACTAAAAAAATCGGTACACTTGAAGTCAAGTATTTATGGCCGCCTTTGTATGGGCGCGGAATCACTGTGCACCGCCGTTGTCGCCTGGCTGAAAAATCGCTGCCTTAGTATCGGGGGCGCGATAATTAAATAAAAAACGGTTCATTTTGTACTATTAAGATAAAATGTGGTCTTTAAATGAAAAAAAGTACGATTTTTGTTTACTACATGTCCATAGAAAGCGACTAAGGGAAAACTTGTGATTAGAATTACTTGGGTGATGAGATAGCATCATTTCAGCATATCAAAGTCATTGTAACACCGTTGTTCATGCTTAATGTGATACAGTGAGATGTTGTTACCGAGTTTCCGTCCTCCGAAAATATATGTATGTATTAAATGAAATGCTTTTGAATAAACATAAAGATCATAAATATCACTTATTGAAAGTCAAAAATTAAAAACTAGCAGAGCTTCGTATTCTATGGCCATGGAAGGCGCATTTTGAAATAAAAGTCTTTGTACAGTCTAACAATATAATTTTATATATACAACACTTTTAGGACCAATACCATGAGCTAAGCCTGCTTATCCTCGGGATATATGGACTTAGCAACAGGGAAAATAATCTGACAGATTAGGTTCTTTTTTGGAGACATAAAACAAACTTACACTTCACGACCATTTATTCATAAAGTATATTTAGAGCCGTGAGTGACCACTTTGATCTGTGTCGTATCTACGTCGTTGTCTTTGTGCAACCAAAGCCTATGTTGCCCAGATATTCAGCACCCAAAGTGATAAATAATATAATAATCACTTCATATCGGCTGAGACATCCATAGAATGGGTACGATGTTTTCTTTTTAGTTGAACATACATACATACACATCACGCCCGTTAACCTGACGAGAGCTAGGTAGAGATCACGGATTCCTATCTGTCCCGATCCTGATAAAACTTCGTATCATTGACACTCATACACACTCAGTGGTTATAGGGACTTGTAACGTAATCCGTTTTCTATGTTTATTATAACTTAAATATAATTTTATATCAGTAATTAGGTATATTATATCTGGGCTTAAAGTAAATTTCTAACAAACAATATCTCTTTTCCATATCGTAGGAGACGAATAAGGTACTAAATCAATATAATATAATCTAAAATATTACCCTTTTTAATTTTTTCATAGTAGAAGTGTATTGTATAAAAAGTGTGTTCATATTGCATTGCTGTCATACCACGCTATTATTCCAGGTGCGATGGTCTTCCAGACCCTGGAGAGGCCTCTGGAGGAGAAGACGAAGCTGACGCTGCAGCAGTCCAAGGACAGGTTCCTCAAACTGTACCCTGGGGTCTCAGGTTCGTATCTCTATACACCACACGGTGCTAATACTTATATTCTGTAATTTTTATGGTCTACGTACCATAAAGATGTTACTTTGTTGCTTTTACATAACCATAACCAGCTAGGGACACGATAATTTTTTTAAATATCTCGGAGAAAGGATTTTAGCTTATTAGCTCCAATCCGTTTTAATTTGAAGATAGTCTAAAAAATCATCTATTATTTATAATTACCACACACCACTATCGAAGTTATGATGGCATATAGTTTACAACTTCGTATCAAAGCAAACAAAAACAATTATTCTTATTCAATATCAGTACATAATAATACTATCATTGAAAGTTGAGATACTAATATTTATGTGTAGAATTGGTTGTCTTATGACTATGACTACCATTAGTTCGGAAGCTAGCTTCTTGGACAAGATATAAAGTAACATATAAGTCTCTTAGTAGCTACTTACGACTTTCCAAGAAGAAATGACCTAAAACTTAATAAAATTAGGAAAAATGCATACTTTGTTTGAAAACAATAATAACATGTATGTATGTATACTATTATTATTGACTCAGATAGTGACAGCTTTAGTAAATGGGTACAAATAAATAAATGGTTTACTAATTACTATCAATTATGTCCGCTTATCAGGAGCTCGAGTTCACGTGAGATAAAACTTTGATCTGTGTTGCTAGCTGCGACCATTGCCGGCTTATAGGGTATTGCAGACTTATATAGAGAATAGTTACTTTCAAACACTTTTTTACTAATTTGATTTACTATATATTATCACGATAAATTAATATAGATACCCGATTATATCACCCGACGTTTCGACCCAGTTGGGTAGTGTGGGCGCTGGTGATAAGGAAAACTCCAGAATTGGTGGTGTCACGTAGTTAGTATATTTTTTCTGATCACTGTCTAATTGACAACGTTATTATACAAACAGGAAACATAGACAAAAGATAAAAGATACATATTATTATATTAGGTCCATCGTCCACATTCTCCCCCCCATTGCACGGAGATAAGTAGTGCAATATATATGGCGTGTCATCATTATTGACTTTTTAAAAACGGGGCCACTTTGACTATAGGTCTAGTCAGTAGACCGTTGGCTGTGCGGACTTCTACCACTCTTGTTCGCCCATCCACTCCTGGAAAAGTTTTCTGAACGATGCCTTTTAACCAGACATTCCTTGGGAGATTTGGCTCAAGCACAACAACGACGTCACCGGTTTCTAGTTGAGTGCCTTCTTGCTGCCACTTTTTTCGAGGCATGAGCGTGGGCAGATACTCCTTTAACCACCTTGACCAGAACATGTCAGTTAATCTTTGAGCTGTTCGCCACTGTTTTCGCAAGTGAATGTCACCAACGTCAAATATGCCAGGAGTAGGTAATGCTGATGATGATCCTAACAAGAAATGGTTCGGTGTAAGCGCTTCTTGAGAGTCCGATTGCACTGAAACATGAGTGAGAGGTCTGCTGTTCACTATATTTTCAACTTCTGCAAGTACAGTCAGAAGTACTTCTTCTCGCGGAGCCCGTTCATTTAGGATTATGTAAAGTGAAGTTTTTACACTTTTTATTAGTCTCTCCCAACATCCACCCATGTGTGGACTAACTGGGGGAATAAATTTCCAATTAACGCCCTTATTTGCCAACTCAGTTTGTGATTCTTCCTGTAAGGCTTTGAATGATTTTCGGAGCTCTTTTTCAGCGCCGCGTAGGTTGGTCGCATTGTCTGACAGCAAAAGCTTTGGCCAGCCTTTTTTCGCAGCCATGCGGCGTAAGGCCATTATAAAGGAGTCGCTCGTAAGGTTAGCAGCTAGCTCGATGTGGATTGCTCTTATAGTCATACAAGTGAATAAAACACCATAGCGTTTCACTCTGCTCCGTCCTTGAGTAACTTCCATTGGTCCAAATAAATCTACTCCACAGTTAGTGAACGGCCGTTGATGGTGAGCAAATCTTTCATTCGGTAAATCGCTCATTCTCTGCGGAATCGGCATTGCTCTTCGCATTCGGCAAATGAGGCAGTCAGCTGCAATTTTTCTAACAGTGGGACGAAGTCGTATAATCCAATACTTTTGTCGGAGCTCATTCACTACCGTCTCATTATTTCCATGAGCAAACTTGTTGTGAAAATGTTGAACAATCAACCTTGTTATATAGCTGCTCCCATCTAAAATGATCGGGTTGCAAATTAGACGCTCATTTCCAATTCGACTGTTCATGCGTAACAAGCGGTCTCTGTCAATGTATGGAGTAAGGGTTAAAAGTTTGCTCTTCGAATCGATCGCTTTTCCCTGCTCGAGTGCCATAAATTCTGTTGAGAAAGCTTGTGCTTGCGCGTGACGAAAAAACAAATTCTCAGCCTCCTTCATGAGCTCGGTCTCAACTGTTGGTTTCTTTTGACACATTTTGACAAATTTGATCGCAGTCATCGTACTCCGCTGCAGACGAATCCACGAAGAAAACCTTTCTGGGTCTGGTAGTGGCAAATCAAGGTTGGCTATAGGTATTAATAGCACTTTTTCAATTGTAGTACAGTCAAAGGTACCAGGCGGGAGCACAGGCCATTTTTGTTGAGGCTCGAGTAGGAAATTGGGTCCACACAACCACTCACTACTTGCCGTAATCTCGTGAGTATTTACTTTGGTGGCGATGTCTGCGATATTATTGCTTGTTGGTACGTATTGCCATTCCTCTATGTTAGTAAGTTCGTCAATTTCTCCCAACCTGTTCGCTACAAATGTTTTTTGATCTTTCCTGCTATTTATATTTTTAATCCAATTTAGTACGATGGTTGAGTCCGTCCAAAAAAACCTTTTCTTCGGCTTTATTCTGTGCTCTGTCATTATTGTTTGAGCCATTCTACAGGCAAGCACTGCTGCTTGGAGTTCTAGCTTCGGAATTGTGATCGGTTTAACGGGAGCGACTCTAGACTTGCACATTATGAAGGACATATCCACTTTTTCTCGTACGGACCTCCGCCAGTATGCAACCGTTGCCATTCCTGTGGGTGCAGCGTCACAAAACACGTGAAGTTCGAAAAGTGCATTGTTATTGTTCTTACGACTGAAATAACTCCTAGGTATGTTGAGCTCTCGAATGGCAAGTAACTGTTTCAACCAGGCCTGAAAAACTGTCCATCGTTCATTATCTAGTTCATCATCCCATTTCATATTTGATTTCCAAAGATTTTGTAAAATAATTTTGCCTTTCATAGTAATCGGTGCAAGGATTCCGAAAACATCATAAATTGACATGACAATTTTTAATAGTTCTCGCTTTGTAGGTCTTTTTCTGAGACTAATTATTTCTTCAGGTATGTGTTTGAGACTCAAATCATAACCAAAAACATCAGCTGCTGGATACCAAAGCAAGCCAAGGGTTCTTTCAGTGGCGTTTACGCTGATGACGTGTCCATCTTTCATATTGCTACTCAGAGTCCCTTCAGGCAAAGATCGGAGCACGTCTGGCCGATTACTCATCCAGTTCCGGATTTCAAAGTTTCCTTGTTTGTGAATGTCATATACTTGTTTGACCAACTTTTCTATGTATGATAAGTCGTCGTGGCTGTCTATGTAATCATCAACATAATGACTCATCTTGATTGCTCTGACAGCATCGGGCATCTCGTTCTGGAATCTTTCAGCGTTTTTGTTTTTTACATATTGGGCAACAAAAGGAGAACAGTTCGCGCCAAAAATCAATGACGTCATAGCGTAATGACTCAACGAGTCTGTTTCGCAATTTCTCCATAGAAACTTAAGTGCATGTTGATCCTCTTCACGGATTTTAACACGGAGAAACATGTCTTTTATGTCGGCTATAACAGCAACTTGCCCTTCACGGAATCTCATCATTATGCCCACAAGTGACTGCAGTAAATCAGGGCCTTGAAGTAAGTAATCGTTCAGTGATCGTCCTTGACTGGTGGCAGCAGCATCAAACACCAATCTCAGTTTCTTTTTGTTGACGTTAAAAACCCCAAAGTGAGGCAAAAACCACTCACGAGAAATTGGTTTTTCGCCTGCTTGTATCAACCTGGCGTAGTCGTTTTCGAGCAAATGTTGGATTCTCTCTCGATAGCTAAAAGAAAAGTCTTTGTTCAGGTGCATCTTTTTCTCAACTCCATTAAACCTTTTTATAGCGTTTGGGTATGAGTTTGCTAGGGCCTCTTCAGACTTCCACGGAAGCCCCACCTCCCACTGCCCATTGATCAACTTTGCAGTTTGCTCCAATATATTAAGAGCTTGTTTATCGACAGGTCTTTCTCGGGGCTTTGTAGAAACTCCAATCGATTCAAAGTCAAAGTACTTCTCGACACACCTATGGAGATCAACATCGTTTTTGCTTTCGCAGGCGTTTCCCGACGTAAACAAAGCTTGCTCGTATTCGTTACGATTTAAAGGCACGTTTCCATGAATGCACCAGCCGAGTCGTGTCTTCGTAGCACATGGTGTATTTTTGCCTTTTGTTATTATGAGGTCATAGTTATCCTGACCTATGAGGATTTCAGGCTTTGCGTTTTCACATACGATGATGTTCAGGTGAGCCAAGTGATCGAATGCACTGGTGTTTATCGAGCCGACTCTCTGTACTGGTAAGTCTAACTCGTGGACTTTCTGAGCAGTCAACGTAAAGCTGTTACCGTTCTTTATGTTCGAAACCTTACATTGGATAAGTTCACTTTCACAAACCGTCTTCGTATTTAGGGCTCCACATATGCTCAAGATCCGTTTTTCTCCTTTCAGTTGTAGTTGATCAGCAAGTTTTGCTGACATGAGAGAAATAGAGGCTCCATCATCAAAGATTGCATGCGTAATAATCGCTCCGACAGGGCCATGGATCTTTACAGGAACTACTTTGAGCAATACAGACGAGCATGACTTGTTATTTAAGTTATTTACTACCTCTTGTTCAGATTCGTTGCTTTCATTTGAATTTTCAGGAACAGTCAATAGGGTTGTGCTCTTTTGTGACCAGTGCAGTAGTCTGTGATGGGCCATTCCACAGTTATCATAGTCACATAAAGGTGCTGAACATTGTGAATCTCTCGAATGACGTGACAGACATTTGAAACAAAGCTTCTGCTGTTTGACAAACTGCCAACGGTTTCTGCGCATTGCGTGTCTGAATTTGATACAGTCTTCCAAAGAATGATTCTCCGGGCGTCGGCAAAATCTGCATGTAGTTGTAATTTGTTTTTCCTCAGAGCTCGTTTGGAAGACCACTTTATTCTGTGTTGGACGGCTTGTTGATGGTGACTGATTTAAGGAAGCTAAACCAGCTGCTGTCACTTTCATTGCCTCCGTGTACAAAAATTCTGAAATTAATTCCATCTTACTTTTAGGTCCATGGTGCTCATAGGCAAAATCAGTCCACTTTGATAGAAGGCCATTTGGACATTTGATCAAGACCGCATTCACTAATTCAGGGCTTCGTAGGTAGTCGTCTTGTTGCATGGCACGTATTGCGGCCACAAAGTTTCTTACTTTGATAGCAAAAGCTATGAGCTCAGTGTGGTAACGTTCAGGAAGCGGAGGCAATTTCTTCATTTGAAGTACGATCTTTGAAATGATTACCTCCGGCATGCCGTAGCGAAGCTCAAGCGTTTCCATGATGGTTTCAGGCGATGTATTGCCAATCAGAAGGGCTTTGACCGTTTCTCGTGCCTCACCTTGCAAACTGTTACTCAACCTTGTGATTTGTTCGGCTGGTGATAGCTTACACATGTTTGTCAAGTCCTGGTATTGCGTTTTGAAGTGAAGCCATTCCAAGGGGTCTCCTGAAAAATCCTTTAGTCGTTTGGGGGCTGCCATACGTGTAAGCATTGTCTCCTGCGTTTCGTTGGATTTTCTTACTAACGTGCTTAACGTTTCAGCAAGCCTTTCCATGCAACTTCCGTAGCCAGGGTTATAGGGTGACGGTTCAGATTTATAACAGGTATCACCGTAACGCTCGCAGTTGTCGAGCCACTCTTCGCAGGCTCGTGAAGATACGGCTGCAGAGCTGTGTTGTGAGGCCTCGTGATCATTGTTTGACCTAGCTTCTGACTGAGCTTTTGATGGACCTTTTGACCGAGCTTCTGATTGCTCATCTAACTCGGCCAATTGCAGGGCTAGTTTTTTTTTAACTAATTCAGCCTCGCGTGCCGCCTGCGCCTTTTCGCGTTCCGCCTGCGCCTTTTCGCGTTCTGATTCTAAATTCGCTAACTCGATTGCAGCCTCTAATTGCAACCTTGCCCTTTGCGTGACTGTGCTACTTTTTGAGCTGGAATGCGTTACCTCAGTACCTCGTTCAGTGTTTGCCTTCCTTGCGGCGCTCCGTGTGCGCACGCCTGTGTGCTTCTTCGCAGACGCGGCCTTAGCGGATGCCGTTGACATGATTGCCGGCGTAAAGGACCAAATGTGGGCGCTGGTGATAAGGAAAACTCCAGAATTGGTGGTGTCACGTAGTTAGTATATTTTTTCTGATCACTGTCTAATTGACAACGTTATTATACAAACAGGAAACATAGACAAAAGATAAAAGATACATATTATTATATTAGGTCCATCGTCCACAGGTAGTTCTAAAATTATATAAAGAATATTTTATTTCACGATTATTTTTCTCTATGGGAGAGTTAGAGGATAAGGTGGAAACTATTGGATTGGCAAAAGTCTTTGTTCATGTAAGCATCTTTTTACCACAAGGGCAAAAGGAATAAAATCATTTGATTTACCCTGGTATTTGGTAAACCCACATAGGTGGTTTCATCAATTTTAATCTGTAAGTTTATGTAAGCAATTTAGGATAAATAGGTGATGATGGACATATATCTAGTTCTATAGCTTTTCGAGGAGTACCTTAGTCGTGTGTTACATAAAAAAACACTGGGAAAAATGCTCTTCAGTGGTTCTGACACCAAACGCAACATACCCAGCTGTGTTGAAACCCTTTTGTTGCGACATTAACATGCTCAAGTTATATCCCTTAGTTTGTAAGTTTTAATTGTAAACGTTTCGTATTGTGTACGTTTTTGTGGCTGTAAATAAACGTTTTGTATTAATATTATTATAAAAAGTTGGCTTGATAAATCCTATTCAGATCCTACTGCAGCATCTACAGGGAATAGTATAGAAATATGAAACATAAAACCTTGATCTCAGGGACCAATGCCATGAATTTTATATGTACTCGTATAATGACAAGAAAGACTGTATTTCATTGACATGATGAAAAGTCTGAAACTTAGGATTCAAACAACTTGTTACCGTCGATTCCAGCAGACGATGTCCTGGCTAAAAATAAGGTTATTTTTATGTTTTGTTCCGTATACGGATCATATATGTTATGTAGTTGCTTAGCAACCACTAAAATCCATCTACGCGTCAATTCTTATGATATGCAAAAATCTAGATCTAATCTATTATACTCAATAATAACTAAGTTAATACCATAATTATTTCATCAAACATCAATTTAAAACCTATCGTTTTACTACATTTAAAATAGACTAATAACGTAATGTTCTATCATTACAACATCTTACATTTAAACGGTTTTACCATTCTATTCAGTATTTAAACTCGTCAACCACAAACCGCATTAGTGAGGCGGCATTTTAAACTGCTACCCGGCGCTCAATCAATTGATAAACCAGTTTACCAGTGATAAAAGTCATCGGCTGGGCCGGGACACGCTTAGTTCATTACTCCATACCATAGCGTCCATACGCTTCAACACTTAGCGGGCCTCAACCGAAAATGTATCAAAATGTTCTGTTCACGAAAAAAAACTTATAGAGGCTTCAAGATAGCCCTTTTCGTGGAATCGGATCATCCGAAACGCTTCTACAAGTACAGTTGACTAAGTTTTACAAAGATTCAGTGCATCGGTTTTTGAACTGTGAAATTGTGACGAAATATATCGTGTTTCTTTTTAACATGGAAGGCAAGAGTAACAAAGGTGATATGCCGAAATACGCAAGAATCCATTCCTACGGGAGTATGAGTTCGGGAAGAAGCGAAGATGATATGACGGTGCACAGCCAGCTGTATCCTTACGCGAAGAAGATGGTTGTGGAAAGGGAGATTCTTTACGAAGAAGAACATCCCCCGTTTCAACCCCTGTTTGTAACAAGTAGGATTTTTGGGAAAGCCCGTCCAGTTTTTCTCCTGAGCTCGTATTTGATGTTTTATTTGGTCTACCTTGTGACTGGGGCTTTAGTGTTTTCTGCCGTCGAAGGGCCTTTGGAAAGCGAGATCCGTCTGGGTGTCCTAACCGCCAAGCAACAGTTCCTGGCTAAACATCCCAATATTTTAGGTATGTTGTTTTGTTTTGTATAATAAGGGATCTGTGGTTATATTGTCTATGGTCAAATTTGGATGAAATTTAACCTTCATTCTTCACAATAATTGTAGTTTCATACCAATGTAACCAGGTGTAAGTAAATGCTAAGTCCCTTAGTCCCATTTTACAAGGGTAAATAATAATATAATCACGTCTTATATAAACATGGGATAATACAATTCATTACTTATACCAAAGATTCCTTTCGAATCTATTTTCTCAAAAAGTGCATAACATACATACATACACAGCACGCCTGATTTCTGTAGAGGGGTAGGACTTATTACGGATCCCCATTTGTCTCGATCCTGACAGACCACTTTCGCTTCATTGACACTCATACACCTTCTCATGCACACTCGGCGGTTAAATGCATAAATATGTATATAAATATCTTTATTTATTCATCTCCACAAACAAACATTCCATAAGATAAACGTACGCAAGTATCTATAGTAAGTATTAACCTACTCACTGAATGTTAATTAAATAACTGGTTTACCTACTCGTCTGAAATGCATTAGTTTATCTCCCTAAGGTCGGTTTTATCTCGTTTAAACATTGCACCATTGATAAATAGTTATATAATATGTTTTTAAAAAATGGGTTTCGAGTGGCCAATCACTACATAGTATAAAACAAAGTCGCTTTCTCTGTCCCTATGTCCCTTTGTATGCTTAAATCTTTGAAACTACGCAACGGATTTTGATGCGGTTTTTTTAATAGATAGAGTGATTCAAGAGGAAGGTTTATATGTATAATAACATCCATCAAATAGCCAGAAGTGTGAAGCTGGAGTGGGTCGCTAGTAATAAAATAATACTCAGTTGATGATGATACTCAATCTCTGGCTTAGGTGATATAGAATTGAAATGAAATTCTATTCGGCGATAGGCTAACAACCTTTCACCAATATTTCATATGACATCAAAACCCACCATAATTATACTTTTGAGAGACACTTTTGAGCGAGATTTTTATTCATTTTACAATAAAACGAGACTTATGTCGTATATTTTCCGAAACATCAGGCAGTAAAGGTAATACTTTGTTTATAATATATACGCAATAAGTCCCAATATACATGCTAATAAATGAACAAGCAGATGTTATAAAAGTTTATGTTAAAAGTAACCAATAATTCGATGTCCCCGAAACGCTGTCCACTCCAAAAGGGATTGAAAGTCGTGTGTGTGAATGTAATATTAATTCTCTTTATGACGTCACTATTCCGCTATCCATCAAGTGCAACGAAGCGTAGGGGTGTATCAGAATCACAACATTACGAGATAAATAAACAAAATAATAAACACATGATGAAATCATGATAAATATGATCAATTGACCCCTTCTAGTTTAAAATTAAAATAGTAACATAGCATGATCTTATCAGCTATTAGTTTGTAAAGTAATAGCTAACTAGTTGCCGTTCTTTTCGGCATGTAACAAGTTGATTCTTTTAGCATATACATATACGTCACATCCGATTTCCTGTAGAGAATAGGCAGAGATCACGGATCCCCATCTATCACTTAAAACACCTACTATGATAAACTAAAGTATGCCAAAACAATGCATTTTATTCATTTTGGACATCATGTTTCATAGAGATATTAAGACCTACACAATCGATATTTAAAAAGAATTAGTGAAAATGGCAAGTTTATTTTTTCGAAGCAACCGGGTTCGATTCCCGTACTGGATACAGTTGTTTTTTCAAAGAAAGTATGAATGCAGTTTTTATTTTTATAAAAATCGGTGACATGGTTCCTAAGAACAAATCTTCGTAGCTCTTATAGTTTTACACTTTCCCATACTGACCGTTTTGAATGCGCCACTCTGTATATGCCATCAAAATTGCAAAAATTACATTAAACATGACTTAGGAAATATTATGACACCGAGGTTCTAGTCACCCCAAAAGGGATGAAAGGACCTATACATACTGCTACAGTTGTCATCTTTACAATATGTTGTAAGAGGCGACTTAGAAACTAGGGGTTTTCATATACATATACAACATCATACCTAATATATTGAACTTGACTTTTTGGACCTTCTTATTCTGTCCATCCTATCAGGAACAATATACATGTAATAGAACTAAGAATCAAAGTTAAATCCGTATATGTACAACTAGCGACCCGCTCCGGCTTCGCACAGGTATAAGATATATAGCCTACTCCACTATTTAATGGATGTTATTATACATATAAACCTTCTTCTTGAATCACTCTATCTATTAAAAAAACCGCATCAAAATCCGTTGCGTAGTTTCAAAGATTTAAGCATACAAAGGGACATAGGGACAGAGAAAGCGACTTTGTTTTATACTATGTAGTGATTACATCTAGACTAGAAGTGACCCATAACCTTTAGTTCTTAATCTAGGCCTCAAAACTAGGTCTCATCTATGACCTGAATATCTGCACTGGGATTCTATTCCTAACTTTGTCTCGCCGCTTCCAATATAGAATGAGTTTATCTCACTTTACACGTATATGTACGCGTTCACGACCATTAACCCTTTCGGGGTAGTCAGAGATTCCGGTGCCCATCTCCGTAATTGCGAAGGTAGTAATTCTATAGCCACCTCGAACCCACGTGTTGACCATATAGTTAATACTGAATGTGACAGGTGGTCAGCCATGTCGCCATTTACAAGCACTAACTATTATCTGTTCTGGGAACAGGTAGGTTTCCTCACGATGTTTTTCCCTCACTACAGTATTCTCACACGTATATGGTAGGTCTAAGTCTCTTAATCGCTTTTTAGGATGTGGCAAAGAAAAAAGACAAATGCATTCACGACTATTAACCCTTGCGGGGTATTCAGAGGTTCAGGTTTCCATCTCTGCAATTGCGAAGGTAACTAACTAACCTAACCATGCCCTTAAAATGTCGGAGATGACTCAAGCCTCTGACTATGCCGCCACAATAAAAGAGCTTTTGCATACACAACTCGTGAATCGTATGTCTAGAAAAACCCACCACATTCCAGAGCATTGAACGTCCGCGTTGCTACCCTGAAATATGTCAGGGGCCAGGAGGTTATCTGACATAAGTCAACCTGTCACTTCCTACCCCCTACGGGTGTAAATGGACGATATACGCGGCGTAGTAAATAAGGACATTCATCATTATAATGTACATAGTCTGGGACGTAAGAATTGTAGCTATGTGCATTTCTTCTCAGTATGGAACAAAAGATTACATACATACACATCACGTCTGATTCCCTGTAGAGGTGTAGGCAGATAATACGGATCTCCATTTATCTGGATCCAGACAGACTACTTTCGCTTTATTGACAACACCTCATACACACTCGGCGGTTATAAGTACTTCTAACGTACACCCTTTTTCAGTAGTGGTATTGATTACCGAGGAATTTGTTGCTAACGGGGATATATACGTATATAGACAGACCGTAAGCCAATAATGAAATCAATAATATTATTTTAAACATCTTTGATCTCCAATTCCAACAAATAGCCGATAAGAAACGCAGCTAGTTAGCACCTCATTTACATCCAGACTATCACGATATGTATGTCATAATTACGATGAATATATATGAGTAAAGTGGAAGGGCGGTTACGTAGGGGCCGGCCTAATAAGACATAAAACAGTCAGATAGACGCTATATTGAAAAAAGGTGACGTTAGGTGTACCTATAACCGCCGAGAGTGTATGAGAAGATGTATGAATGTCAGTGAAGCGAAAGTGGTCTGTTAGGATCGGGACAAATGGGGATCCGTGATCTCTGCCTACCCCTCTACAGGGAATCAGGCGTGATGTGTATGTATGTATTTGCTATGGTCCCGTGTTAGAAAGTAGCTGAACTTGGGTCTTTGTTTATTAAGGGTCAGATATTATCATTTCTATAATCGTGTATTAGCATAACCATGGCACGTGGGTTGATGTGATGTCATGTGACCTTTAACCTTATATTCTGTATTATAACCTTATTTTTCTAGACATAAATCTGGCTGCTGTTTAGATAGCATATTAGGATTATTATTATTGCCCATCGGCTGCAAGAGTCCAGTGGGGATCGCAGGGCTGGTAGCTTCCTTCGCCAGAGAATTAGTCTGGCTATTCAGAGGGGGAACGCTGCCAGCATATTGGGCACTCTGCGATCCAATGACAGTGACAGATTTTTAGATTTATTGAATTTGTAATTAAATTAAATTATTTTAAATAGTTTTAAGTTTGTAAATATATATTTTTTATTTTATTATTATTGTAATTTAATTGTTAAATGTTCTTTCGTTTCGTCTAACGCATGCATTGATGGCCTATAATGAAGCCAGCACTTACCTGTGTATATATTGAAAACATGTTTTCTTGTTCTGTGTTGTGTATGTCCTGTTGGTTGCCCTAAAGGAATATAAATATAATATTCATATTGGATATGGTTGATAATTATCTATATAGGGCGGAAGGGTACAAACATACAAGCAAAACAAAAACAAATGATCGTTTAGTTCCATATAATCTATATAATATACTTAGTTACACATAACGCCACATTACATACATACATACACATCAAGCCCGTTTCTCTGAAGAGGGATCTCATAGATCGCAATCTGTCCCGATCCTGACAAATCTGGTTTTCGCAAAACTTTCGCTTCATTGTCATTAATACACCTCCCCATCATACACCTATTCATACACACTAGGCTGTTTTAAGTACTATATTTACCAAACAAAATATTTGACTCAAAGCTTTTTGATTACTTAAAGCTCATGTTTCATCATAAAACTAACCAGAGCTGCCAGTATTTCTTTATAACCCGTTAAGAAAATGTACACTGATTTTCAGACTGGAATTTTCTACAATATTCCACCATCTACGCAGTACTTTAAAGAAACCTGATCGAATAAAGCTCTCAGCAAGGAGTCAAGGAAACAAAAAGATCTTACTGTGCTATGCTACCTTTTTCCTAAGCAAGAAGGTTCTATTAAATTTTTTATTTTAAAAAGAATAGTTCGAAAAAATTATATTCAACCAATTGAAATATGTTTTTAGGTATATATATTAAGCTAAACGGTTTTAACCAATCAGATTATGGTAGTGAACCTTATGTTAAGTTGTGAAATCGTAAGTAAATTTAGTCGCCATGCTTAAAGAACCTATCTATTGCTAACCCGAAGTATTAGGTAACTTTGACCAAGGAATATATTAATAAATAAAAAATAAAAACAAACTTTTCTTGTACCAGGCTTTGATATATGTTGTGAAATACAAGACGATTTAATTGGACAGATAAAAAAACATTTCCTTGCTCCAACTATTGAGTACCGCTTCAATTTATGATGAATTTACTAAAGTAACTAAACAAGAACATCGCACTTAAAACCAATTCCGGGAATTAATATTGAATTCATCAGTTCCATTTCTTGTAAAATATTCCAAACTGTCTGAATAATACTATTCATAAGATTCATTTCAATTGTTCTACAAACTGCATTTCCAGGGAAAATCTTAATGCAATATTCATTTTTGATGTGTACAATTTAGTATTATTTTTACATGCAAATAACATTTAATAATATATTTACAGGTTGATTCTTCGATAAAGTGTTTGTAATTAACTTATGTGTTATATCAGTAAAATATCTTTAACATTGGCATTTATTTCACGTACATTTGTAACATTGAATCGGTATTACTTCAACTACTAACCAACTATTACAATATTAAGTTACTATCTGGTTAACATGCGGGTTTAAGATTCCCCTAGAATTCAAGCCTTTGCAATCGCAGAGTTAAAAGTTGACTGTTACGTCATTTCACGGAACTCTCAAAATATACCAAACAACCTTTATAATAAAACTAGCGGCCCTCTCCGGCTTTGCACGGGTATAAAATATATAGCCTACTCCACTATTTAATGGATGTTATAATACATATAAACCTTTCTCTTGAATCAATCTATCTATTAAACAAAACCGCATCAAAATCCGTTGCGTAGTTTCAAAGATTTAAGCATACAAAGGGACATAGGGACACATAAAGCGACTTTGTTTTATACTATGTAGTGATAAATAACCCAATTCATAAGTGACCTTTTTAAACCCCAACTCTATTTACTTCTATAAATAAACTATTTCCAGTAAACTTCGTGTGGGCATAGTACACGGTACCCACGCTTTCAGGGAGGCTTTTAATTAAAACCGGATGAAATACTTTGTAAACAAGAGTGGGAGGTTATTGCCGTTATTGGAGCGGCCTTTGTCTTTGACTTCTTTTATTTGTGCCAGACTTAATATCCTTATTCAGTCAATCGTGATGCACATGTACTGGAGCTAAGTCCACTTATGCTTTTTGCAAAATCATAGGTTAATATCAATTCAGTAACAGTGCGATGTTCGTGAAATAGGAAAATATCTAATTATAACAGTACGAAGTTGGTCGTGGAATAGCAAAACTGACACATATCGCCATTTTTAGGTGTAATTTGTCACTTTTGCTATCATAAATGGTGAAATTTGACACATTAGCTAATTCACTAACAACTTCACACCGTTACTGGAGTGACAATGAACAACGATTTTGCTAAAACACAGTAGACTTTTGCACCTGGTATGGAGCGGCTTACTCGTATCTACGGCAAGCAATATCAAATAATTTGCTACATTTTTTATTACATGGAACATAGATGGCACTGTAATTATAGTTTGAATTTATATTATATTCTTCGCTCTTATTAATAGCATGGTGATGTTATATAGCCTAAAGCCTTCCTCAATAAATAGTCTATCTAAAACAAAAATAATTTTTAAATTCGAACCAGTAGCTCCTGAGATTAGCGCGACAACAAACTAACTCTTCAGCTTTATAATATTGGTATAGATATGTTGGCAAGAAAAGTCGTTCTGAAACCTAATATCATATCTTTATTCATACGTCCATGATCATATACTGCTAGATTTCAGATTTTAATGGTAATTTATGGAATATTGATTGAAAGCCAAGTATCTGTCATTTTACCAGTCTTACTGTCGGAGACGAATAAGGTCTAGGAGTAAATGGAATATAAATATAAGGATAATATATAGGAGTAAATGCTCTAAAACTTATAGATTAATGCTTTTACACTTACAATATGTACTTACATATGCTGAAAGTACTTGTTTCCAATATTCTTATAGGCAACAGATACACCTCACGACCACTTTCAAACCATACATTCCATTCACAGTTAACCATACATATATACTTCCACCCCTCATTATCCATTCCCAACACCAGTATATCATGGCCCCTCTCCCCTCTTACAGACGAGGACCTGGAGTCTCTCCTAGCGGTGGTGGTGCGAGCCAGTGGCCAAGGCGTCTCCGCTGCGAAGAACGTCAGTGGTGGACCCAATTGGAGCTTCGGACAATCGCTATTCTTCTCCAGCACTGTGGTTACTACTATTGGTGAGGAATTCTACTTACTAAGACTTTTAGGTCACCTTTTTTTACTTCTCAATATGTTTATTGTAACTTGTATAATATAAAATACATTATGATTAATATTAACGGGACTTATCGCGTAAGTTTATATATAATAAAATTACCTTTTATTAACCCGACGTTTCGGCTACGTTGCAGTAGCCATGGTCACGGGTAGACTACCCGTAATTTTATTATATATAAACTTACGCGATAAGTCCCCTTAATTATTAATCATGAGTATAAATCCCGAATCTCTTAAAACTATAATAAAATACATTTACAAAATGCGTCGATTAATACGGTGAGGGAAACCATTGTCAGGAATCCTACCTGGTAATAGTTAGTGCTTGTAAATGGCGACATGGCTTACCACCTGTCACATTGAGTACTGACTATCTGGTCAACACGTGGGTTCGATGTGGCCATAGAATTACTACCTTCGCAATTGCGGAGATGGACACCTGAACCTCTGGCACCCCGCAAGAGTTCATGGTCGTAAACGCGTTTGTCTTTAGTACCTATAATATAAAACATTAGTTTGCAAACAACAACATACATTCTATTTTACGAGCCTTTATGTAATGCCATTAGCAGACATTATTTTCATTTGCGGACTAGGAGAAAAACCTTGGTATTACATCATACACTTACTTTACATACATATAGAATACCATAGACATACAAGTATAAATGTCAGTCTTATAAATTACGTCTCCGTGCTAGCTGGGTCGCAAAAGATAGCAAACTAGCTACCGCTCGTCCCGGCATATCGTAGGAGGTGACTAAGGGACTAGAGGTAAATAGAATCTATTGGGCAATAAGCTAGCAACCTTTCACCAATGTTCCATTATGACATCGCAACCCCAATACTTATGCTAAAAATTGACCTAGGTAATACATCTCCGAGGTTCTGTCTTAATTCAAGGACAGGTATATGTACCCCACCTATTATAATAATATCTTTATTGAGACATCCACATCAACTACATACAATATTCAACATACAATAGAATTCAAAGACAATAATTGGATTACATAATACACAACACATAAAATTACATTTCATTCAATAAATTACATTTCAAATATGATATTACACAGCTAGTTGTGGTCAGGTGGCCAGTGCCGTAAGGCGTCCAGCTCGGCGGTAGTCTGTAGAGCACTTAAGGCTTCACAGAGCCGCCGATTTTCAGCTGGCAGCCCACAGAGGGTAGATTTTGACGACCTCCGTGGCGCGATCGGTTAGCCGCCGGAACGCTAATAGTGAGGTCCCGGGTTCGATTCCCGGTGGAGGCAGAGATAAGAACTTTCTACTGCTTTCCAGTCTGGTCGTTAATTATATATGCTATATATGTATTTGTCTATATATAATGTGTATATATTTCTTAAATTTACGTTGACTAGTACCCTTAACACGTCTTAAATGAACTTACCAAGGGGCTGCTTCAATTGGTGTATTAATGTCCTAAATATTATTATTATTATTACCTAACCTTTCCATTACCCAGGATACGGCCACGTGACACCTCTGACTAAGGCCGGGAAGCTCTTCTGCATGATGTACGCAGTGTTCGGGATTCCTTTGACCCTGGTACTCCTGACGGCTTTAGTGGAACGGCTGCTGCAGCCTGCCACAGCCATGCTAAGGGGGCTCAACTCCAGCCTAGGACATCTGTACCGCCCCTTCACTATCCGGTTGATGCATCTGACTATACTTGGTGAGTGGTTTGCTTGTTTAACCGCCGAGAGTGTATGAGAGGATGTATGAATATCAATGAAGCGAAAGTGGTCTGTCAGTGGGACAAATGGGGATCCGTGATCTCCTACCCCTCTACAGGGAATCAGGCGTGATGTGTATGTATGTATGGTTTGCTTGGAATGCGGCGAATTCTACAGTGAGGGAAAACATCGTGAGGTAACCTACCTGTTTCCGCAACAGGTGATAGGTAGTGCTTGTAACTGGCGATATGGCTTATCTGTCAAATTGAGTTCTATCTGGTCACGTGGGTTTGAGGTGGCCTTAGAATTACTACCTTCGCAATTGCGGAGATGGACACCTGAACCTCTGACTACTCTCACAAGGGTTAGTGGTCGTGAACGCGTTTGTATTTTTTGTGTTGCTTGGATAGGGAATAGGAATAAAGATAGTGTGTTATGGGAGTTATGTTACTTATAAAAATGGGCGTTTAGAAATAAATATAGAATAATTATGTAATATAAATATATATATTATATAAATTGATTTACTCGTATACTCCTACAACGAACCATACATTTTCCTTTAGGATATTCGACTGTTGTCGTGTTGAAATTGTTTTTACCCGCGATGTTGCTAAAGGCAATCATTAATACATTTTAGTAATGTTATCTATAAACTATTCACCCTTATATGAGATGAACGTGATAATATTAATAATATTAATATTTGGACATTATTACACCAATTGAACTAGACCCTTTTGGTGAGTTCATTTAAGAATTGTGTTAAGGGTACTAGTCAACGTATATTTAAGAAATATATACATATTATACATAAATACAAATATAGCATATATAATCAACGGCCAGACTGGAAAGCGGTAGAAAAGCGTAGTTCTTAACTCTGCCTCCACCGGGAATCGAAACCCGGGACCACACGATTAGCGTTCCGGCGGCTTACCGATCGCGCCACGGAGGTCGTCAAATATGTATATGTTCATAATATGTGCAAGCTAACTATAATGTTACCAAAGTATAATAATAATAAAACCTGTATTAAGATACTCACATTGACACAATAATATGAAATAACAAATAATGCATTTAACAATAATATTATATCCAAATTTAATTAAACAAAACACAAATTACATTACATATTAACATTTCATTACAATATTTGCTGTAATTCGTTACACGTGTAAGACCAAATAACCAAGTTATATTAAATTGCCTTGCTCATTCAAACCCCTAACTCATACAATTCAATACATCTCTTCAAACCCTACAGTGACAAGCCTCGTGGTCTTCTTCCTGGTGCTGCCAGCTACCATCTTCACTACCCTGGAGCCTGATTGGGACTTCCTAGACTCCTTCTACTACTGCTTCATTTCGCTGACTACCATCGGCTTGGGAGACTACATACCGGGCGACTCCCCTAACCAGGAATACCGGCCTTTGTATAAAGTGGCTACTACTTGTAAGTTTGTGAAGTTTTAGTTGTTAAGTCTATGGTTTTAGATATTAATGTTGCTTACTATTTATAAGCAAACGTAGTCGAGTTGAATCACCAGTTTTTGTTAGGTCACCGAAACTTAAGTTAGAAACTGGACGTGGTAAATGTAATGATAGCGGACTATTTAGATGATAATAGACTATTCGTTTAAGTGAGGATGTAAGAAGCCCATTCTACTGGTATTACGAGTATATTGATTAGTAATTATCAGTACCTGTGAATAATGATGGACCTAACATCTGACGAATTGCGTACAGGTTATTTGGTAAAACGTGGACTTTCGTATAGGTACCTTAATAAATACGACGGTAGTCACTCTAGCTTTCGACTCTGCAAGGATTATAGAAAGCATATGCTATGTATGCACGGATAGTATTTTACTAACTTTGGACAATACTTTACAAGGTATTAGAAAAAGAAAAAGGTAAGAATTACCAATAACCTCTGAGTGTGTATGAGTGTTAATGAAGCGAAAGTGGTTTGTCGAGATCATGAGATGGGTATCCGTGATCTCTGCTTACCCCTTCACAGGGAATCAGGCGTGATGTGTATGTATGTATTTATTATAAAAAAAATGTATCCATTATACCAACCTACAACTCTAATAGTCAATTAATGGGAAAATAATCCGTACTCCGTACCTACTAATAGTCATTTTGTCCAGGCTACCTGATCCTGGGGCTGACGTTCCTGATGCTGGTGCTGACGGTGTTCTACGACATCCCGCAGCTCAACCTCAGCACCGTCTTCTCCTCCATCAAGCTGGACGACGACCCCGAGAAGATGCGCCTCAGCGGCTCAGGTTGGTCACTATGGAACTCGTTAAACTACGTCGTATAAAACTTGTAGTGGCTCTCGTTATACTACGTCGTATAAAACTTGTAGTGTTCTAAATGCATTATACTGTATGCCTAGTGTATAAAACTTGACAAGAGACCTCTGACTTCTTTAAAGTGGTTCAAGGGTCGAATTCCGGCTCTGGGTAAATGTGTTTCTTATTGACGTACATAATTTAGAGAGGCTAATGGTGAAGATACATATCTTGAGGAAACCTGCCTTTCCATGGGGACAGATAATAGCCAGTATTTGTTTACGATACGGTTCGCTACCTATCACGTTGGGTGCTGTCTTTTAGTGAAAGGAGGACTTTGAGTGGCTCATACCTAACTTGCCTTCTTACTTTCGAAGGTGGGAAGTCGAGCCTCTGAAGGGTACACCACAATAATAAATCTTAGGGAGTGTATACACAAGTTGTGAAGTGTACTTATGTTATATAAAACTTACATTACAAATATACGCAGGTAAACTACTACTACTCTCTAAGCTAACTACTGTTCACACATACATATGTACTTTATATGCCCACGCCGCAAGGATTAATGATCATGTGTATTACTACCTATTTACAATCACAATTTTTAGATTTATTTCCAACTATCCACTACCCTTTCTATTTTTTCTAACTATCTACAACCCTATCTTTCTTTCCCAGGCCTATGCCCCGGCTATGGCATCGGTGGTCTCCACATGAGGGACGAGTTCAACCCCGACAGCCGCCGCTCGATAGTCCACATACGGCCCCGAGCAGACGACAGCCCCAGTCCCGAGGACACCACGCCGGTTCACGCTAAAGACCTTAGAGTGCAATAGATTGGTACCAGGAATAGGTTGGGAATCGTTTTGTGAGTAATCTGGGTTAAATTCTATGAAATATATATCGGGTGAAGAGTAAATATGATGGTAGTAATAGTTTTTTTTAGGTTATAGTTGGGCTTTAGAGAAATAATTTTAATTGTACGTTGTGTAATTTGAAGCGAATTAAATTGTGTAATTTAGAGCAAAAAAATATGTAGTAGTAAATGTTACGCGACACGGAAATTGCTACTTATCATTTGCAAGACATTCGGTTAAAAACGGCCTAAAGAGAAATAATTTCATTGTTTAAAAAGCTAATTAATAGTATATCTTAAATACGGAAAATAAAAGAGTAGGTCATCAATGATGATCTTAATATTAAATAACAGGCCAAAAACAAATACGTTACGTTAAATATCTGTTTAACTAGCATATCATAATATTTATTTATAAGAAATGTCTTGGTTGTGTGCGTTCGCGCAGCGGAATGTTGTTGAATTTAAAGATTTTAATTATGCAGATATTTAGTGTATGACGTCGTATAATTGTGTATGGTAAAAAAAAATTTGTGCACGCAGCCATTGTGGAGAAATTCACCAAAAACTGATTCCGCTGGGCGAACGTTCGCCCAGCGGAACTTTTTTTGATCCATTGACTTTAGAAGAAAAGAGATGTGTCCAATAATTAGTGTGTATTTGTGTGTAATTGTGTATGTATGAATAAAATTAGTGCATGCATAAACTTCGGAGAAATTCAAGTTTCCGCTACGCGAACGTTTGGCCATTAGCTAGTTTTCATACAAAGCGCTTACATAGAGAGCTGTAGATTTTTACATACGTTGTTTTGAATTTGTGTATATTTGTTTAATAAACAGATTTAGAAAAAATCGTAAGGCTTAAAAGATAAAAATATAAACGTAAAATACGCTTATTAGGTCTTAGTTCTTAAAGTATGCACTTTGGGGTCTAGATTTTCACGTTTATACAAACCTTGTAAGTGTCTGCAACACGTTGCCAAGTATCAATGATGTTCCGTTAGTAATTAAAGAGTTATAGGACAATTTACCACGAATAGATCACTGTTTACAAAGCAGTCAAATATCATGACGTTCTAAAGGAATTGCATGGTAAAATGTATGCCAATAATTAGTGTATTCATTCAACTATTCACATGCAAAATTTCATGTCATTAAGTTCAGTAATTAAAGAAAAACAATTATAATACTGACGAAGCATCGAAAACCTACATAACCCGACCAAGTTCGGATAGCTACAAAAAAGCGGCCGTGCAATATATTTAGGTAACATCCCAAAATTTACAGTATAATACCGGTATTGAATTGGTACAGGTGATAAGACAATTGTTGTTTCGATATAATTTATAGGTCATTTATTTTTGTACACCTACTTTTTTAAATGTATTTGACTATGACAGAAAGTAGGTACCGTTTACGTAGGTACTTTATTTAAGTCATCATTTTCAAGCAAATCAAGCACGTGTTCAGGGCAATTAACAATAACAAAAGCAAGACGGCTGTTTACGACCTCAGAAGTTTCGGGGCCTCAAAGGTTTGGTCGGCGTCTTTTGTTACCTGCTAAGACAACATAAACAATAACACCGATATTGACGATCTTCTGTGTCTAAATATGAACACATTTCTTCGTAATAGATTCTCTATTACGAAGAATACTTAATTGCGCTATAAAGAGTGTATCAATGTATGGGATTTAAGGTAAACCAACCAAATTGTGGTCTTTTCTATGTTATAGAGAGTTTATCGTTATAGAGAATAATGTTATAAAGAGTTTACACTGTATTTAGATTATATCTCAAGTCTCAAGCGCATACTTAAATAAAGTACCTACGTAAACGGTACCTACTTTCTGTCATAGTCAAATACATTTAAAAAAGTAGGTGTACAAAAATAAATGACCTATAAATTATATCGAAACAACAATTGTGTTATCACCTGTACCAATTCAATACCGGTATTATACTGTAAATTTTGGGATGTTACCTAAATATATTGCACGGCCGCTTTTTTGTAGCTATCCGAACTTGGTCGGGTTATGTAGGTTTTCGATGCTTCGTCAGTATTATAATTGTTTTTCTTTAATTACTGAACTTAATGACATGAAATTTTGCATGTGAATAGTTGAATGAATACACTAATTATTGGCATACATTTTACCATGCAATTCCTTTAGAACGTCATGATATTTGACTGCTTTGTAAACAGTGATCTATTCGTGGTAAATTGTCCTATAACTCTTTAATTACTAACGGAACATCATTGATACTTGGCAACGTGTTGCAGACACTTACAAGGTTTGTATAAACGTGAAAATCTAGACCCCAAAGTGCATACTTTAAGAACTAAGACCTAATAAGCGTATTTTACGTTTATATTTTTATCTTTTAAGCCTTACGTTTTTTTTCTAAATTTGTTTTTAAACAAATATAAACAAATTCAAAACAACGTATGTAAAAATCTACAGCTCTCTATGTAAGCGCTTTGTATGAAAACTAGCTAATGGCCAAACGTTCGCGTAGCGGAAACTTGAATTTCTCCGAAGTTTATGCATGCACTAATTTTATTCATACATACACAATTACACACAAATACACACTAATTATTGGACACATCTCTTTTCTTCTAAAGTCAATGGATCAAAAAAAGTTCCGCTGGGCGAACGTTCGCCCAGCGGAATCAGTTTTTGGTGAATTTCTCCACAATGGCTGCGTGCACAAATTTTTTTTTACCATACACAATTATACGACGTCATACACTAAATATCTGCATAATTAAAATCTTTAAATTCAACAACATTCCGCTGCGCGAACGCACACGTCTTGGTTGGCGACGTAAAATCTCTTTTTGTTGAATTTTTATGTCATTATTATGTATACCTATTCTAAAGTTGTAGCTACTAATATCATATATATTTAAACAATAATGGAATATGTTAAATTTCGTGGTCGTTACATAGATTGAAACAAACGATTCCCTTACTATTTGTCAGCAAAATCGAATCAATTAGGTTGATGTAGCTTTTGTTTGTGGTAGTTTTGTATATAAGTGTTTGTCGAAAATATACTCACTATATGAGAAAAGTATTCCAGAGTAAAGTATTCCAGAGTAAAATAAATAATAAAGTATTCCAGATTAAAGGAGAAAACAGTTTGTTTAAATTATAATAATGACAAGAACGTTTATATATTTAGTTAAGTATATTTTCGACAAACGATCGAAATTAAAAATAAAATACTTAAGTTTTCTTTACTATAGGGAAAGGTGTTATTATACAAAAATGTTTAATCATTAGAGCTATGTTATTCCCTGTACTAAGGAAACTATAAGAATGTGATTTTGATATTTTATGCACTAGAAAAAATTGTTTTGTAGAAAATAAATGTTGAATGAAACTCAAGGAAACCAAACAATAACTGCATCACAATGAATATATGTAATGTTATACGATTTATATCTACACTTTCAAGGTAAATGTTATTTCCCGTCCTTTCTTCGTTCCCAACAAAACAGTAGGTACTGAGTTAATTAAAAGACTGAAATAACTTTCGCACTTTTATATTGACATTTTTATTAATTTTCCCGCTTTTCTAAAGCAAGGCTTACACGACTGAAATCACAGACACGTTTTCAATTCACAGATTAATTTAATCTATTTGTAGTAATGCCTTTTACAAGATACATGAAAATATTATCTAAAAATACATTTGAATGATACCATGAACATATTAAAACAGGGTTTATACCAGTGTTGTGGTATTCACGTAAACGATGTAATCTCTGTAATGATTAAAATTAATCTAAATTTTATCTGTAAAGTATACTGACAGAATATCATTGGAAAATATCAAAATTTGTGTACCTTTGTAGTAATATAGTAGAGAATAGCGCCTGTTAAGTGTGATAAATATTAGACCAAATAAATATCACTTACAGAATTTTATACTATACAATATAGAATCCTTTTTATGTATACTCGTTAGGATAATAATGTCTAAATTATATGTGGACATAACTTTATGAATTCGATTACAAGAAATTATCAAATTTAATGAGTGTATCAGGTATAAAAATAATCTTTTTTGCTGTTACAGTACAAATATTATCACATTTTCTAAGCTTATTATGATGTCGACAATATCGCTACTTAGGAATATTCTTATTTTGTATCCACAAGTATCAATGTAAGTACACCTTATGATTATTTTAAATATCTTTTTACTTTGAGTACATGGAATGAATTGGAGTAACTCAAAAATGTATTTTTGTAGTAGTTTAGATTAAGGGAAGATATATTTAGCCAAATCACATATTAATCGATATCAAAATATACATATTGAAATTCGAAATCAGATTTTAACCCTGTTAATTTATAATTATATCTCTAACACATAAACCAATACTAGACTTTGTTAATCGTATCGTAAACACAGTGTTGTGAATTGCGATTGTTTAATTGGCATTATTTACGAACTGATCAGATAAATGCGAAAATATTTAATTCTAGCTACAACTTCAATAAAGAGCTTCTTTGCATTCTTGCAATCATTATATAAGAGGTAACCCAAAGACTTGGGTTAATGGTATCTTTGGTAATAATGGTAAGCTACTTGACAGCTTTGAGGTGATAATATCAGTGATGCTGAAAGTTGGATAATATTTCTGAGATTCATTCCACCCGGAAAGAGATAAAACAAAGGAAAAAACAATATTTTAATGTTTATCTGAAGAGTTCTTATAAAAAGGCGTTATCACACTTACTTCACAAACCATAGAGCATAGCATTCTAGAAATAGAGACTAACCTAGTAAATGAATAACGATTTTTTATTAGAAGAAAGGTCTATATGAAAATATACTTAGATGAAGAAAATGTATGTGTAATAGAAATAAGTTAGGTCAGACACAATGACAATGGCTTTAACTGGATCTTGTATTTCCGTGTAAGCAGAATTCAATAAAAATAGCTTTAAATCTGATATTACATCATGGTTTCACTTGTCACTCCTACTTTTTTAAATGTCTCTTCTTTTGAAAAGCAAAACTTGAGTATCCTACGTTATATACCATCAGCACACACTACGCTATGAAACGTCACCTATTCAATTTGGCCGTAAATGAAATGATATGCAATTTTAGAGTTCTGTACGTACACTCTTACTCTAAATAGCCCGTAAGGAATATATAAATAGGTATTACGTCCTACCGACAGGTAAGATTTTCTCAATCCTTTGTACTTCTTTGGTACTCTGTGTGCACAACATAGTTTAGTGATCAAGAAACTATTTTGGTAACAATTGGTATGGGCTACTAGTATAGTATTCTTATATCTGTATGAGCATGACATTTGACTTGCATGAAAATCCTGACATTCCTAACCGAGAAAAGAATAGAAGTACAGTAGAAGTATAACAATTTATAAATTACGAGAATGGAATAGTTTGTCAAGACATTCCTGCTAAGAAACAATGTTTTCGTAAGGTAATTTAAACTAAAAATATAAACCTGAGAACTTAATATTATATTAAGATATATTATGTATATGGTGTAAGTAACTCTTTAAAATTTATTAATTACGTTACATTATCTCGAAATGTTTGTACTGTAATAGATATAATACTATACTTAAGTTTATAACCTTCTTTCTTCAGAGCTTTATTACTTAAGCTATAAAATTATAAAATAACTAAGCGTTAAGAACACTACTTCTCATATAAATTTTAATACAATACTGCAATATTATTATTTATTACCTGACACTAGTATGCAAACTTCAACGACAACCGGAACGTACAATCAATAATATTTTGTAACCTCAAATATTGCTGTATTGTGTGTGTACCTACGGATTGCGAGAGCGCGGTCAATATTGTAGTGAATTATATATAAGTTATAGTTTATTATTTACACTGAACTCTTAGCTTTGTTTTCATCCGTGATCAGATAGTTTAATTTATATATTTTGATTCATGTGCATGAATAGATGATGGTGATAATAACTGTCTAAAACATGGAAACTCCAGTATCTGCATTTGCTGTTTATAGCAAAAACAAACCGCAACTCCTCTCAAATAAGAAATCAAAGAAACTTAAAAAGAAAGCTGCAAACAATTTTAATTCGAATAAAAAACTCAAGAAGATTGGTAACATTTCGCAAAATGGCAACAAACAGGTTAGTAATGTAAAGCTAAGCAAAAAACAAACGAACGGGATAATCAATGGACAGAGCAATAACAGTATTAAGAAGAAAAAGAAGAAAGAAAAAATGTTGATTATCAATAATAACAACGACACGTTATCAGCATCAAAAAATGATGTAAAACAACCACCTTCAACTAATAAAGTGGACATTGTTGATCAAACCATTGAAGATTCTGACAGTGATGTTGCACCACAATTAATTCCTCTCGACATAGACTCGGATGAGGGAAGTTATGAGGGAAGCTTCAATGAATTTCAAAACCCAATCACCACCAACAGTCCTGATGAGGGTCTTAAACTACTTGAATATTTGATTGCGCCAATGTCTACCCAAGAGTTTTTCACCAAAATGTGGGAACGCAAACCTCTGCACATAACTAGAACCGACCCCATGTACTACCAGAATCTAATTTCAACTCCCATCATAGATAACATGTTAAGGAAAAACAACATTCAGTATACCAAAAATATAGACATCACATCTTATATTGATGGTCAGAGAGAAACCTTAAATCCTGTGGGCAGAGCGTATCCCCATGCCGTGTGGGATTACTACATCAACGGCTGCAGTGTAAGGCTCCTAAACCCTCAAACCTACATACCCAAACTGCATCATTTCTGTGCCACATTACAAGAGTACTTCAAATCCTTTGTTGGAGCAAACGCATACTTAACTCCGCCAGACAGCCAAGGTTTTGCCCCTCACTACGATGACATAGAGGCATTCATCATGCAAATCGAAGGCCAGAAGTTGTGGAAGATATATAAACCTCGTACACCACAAGAAACACTTCCCAGATTCAGTTCCAAGAATTTTGACCAAGACGAGATAGGGACACCATTCATGCAAGTGCTTCTAAAAGCTGGTGACTTGTTGTATTTTCCTCGAGGCTACATTCACCAAGGTGTCACTATCCAAGGAAAGCATTCCTTACACATTACAGTGAGCATGTACCAGAAACAAGCTTGGGCTGACCTGTTTGAGAAAATGTTGCCTGCAGCTTTACAGGCCGCTATAAATGATAATGTAGAGTTTAGAAGAGGTCTGCCTTTTGATATTTATGATAAGTTTGGCTTAGTACATTCCGAAGTTGAGACGCCAAGGAAGGCAGAAATGATTGAGTACATGCGACTCATGTGTGATAAAGTGAAGGACTATTTGCCAGTGAATGAAACGGTTGACGAAATGGCCAAAAATTTCCAACATGATGCTTTACCACCAGTTTTGTCCAAAGCTGAATTAGCTGTCACAGTTTACGGAGACACTGATGTGATGACAGCAAATGGGGTAGTCGTTAAGCGTGTAGAGGTAGGATTAGATACCAAGGTGAGGTTGTTGCGAAAGAATATATTAAGAATGGTGATGGAAGGTGAAAATGTGAAGATTTATCATAATGCTGAAAACTCATTAGAGTACCATGGTAATGAGCCACAGTTCCTAGAAATAGATAATGGTTTGGCGCCAGCAGTGGAGATGTTGATCTTGTCGTATCCGGAGTATGTTGCTGTTGAAGCTCTGGATGCACCAACGGATGAAGAGAAGTTGGCGATAGCCTCAGATTTGTGGGAGAGGGGCCTGTTAATGACAGAGTACCCTTTGGAATATGTTGAGGATTAAGTTTAGAATAAGCAAAGAATGTTTATTGATTGTTGCACTGAATGAAATCAATTTAGTTTAACTAGTGGTTTTTTACTAATAAATGCTTTTTTATAAATATTATTTTTATTTGGTACATAAGGTACTATCAAAAGTAGCTAGAAATTCTATCTAGTGATAACTGTCTGTGATTTATTGACTCAGATACTAGCCATTAATTCTGACAACACAAATTATTGCAACCTCATCTGATAAAAAGGTTTATAGTCTGTCTTATTGCAAATCAAGCATTGGAATGTTTAACATTGGGTAACTTATTAAGGCAGTTACAAAATATCAATTTCTAACTAGTTTTTCAGAATACTAATGTCTTTCAGTACAGTGATACTCTAAAGTGGCCATGCCTCAACAAACACAGTAGACACTGAAGACTTCAAGATTGCTGGTAGGGACTAAATGAGGGTAATAAATGAATATGATTTTGGCCCTAAGGAAGGCATAGGTCATGCATCAGACTGCTTCAGCCTAGGTTATTGATGTCTGGTTGGTAGCCCATGGCTTAATCCATCTATTGAACTCTATCACATGATTCCCATAATAGTGGAGAAATAGTTTGATCTAATTCATCATCATCAGCCTGTCTGAATCCGCTGTTGGACATAGGCCTCCCCCAAATAACGCCACTTCTCCCTATCAGTGGCCGTTCGCATCCATTCAATTAATCTTTGATCTAAGCATATATATAAAAGCATATAAGCATATATTATAGCATTGATCTAATTAGATCCTAACTATCGCGAACACTTCTTCCATATGCACAATAAACTTAGTCATATCTCCATACCCCAATAATTTGTGTCCAAAATTTTTACTTTGATTTTCTTCTAACATTTAGAATCTAACTAATGGTTAAAAATAGTGGTGACTGATTGACGTGTTAATAAGTGTGATTGTAAATAAAACAAACATCATATCCTTAAATTATTTATTTATATTTAATTTTGAAATTGCATAAAAATCTTACGGTTGTGGACTTCTGTAACAGTACTCTCTGATATTCATCATTTATGTATAAAACGCTATGTGGGCCACCACTACTGACGAACGTGACCTACTGACGAACCTCACAGTCCAGACACAGACATGCACTCCTGAGAAATGCGCACACAATATTTATAATCTACGCTTAACTCTCTTTAACTAACTTACATAGAAATACCACTTAATTAGGTACTTATTTTCTTATGTACGATGTCACACATGCCTCTAGGCAATCCAACAACTTCGCCACAAACAAGATAAAATTAATTATCAATTTCATAAAAAAGCAACAATTAAAAAAAATCTTAAAACCAAAACATGATACAACAGAAGTTTTAAGTGCAATGCTCTATTCTAACTGATTTAACATTATGCTTCCATTAGGGGCAAACTACATCTGCTTGGTCCAAAATTCAATTCTGCAAAGGAAGGCTCGTGACAAATTCATGATCCAGTACCAAAATATACTCTGCCTTATGTACTTTACTAAACGGACAAAGCAACCACCAAATAAGACTTCATAAATTCTTTGTACTGATATACAAGATTACACAATCTTAGTCAACACGTCCAATTTAGTTATAATTTAGAATCTAGACTTAATTTAAAAGATTCTATATAAAACTATTGCCCAGTACAGGCATTAAATCAAAGAAATTAGTACCCCAGCTTATTTACAGCGACGTTTACAAAAAATATGTGTTTAACCCTTTTACACCACAGCAAACCTAACTGTATTTATTCCATAAGCTTAAATAATACATAGTTCTCATCACAAAATATTTGTGATGTTATTAGATATAATTTCCTCATAATATTTTTATTAATGCTTAATTCACTCAAAGGATTTTCTTTGCTGGTTATTATGCTATTTATCAAAGTAATTAATCCCACTGTATAAAATGTCCCATCAAAGGATCTACATTTCATTCATAAAAAAGAATAAATACATATTTGAATAGGTTAAGTCATAGCTTAACAATAAAATAATAATGAGATAGCTGTTTGCTAAAAAAAACTGTATAAAATACACAGATTGACTATTTAGTCTTTATATAGTTAGAATCAACCAAATGATATTATTATAAGGGAAAAGAAATGTACCGTAATGATTGCAATTTGCTCTCTTTTCACTTTACAACTTATCTCAATAAGCTACTGTCATATAACCTATTTGTCAGTTAGCGCTTACATCTAAATTCAGCTCTTTTATCTAAATTAGTGATATTTGACACTTTTAAAACATCTAACAACTGGCTCTACGAATATTGTACCATATGGGACAATGTGTTTGAAACATTATGCTCTGAATATTATTTTACAACTCAATTTATTTGAAAAATAATATTAGCAAATTTGAATGGTGTTCACACTGAATTGTACAATATTGTTGGGATTTTACTAACATTGGGGTTTCAATGTACAAATTATATAATTTTAAGACAACAAATACAGATAGCTAAGTCAAGAATATTTCTCTCTGCTTCTCTTTTAGATACTATAATGCCATTAATATGAGAAAATGATTAATTAAAAAGGAAAAAGTGTTTGTTTTAAAACTTTTCTTTTAAATTATAAAACATTTCCACACTGGAAACTCCCATGTAACCCTAAAACACACAAAAACATATCTCAAACAGTCCGTCTCATCATACTAATATATCATAGAGCCAGTAAAATTCACTTACAACAACCTTACCGTACTTCTTGTTGAAGCAAATGTCAATCACTACGTACACTTGGGCATATCCTATGTTCACACTAGCTAATCAAATCCCGCAGAGTACACTCACTTCACAGTAAGTTTATTTCTTCGCTGGTGGTTTCCTGGGTGTGCGCGTGGTCTTGCCGGTCGACGTCGAGGGAGTCGGCACTATGGGGGAAGACTTCGATTCTGGGGATAGCGAAAATATGTGTTTATTTGAGTGCCTCCTTTTTAATCAAGAATAGGTGAAGAGGAATTTGTACAATCATTGTGATAACACTGTTGTAATTAAAAGAGTAAATAAAATAACATCTTAAGCAATTTTATAGATATCTTTCACAATGTACATTTCATTATGCAAATCACACTTCACATTTTGAGGAATCTTTGCTTTTTTAGATAACTTTGAATGACTTTTCAATACATACACAGGACGCCCGTTTCCCTATAGAAGCACTTTTCCACAAACAACAAATAAATCTTATATTAACACATTTGTCGCCATGGTGGGTCAAAATGACCGGCACCTCATATACTTATTTCGGCCATGGCGACCAAAGTGTAAACTTGAATATTGGATACTACCAAAGGAGTTAATACCTTTAGCCGCCCTCCGTTTGGGTGTGACCTTGCTGGGGGTAGAGGCTTTACTTGCAGCCTTCACTGGGGTCTTTTTAGCTGGCGTCACCTTCGCTGGCTTCGGAGCGTTCTTCTCAGACACTGCGGTTGCCGTCTGAAAAACCAAATCTTATTAATATGGAATGTACTGTATAAGGAAAACAAGTAAGTTATAATATCAGTGCAATGACTGTTGCACTGTTTTACTTATTTAGTACAAAACACAAACATGAGAATAATAGAGAGCATAATAATATAAGGCCCATGTTCGATTTAAAGTTTAAATAAGCAAGTGTTTTAGTTTGATGGTTATTCCATAAATGCTTAAATTAAGACCTGATATAAAAGAGTCTATTAGGTGATGGGCTAGCAACCTGTCACCAATATACTATGTTAAAGCTGATTTTTACAATAAAGATGAACAAGGAGATATTGTTATGAGTATAACTTTGTAATTACATTTATTGTTCAGCAAATATGCTTAGTGAAATACATAGAAAGTACATGCAAACAATATTGGGTGTACAAAATTTTATCAATTCTTCTTTTATGGTACAAAATATGTATTTGTTGTAATACTTGATAAACACAGAATGCAAAGTTTAGAAAGATTGATAAAATTTTGCACAGAGTACAATTAAAACCTTATATTTAGATGAAATTATAATGGATATGAAAATGAGTTATTTGTCTGCATACCACCACTATAATTTTATTATTTTTTGTTTTAGTAAATTTACAGAAATAAATAAATAATTAATTTTTTATTTAATCTCATCAGTAACTTCTGTTACAGATAATAATGGTGATAGTATACAGACAGAATATCCTACACCAAAGTAATATCACACATGCATCTCTTTCAAAAATGTAGTTTGTATTGAATAATGACAATATAAATGAACAATATAATAAATAACGCAAATACCTTACACCCAAAATAATAAACAGGGTAAAATCCACATGTCTTAATACTCTCTGCATGCCTTAAAATTTACAAAAAGATAATTTGTACAATAACAAAAAAAGTTGTATGAAAACACAAACAATTTTCAACTTTCAAACTTTTGATACCTTACCACTCATTATATGTACGGTCTGTTTCAAAACAAAAAAGATTTTACAGTTTTACAAACAAGTAAATATAAAGTTTACTTTATATTGTTAAATTTTAGAAACCTAAATAACGCTTATAGGAAATATAACATTATGTATTTCCTTCTGATGACATGACTAAATTACTGACTGACCACCATATTTTTTGAAACAGACTCATACACCTTATAAACACTTACAAACACTGACAATCTATTAATCATTTGTGTTATTTTCTAAGTTGCATCATAGAAATTATACTTAGTAATTTAAATTAACATAGTTAAAGTAGTTAGTATATTCATTTTAAAAACTACTTACACCATTTTTTACTTATAACACATGACAATCATAATATACTTATTAGCATAAACAGTAAATACACCTAACGAGCTTATAGACCAAATCTAAACATTAGAAAACAACACAAACCGCTCCTAGCCAAACGCATTCACCCAATGTATTAATGACGTTGATGATTGACTTACGTTTCTATAAATCCGTCGTACTATGCCTACCTTGCTGTGAGACGCCACAGAGGGCGCTGTACCTTGCTTGGAGCCCTTGGGGGTGGCCCTCGAGGGCTGCGAGCGCTGCGGTGTTGGTCTGGCCCTCTTGGACGGAGTGCCTGCTGACTCGCTCTATGAAGGAAAGAGGGGTTTAAGAACTTATTGGTCTCTATAGCGGTCAGTAAGGATGAATTGTAGAAGGTGCTTGGGAAAAGCTTGTACTTAGAAAATAAAATTAAATGTGAATCTAATAGTAATGCTAATTATCTCTAAGGTTCCGTCCAACCCAAATAGGATAGATTCTATTTATTTAAAGTGAAATTTTTTCATCATTTTCTATTTACTCAGAATTCAACAATAAAACATATACAATTCTAACAGACTTTTTAGTTTAGTTTATTGGGCTCCGTGGTTTCCGCAATTAGTCCCCACTGGGACCATTTTGCGTGATTCTAACTAGTACGTAAGTTGGTACAAAAAAGTGGTTAATCCTAACTCACCGAGGTGTCGAGCGACTCCTTGCCCTTGTTGGTTTTCCTCTTGCGGGTCTTCTTCTCAATCTGGGACTCGTCCTTGTATAGGGACAGGTCCACTGAAACAATTTCATGTTTGGGTTAACAAATTTGTTTAATTTCTTATTAAGTTTTACATGGTACATCTTGTTGCTCATCAAAGGACGAATGACTACCATCAACTGAGCTATGTTCATAGATACAACCCCACACAGTTAACAGTATGCCAATGCAAGTTTAAAGCTATAAAAATCATGAATAGTTGAAATGAATCACCCTTATTGTCAGAATGAAGTTTTCTAACTAAATTGAAAAAGAGATTAGTATAGAACTCCATGGCTGTTACCCAATAACCTTAGTTGCATGTAATACATCTCTATTTTCATAGTCAATAGTCCAGTAATACTATAGGCGACTCAATATTCCCTGAACGATAACAATGGACATGAAATGAAATGCTTTTTATGTAATATGAGGATTATAAAATCACTTATTGAAGGTAAAAAAAAAACATTTCCACCGGAAAAGTTGTCATTACAGTTAATCAATTTAAATAAAAAATATTAAATAAATCTAATTAAACTAAACTAATGGCATTTCGTAAAGCATGGCATTTCGTAAATATTCAATACTCACATCCATCCGGATGTTCCTCAGTGAGCTCCATCCCTTGGGGTTTCTCCCCACTCTGTTCCGCCTTGATCGCCCTCTCCAGGATGGAACGAGCCCTTGCCTCCTCTGCCGGCTTCAGGATCTGCGAGCCACCACCGGAGGGCGCTCTGGTCAGCGATAGAGTGGTCAGCACGCACTCAAGATCTGGAAAAGTTGCATGTTACATTGTAATAACTGTTAGTAAAAAAAATAGTGTTTCTCATGCTAAATGTTAACAGAATACTAATGCCTTACTTGCTGTTATGTTATTTGAGGCAACTAAGAAACTAGATAATAGATTAGCAACCTATTTACTTGTATCATACTATTCTATAAGGACCAAAAGGGCTTAAATGGTTCAACAAAAGGGATTAAAAGGATTAAATAGGCATAACTAAATGTATTTATATGCCAAACTAATAACCCTAAAAAGTGACTTAGAGGCTTAATGTCCAATACTATGCACTCAAACATACTCATACACAGTTTCCCTACAGATTTATGCAGGACCTACCTGTTATATCATAGAAGTCAGGCTTGTAAGTCTCTCCAGAGGGATCAGCCGTCTTGTCTTGCGATAGCCAACGTATCTTGATCTTGCGAGTGGTACGGTACACATTCTGCATCGATTGACAGACGTAGAAACCACCCTCTGCATTGCGCACTGCCAAATACTCATTCCTGACAAGAAATACAATAAAATGAGTTCACATGTATACAGTATAGATATACACTTTGCTAGTTTGAAATATGAGGAAATGAAGTCTAATTATCAAGTAATTTTAGTTGGATACAGATAGCGGCATAATATTTCTTTAACATATGTATGTTGCAACAATTGAAAATAACATGTTTTATTAATTTAATTGTAATAAATAATCTGAATAAGACAGTTTAAACATTCACTAAGCAAAGCAAAGATTAGAAATCAATTATAGAAAAACACAAAGCTGAATTAGAAATTATAAATTTACAATTCACATAGCATAATAATCTTAAAAATAATTTCCTCACATAACATACACAATCATAACCTTATACTTAATGTCACTACAGTCATATTTAACTGCCCATAAACATTAATTATGTAGTCTTTGCTTTCCATAACATTGGGTTTATCCAGATATGTTGTTCATAAACTGAGAATCTTATCATTATTCCTCAATAGTCACTAACCCATAACACAAGCATTCCCAATCAGAACTATGTTTCAGAACCCCATATTTTAAAGTTTTGATTTACACCTTTCTAGTATGACTTTATTTGAAACACTATCAATACCAAATAAATGGGATGATGATGAAAGGGGACAACCTGTGCAGACATGCCAGCATAAAAAAAGCAAATGATCTCTCAAAGTAAGCAGTGCTATGTTAACACCAACATTTACAGCTCGACTTTGCAATAGTCTGAAATAGGTTGATAATGGATCCAGAACTTACTTGTAGAACACAATGAGCTTATCATCGCTGGCCTTGGTGGGGGTGGAACGCCCGGCTGAGGAGGCTGATAACTTGGTAGCCATCGTCAGCTCAGGAGTCGGAGACTGGTACAATTGGACCTGGAAGATGAAGTTTAATATTAATCTTGGAATACTATATAACATCTAGAGATTGTACTGTTTTCAAATATACTTCTTTGAAGGTAGTATAATTACAGTGAGGGAAATCACTGTAATATCCAATAATGGAGAAGAACATGAGGTTATTTGGCTATTATATGACTTATTCTAATAGTCAGTGTTCTCACAGTGACATGGTACACCAACTATAACATTGAGTGCTTAATATCTAGTGAAAAGTGGCTTAAAATAGCCATAAATTACATTATTGCTGAAACAGAAACAGCAGACTGCTATTTGTGTCGTCTAGAATCAAAACCCGCCAGATCCACTTTCATAAAAAACTTGGAAAAGTTGTTCTATGCCTCGGTGTTGTTGAAGTCTATGGTTCCTAATCAAAAATTTGTATCAAAAGCAGCTACATTCCATAAAAATCAATGACATAAAAACTACATTTAGTTTCAAAACCCGCCAGATTTTCGATCAATGAGAATCATTCTCCGCTAAATCCGAACGGACCAACCAGAACGATGGATTCGGACAAATAAGTGTCATGGCGTCGCTTGGATTCATTATGGCGTCTGGTTGTAATGGTGTTGAATTTTGTGCTGTTATTTTCATGAATATTTAATGGAATAATGGACCAATTACTGAAAAAAGTAGATAAAGTGCCTCCTAACCAAGCAAGAAAACGGAATGTCAACAAAGAAAGTTGGAAAAGTTTGATACAAAAGCGTAATCGGTGAGTCAAATATTCCTATTTAAAACTACATACAGAGTGTGTTATAACCGCGACTTTTACATCTTTCTGTAGTAGGTACTTACTTGAATTTCTTTATCATCTTAGGTTTTTATACGGTAATTTTACGGAATCAAACTGAATGTAAAGGGTCTTTCTATAGTCAAAGTGATCGTGGGGGGAGGGTGACATATAAAACAAGCACCTATACTCATAATAATAACACACGGTTTTAAGCTCACCAATGTTTATTTTAACTAGTCCCAACAGTTTCAAGTCTTTCGGAGACTCTTCATCAGGGGAGACGAGGGGGCGGGCATCAGGGGGCGGGAGCCCCCCGCTGTGAACGTGCGGACAGCTGAACTCGTCTCCCCTGATGAAGAGTCTCCGAAAGACTTGAAACTGTTGGGACTAGTTAAAATAAACATTGGTGAGCTTAAAACCGTGTGTTATTATTATGAATTGCAATGCTCACAATAGTTTAAACAATTATATAGCACCTATACTGTACTAATGTAATTTTTTTAAATTCCAGATACGCTCCAAAAGGATTTCCGAGTGCACCAAACTGCAGACATAAAATAACAAAAACTTATCAATGTTCTAAATTGACCATGCAAGATATCGCCCGTATGAATCGTCATTTCTACAATTTAAAGAACAAAATTGACCAAGACAACTTCATATTACAGCACTGTCGTATTAGTAATTGTTCTAGAATAAGACTAAAAGATGAGTCACGAGGTCCGAAAAATTTAACTGCAGAGTATTATGCGACCAAAATGAAAAAACAGATAAGAATCTGCAAACCCGCTTTTATCAAAATACTGAATGTGGGCAAAGATAGAGTTACAGGAGTTTTGCAGCGTTCATACAAAAATGGACACAGTGTGGCAACAGAAACTCGCGGTGGTAACCGTAAAGCAACACTATATTCTGGAAGGGCAAATAGAGTTGAGCAGTTTATAGAGAGTTTAGAAGCTGCTGAGCCACATTATTGCCGAGCTAAATCAGCTGTTAGACTGTATTTACCCCCGGAATTGAATATTAAAAAGCTGTGGAGAATGTACCAAGAGCAAGTGGAAAACGAAGGCAACACAAATCTAAAAGTTAAAGAATCATATTTCCGTAATGCATTCAATACTAAATACAACGTTGGATTTGGTTCACCTCTAAAAGACACTTGCTCTAGATGTTTTGAGCTATCACGAAAAATAGAAACGTCCAATACACCAGAGGACAAACAAAAGTTCATCACCGAAAAAAGGATCCATAGTTTGAAAGCTAAAGCCTTTTACAGTTTATTGAAAAATCCACCTGAAGATACAATCTCAATGTCCTTTGATTGCCAAAAAAATAACCCACTTCCAAAGCTACCTGACCAAGCTGCTTACTTTAGCAGGCAATTGAATTTATATAACTTCACAGTTGTGATCGGCTCTTCCAAGTCAGCTCTAAACAATGTACATACGTACTATTGGCTTGAGAATGAAAGGCCAAAGTCCTCAAATGAAATAGCCAGTGCTGTTTATCACACATTGATTAACTTGGATGTACCTGAACACGTAACAAATATACAGCTTTTTGCTGACGGTTGTGGCGGGCAAAACAAAAACACCACACTTGTAGGTATGTGTTCAAACTGGTTAATATCAGATGCACCAGCTCATGTAACACGTCTTGCGATCATTTTTCCTATGGTGGGACATTCGTTTCTGCCGCCTGACCGCATATTTGCGAAAATAGAAAAGGAAACAAAAAAAATTTCAATCGTATGTGATCCAGAAATTTACGTAAGTATTTTCAGAAAACATGGAAATGTTTACCACTTGGGTACAAATGATGTAGAAGTGCGTGATTGGAAAGAACAAGTTTCGAAATATATTAAACCTCCAGGATCGTGGCATTTTAAATTTAACCCCACCAAAAGATTTTTATTGTTTCGTGGAAGACAAAACGTTAAAATACAAGGAGAGGAAGCTTATCGTAGTGACATAGGACAGCCTAAATACGTGACAAAGAAAAATAAAACTTGTTCTGACTGTATCCCTGTAATTTTGCCACGAGGCAATAAAGTTAATGAAAAAAAAATATCAGATGTCACAAATCTTTTAAAAAAACACTTCGGCGATGATTGGAGAAACCTAGATACTTTGAAATACTATAAAGACATAGAAGCAAACAATGATTATTTTGAAAGTCATGAAAATATGCAGTGCGTTGCAATTGAAGAACACGAAAATTTCATTTAATGTAAACATTTTATTTTTACATTTAAGTAATTTTATATTTTTTATTAACATTAAAGTATGTACATTCCATTCAATTCATGTTGTTTTATTGAGCTGCCAACCTACTTATGGAATTAGGTATATAAAATGATTAATATGAAATAAAATAAATTTATTTAGTTTAGAGCATCCTGTATACAATACTAAAGTCTCGCTAGTTAATATCAAGTCCCGCTATATCCCATGGCCTTAGTCACAAAAACCGCTAGATCCACAACTCAGTATCAATATCCGCCATATCCATTTTATTCATACGGTTTTCCTAATATTTATCAATATTTTGATACAGTTGCAACGAAACTGAGTAGGTAATATGTTTTTATGTATATTATTTTAAATTTATCATAAAAAATACCGTAAATTTACTGATTAGTACAAATAATGCGTTTTTTATGAATTCAACGAATTTGGATCTGGCGGGTTTTGATTCTAGACGACACATTTATTGCACCTGAGAAACCTCTCACTTCATACACATTCATAGATCTTCATAGGCATATGATTTATGACATAATACTTCATAATGTATAAATAGGCATAACATTCTATTTATAAGGCCTAGTATTACATAACCTATTACTAAATTAGTAGTGTAGTGATAACAATAACACGACAAATAAGTGTTCCATGAAAAACACATGTTTTTAAATTAATTTTATCTATGAAGTAAAGTTTGTGTTTACTTTGTAGATTATAAGTTCATTTCATTGTAAAAGATTATCTGTTTCTTAAACTATAAAAATGTTTGTGCCTTTGCTGATATATTTTAACAACTAGATTAATTTACTTGTTTGGTTTGTGAGCAAATGAAATGGGATAAATATTATCATGGCAGATTGCAGGTTACCCTATACATAAGTTGAGTTTTAGTAGTATAAAATATTTAACATTGAAAAGGGCATGCTTCCATGGTTTGTTCATGTTATGCAGATGAATTATAGTAGATTGACAGAAGGAATATATGAGGGTGAAGTGGAAGGCTGGTTATGTAGGGGCCGGCCCCATAAGTCATGTCAGTCAGATAGACGCCATATTGAAAGGTAACATTAGAAGTACCTATAACAACCTAGTGAGTATAAGAAGGTGTATGAGTGTCAATGAAGCGCAAGTGATTTGTCAGGATCGGGAAAGATGTGAACTCCACCTACCCCTCTTCAGGGAATCAGGCGTGATGTGTATGTATGTTAAAAAATAACGTTATATTTATAGCTTGGAATTCCAGCATAATATGTAGTAAGGCATTACTAATCATTTTATACCACAAAACACCACAGTTGGTACTTGGATAATTAATTTAACACATCTGTTAAAAGAAATTCAAGGTTCTTTCAGTGCAAACATATAACATTTGCATATAAAACATCATTTTTACTTTAGATACTCAAACCAATTTACCAATTTCAAATAATTTGCCGCAATTTTGCTAACGGAAATAAAAGAATAAGATATCTTTGTGTAATTGCTATAGTTGTTATACACATTTCGTGATATTTCACTAGATAGCCAGTAAAGAGCCATTGATACCTACCGTTACCCGCCTAGAAGGAAAACTCAAGATCCCAATGAATTCTCTAACCAAAATACTACAGTAACACCTTAGCGTGCATGTTATAATTGTAAAATTTTTGTACTTTGTATGTATTTGTGGCTGTGTACATTCATAGCTAGTTACTTTTGTTATTATTAATGTAACCAGTCTAGAATTAAAAACAACATACCTGCGTCCTATTCCTTTTGCTTCTCGAATCAGGTGTTGAGGCCTCTCCTTCCGCTGGTTTCTTACCACCTGCCTCATTAACCTTGCTCAGGGAAGACTTACGTTTTCTGACTGGCGTTGTTACGGTTGCCAATTTCATTGTAGACTTAGGTTTCTCTGCTTTAGGGGTAGGGAGTTTCTTCTCTTCAACTTTTTCTGTCACTTCCGTCTTGGTGTCCTTCGGTGGACTGTCTTTAGGCTGCTCTGGTTTAGTTGGTGCGTCTACTGTATCAGCCTTTGTAGGCTCCTTTGCTTTGCTGTCGTCAGGCTTTTCTGCGACATCCTTTGGAGCCTTTTCTGGTTCTACTTTAGCTGCTTCTACTTTAGGGTCTGACTTCACTACAGGCTTACTTTCTGGAGCTGTATCATTCTGGGGTTTGGTTGGTTGAGGTGTGGGGGGTTTTGCAGGGGTTGTTTGTGGTTTGACAGGCGAGGGTTGAGGTTTAGGCTGTGCAGGCTTGTCTTTATCCTGGTTTTCTTTAGCCGTTTCTGGTTTGTTATTACTCTGGCTTGGTGCCACGTCTGCTGTGGGGGCAGGTTTGGGTTCTTGAGGTTTAGTTGGAGATTTCTCTAACTCAGCAGGTTTAGGTTGGGATTTCTCTGGTTCCGCAGGCTTGGCCGGGCACTTGTCACTCTCAGCCGGTTTGGCTGGTGATTTTTCAGGCTCTGTTGCCACTTTTGCTTGTGACGGTGTGTCTGGTTGACCTACAGCATTAGCTGCTTCCGCTTTTGTACTTGGGGAGCTAGCTACCTTTTCTGGAAGTTTGGGGGTGCTTGGAGAGGTCTTTGCTGGCTCCTGCCTCTCTTTGGGTGGGTCTGCGTTCTGTGGTTTCAACTGTGCCGGAGCATTTGCTGCGGTTTTAGGAGATTCTACAGTGCCGTTGGGCTGAGGTCCATCCTCTTTCTTCTCTGGGGTTCTGGTCAGTGCAAGTGGCAAAGATGGTTTATCTTGGACTAGACTCAAGGGTGAGGTGCCCTGTGCTGGTTTGCTGGGACTGGGTGGTACAGGTTGAACAGGTGGTGGGGTGGAGTTCTGTGTGACATGTGAGAGGTTACCATGGTGACTCATGTTTTGGGCCATCTGTGCCATGTTTGCAGTGACTGGAGCCATAGACGGAGACGCGTGAGGGGGCACAGGCGCTGTGTTCGCTTGGTGGTGACTCAGGTTCTGCACAGATAGGTTGTTTGCCGGGTGATGTGAAGCGTTTTGGGCACCTTGGGGATGGCCCACAGTGTGGTTCACACCGGCGACGTTGGCTTTAGCGGGGCTAGCTTGGCTCGTAGACTGCGGTACCTGCGTCACACCAGGCTGGGGTAGTGCTGGTTTTAACGCAGAGTTCATTTCAGACTCAATCTACCTAAAACAAGGAAACAAAAAACATCAACGCTAAACTAGTTATTACAGCAGTTCGGCATAGTGTCTTTGACCCACAACAATAAATCATACGTACTATGTAACTACAAGTGTATACACAGGTAGGTACTATGTCAGCATGTACAACTTTCATATATGCCGCCAACACGTTTTTCGTCTGTTAAAAGCGTAATTATTAACTAAATAAAACCGTAATAGTATGTAATACTCTACCTATGATGATATGAGGGTGAAGTGAACATAAAAACGGCAAAATATAGCTGGATCCACGAAAGAAAGCCGCAAAAAAGTATGTGTGCGTTAGACAGGTAACTTCCACTAAACAATATCACTGTTCGTTAATACACAATTAGCACTAAAGCACTTTTCACACATATAACACAACTATGTCTTACTAAATTCACCGCATTTCCATCATAAATTTGATAATTAAGCCGATTACTAATCGAGTTTCAGAAAATGCAAGGCCCGACCGACCAAAGACAGTATCCGAGATGGCGTCGGCAGAACGCGCATGCGCCTCCTCCCTCCACTCAATGAACCAATAGGAGCCGTGGGATTTCCTTCCGTGATCTTACCTCTCTGTTTATTCTATGCACGCTGTACGCAGTGTATCTCGCTCGCAGTGCTATCGGTGATATTCGGGTATTTTCGGCAGTCATCTATCAAGTTTTTTATCTTTCAAGGTATTGTACACAACGGTTTAGGTAAAATCAAAATTATTTGTAAGAATAATAAAGAAATGTAAATTCCCGAGGAAAATGCATGAGTCCCGACGCGTACGTCACCACGAATGATCTCTCAATGTAATAGCACGTAATAGCATACAATTTAGTCGATGTATTATAATTATTTAATTCGAAATTCAAATCAGTTATAATTACAGTTTAGTAAAAAAATCTCAATAATCCGTTTATTATATAATACATAGTTGACATGAGTATTTAACTTTTGGAAGTTAGGCGGACATATTTAAAAATCTAGGAATATTATTTGTTTTAAACACCTATGTTTTAATCATAGCAAATTTTAATACTAATGGAAAAGTTTTTTTCGATTCTACCTGGCCTACTGGCTTACTTAGCTATTTTTGCTTACTTTGTTTTAGGAATTGACGTAGCTTAAATAATATTTTTAAGATTTCGAAGTTTAATTAAAATGTTACCATTACATAGTGACATAGATCCTTACATTTAAGCTGTCCTTTTTTGTGTGAACATTGGTTTCGATGTAGTCCTACATCATGTGTTTGCGTTTAATTTGTTTCATAATTTATGTTTTCTTTCCAATAAAGTATGTAGTAAAAGGGTTTTTGTGTGTTCATAAGGTGTAGAGACGAATCGGTAAGTGGTTATGAGTACACCGTAATGGATAACAAGATGTAAATCTATATTTTTTGTTGTATAAACTTGATTTATAGTTACATCACTAAAGTATACAAAAGTAATTTTCAATTCATTACCTCCGCTGCTCTTCGTTTTTGTATGTTGTCTTCTTGCCAAATAGAATCAAAATAATTTTATTATGAAATAATAATTCTTGATCATCTATAATCCCCTTTGACGTGATCATTGTACAGCGAGCGAACGAAGTTTTATAAAAAAAGACAGAGCAAGCAATGTTTCACAAAGGTGGTGTTTTATGAAAAACATATTTACGTACTTTACAATTTAGTAAATTATAAATTAATTAATGAATATCTGCTATATATTTATTGTTTTTATATAGAAACTACTTTTTATTAAATTGTATTGTTGATCGAGCGGTGAATTCAAATTGATACTTAGTTGGTCATACAAAACAACTATTTAGTTTAAAAACAATGGTAAGTATTTAAATTTCAATTTTGTTTGGTTTCTCAACCTTATTTAAGTATTAATTGAATGAGGCGTAATTTATTATTAATTTTCATTATCTTTTACGAAACTATTTGAACTTAACCTAACAAAATCAAGTTATGAAGTAAGGGGTACCCTTCATTGTTAATATCTACTATTTTTTACTGTGCTTCCCTACGTCAACAAAGTCTAGTGTTAACTACAGTACTTTCATTTCTGTAATGACCATATACTCTATGCGGTAGATAACTACTTATAATATCTTTGTCTGGACTAGTGAGAGGTTATGCATAAAACTCCTAATTTAGTTAGAACTAGTACATTTGCTTCTTTCAACAAATAGATAAAATATTTGATATAGTGCATACTTGCTTTAGAATATTCACATACAAACTCATATTCTGTCATAATATCAGCAATACGATTGTTCACCTTTCGTAACACACCAATCTCAGACAAAACCTTTTTTGTACCACAATGGCACACATAAGGACTGCTTGTATGTTTTTTTTCAATTCTTTTATATGTAAAAGTTGTATTATGCCTTTGTGTGTGTTTTGTAGTTGTAAAATAAATGTTATTATTATGAAATCTGTAGGGATGAATGAATGAAACAAAAAATGATAGAAACATTGCATCATCTGCATCTGTAATACACCTTGCATTCTCTGGAGGTTTTTGTATGATACACAAATCAAGGTATCATTCTGATATTGAATAGCAATACCTAGGTTATTATGTAGAAAGTCTTCTCTATGTTTATTTATTTAATCCCAAAGCAGTAAGTAATCATTTTATTTATTTACAGGATGTCCTCTCGAGACCTGCAGAAGAGTTTGGAAATGACGAGACCCTGGAGCATTTGTGGGCCGCAAAGGCCATGGAACACAGTGACATTTACTTCAATGTAAGTACTTTGTATGGTAATCTTATGGAACTATAGTCTTTCAGATATCACTATCTTATAGAACTGAATGTTTGAGATATGCCTTGATTTGTATAAAAAGCTTACAATTAACAAATTGATTCCAATTATTTAATGTTACATTAGCCTTATTTTTCTGTGACATCATTCTATTTTAGCGTATATAAAATGTTAGGGCCTATAATAGTATAATTCAAAACTTCTAAATCTATCCGGCAAAGCTTAAGTAGTTGTCATTGTTAGTATGAATAATGAAGCCAGACAAATCAAATCAATGGTTGCAAGTAGTTAGCTGTTCACTCATATTCACTTATTCTATATATCTTCTCAACATATTTTCCTCTTTTTACAGATGCTTTGTTCCGTGGACACAAGATGGTTGCACCTGACTCCACACGATGATCTGATTTATTCCGAGTTTAGAAAGGATTTCCCAGAGTTAGATGTAAAGTTAATAGTAGAAAGAGTGATTAAGAATGACATTAACAAAGCCAGATGGAGAGCGTTCTGTGAGAAGTTTAGGACTATTGTTGAAGATTACAGGTAATTAAAGAATATTGTAATACACAGTCAAACATGTCATAATATATGCCATTACTGAGTGTATGAGTAGTCAGATTTCTGTGATTATGATTAACCAATGCTTGTTGAATGTCTCTGAGGTTTTGTCAACTTTAAAAGGTATGAATGGATATTAAGAAGTGTTCATATGTACGTATCATGTCTGGTAATTTGTAGATGTGTCTTTTTAATTGTACATACAAAAGTACTCTCACCTCAACTTTTTACTTCAACCTGTACAGTTATTTAAGCAAGTTATATGTAAAAACAGCGTAATGTGTGCTAAAGTGCATAACTCTTTTCTTCCAGTTTTGGTACTTTATTACGGGCAGATGTGAACGGTGACTATTCAGAAGAGAACACAATACTAGTGCCCCGCGTACAGTTCTATGCGATAGAGATAGCGCGTAACCGAGAAGGCCTCAACAACGAAGTGAAAAAGCGATTCAAATGCGCCTCTAAAGCTAACATGGAGAACCAGAGTCAATCGGTCGCTGTATGAGTATGGAATAGGATTTAATTATAATTATGTATATAATGTTTTGAGTTTCATTTACCCTTAATCTACATGGTATTGAATACCAGTATACTAAGGTTAGGTAGGCATTAGTGTTATGAGGCTTAATGACATCCATGGTTTCTGAAGCACTTAAGTATTTACTTATGTACAAAAAAATTCAAACACAACTACTATGTTACCCTTGCAGGGAGGTAGGTTCAGTTTTCCATCCGCAATTGCGAGTCGTATTTCTATGGTACCTCGAACCCACGTGTTAACCAGATAGTCAGTACTCAATGTAACAGGTGGTCATAATTATGTATTTTCGAAATATGTCAAGACATATCACTCATCATCATGAGAGAATACATTGGGCCAAAAATGTTATTAGCACATTGAAATGCACAACTACCATTCACCAGTTAATTCAATTTGATATTATGAGATAGTAATGAGCGGTGCGTGCGTGATTGTTGCGTGTGGTTTTCATTTCGTGTTTTACACTGTAGGGCTTCTGTTCATTTCCTTTGCAATAAAGGTGCAAAAATGTACGTATTTATACTAATACACCTTATTTCTTGAATAGAAAGTATCTAGGGTTTCATTTTGGAGATGTGTGATGTCCCTATTTTAATAATAATAAAACTGTTTATTTACAGCTACAAATACATACACAATACAAAATTTCTTTCGAAAATTAATTTAAATTTTAAAATGAAATTATTGTGCTTTCGGATTCCCACACGACTTGGCTTTGTTTCTGGACAGATTTTTCTTGTTTTACAATTAAAACTTACACACTAGGGGATAAAAACTTGTGCATGTTATTGTATCAGCAAAAGGATTTCAACTCAGCTAGGTATGTTGCGTTTGATAGGAATCATTTTGTTACAATAAAAAAAATGGTTTTGCAAATAAAACGCATCTAACTTTTTATAGTTTATTTGACTTATGCACTAAGAGTTTAAGATGTCTCCATCGCGGTGGCGGCGGCAGCGGTTTCTTCCGTGTACTTGCCCTTGTCCTTGCCCAGCGCTGCGAGGCGGCCCTTCGCCCTTCTGTCCAGGATGGCTTTGCGGTCCTTGTTCATCTTTAACTTCACAATGACGCACTGGAACAATAAAGGAGTGCGGTTATTTACTATTTCTACTCTTGAACATATCCTCAAGCTAGACTGGGCTGCAAAGAGTATTCTTACTAGAATGTAAGGCAGGCATCGTACGAGGCTCCCAAAAGGGATTAAAGAGTACCCACTACCACTTTTATTAGATAGTTCAAACCTAATGTGACAGACTAGTAGTTTGTGTTATATGGTATAATACTGATTATATTTTTGAGACTCAAGATTTTTATTCAACACAAGAAAAATGTTGAAAAGTGAACATGGCCTTTGCAACATGGACGAAATGTCGGTTAACAAAGTTTTCTGGTAAAATATAGTACTGATTGTTGACCTTTACCAAAGAATGGGGGAGATTCCGTTCATATAGAGACCTGAAGCCTACTGGAGACAAACAATTGACTATCTGTTTGAAAAGTATTGTGATTGGTATGTAGAAATGTGTGTAATGTTTCTACATATTGAGAGACATCTCAAAATCAATGGTACCCATTAAATGGTTTAAATTTATTGAGCACAAGCAAGAGAATTCTAATGGATGAATTCTATGATTTTGACATGTTACTAATGGCAAATAGAGATTCACACAATTAGACAATATACGACAGGGTGAGTCTATAATTGTGAGTGCATGTATAGCATATATGCAATAGAGTATAGATGTTATTGGAATGAAAGATTAATTGATTTCTTACCCTTTAGGTACAAGATAGTATGTATTATAGAGACTGGTCAGGATTTAAACCAATGAACAGCCAATAATATTTCATATAAAAATAATTTAACTGATTGTATAAAATGAGTGCAATAGTTCTTTCTGGCACAAAAAGCAGAATGAAACTAGCACTAGAACGATATTGTGTCAAATGGCTTTCCAGATATACTGTGTCAAATTGCATAGCTTACGCAATTGTACAAATGCACAGCTAACTCCTCCACATAGAGTTGTTTCATGCTGATATTCATACTTGGTGTCATGGAACACTATTGGTTATGATAGTAAAATAATATTAAATATATGATCGGGGGATATTGAAAAAGGGTGATGTTAGAAGTACATACAACCGAGTGTGTATGAGTGTTAATGAAGGGAAAGTGGTTTGTCACGATTGGGACAGATGGGGCTCTGTGATTTCCTACCCCTCTATAGGGAATGAGGCAAGATGTGTGAATATGTATAAAAAGTGTGCATTGTGTATGATATACTACTGTATGTTTAGTATAAGTGTTGTAGAGCAGCAATCAGAGCCATAACTTTGTCATAGCGATACCAAGTAGCAAGCTTTACAATAGCCACTGAGAAAACCTCAGCAGCTCTTGGTCAGCGAGCCACAGACAGTATTCGCTCTTAGAATGGTTTATAGAATCATCATTTTGCTGCGTAGAAAACTTTTAGTGCATGATTGTATAGAATAGCAACTAAAATCTATCAAAGCACAAAATTGGAAAGCCTGGTGTTAAATAAAAACCTATTATATTATAGACAAACCAATTGCCTTAGAAGGCAAGATACTTTGAGATGTTTCCCTTAATATTCAAGATACTGGCAATAATAATTCCTTACTCATAAGCAAATTCATTTGAAACTGGTTAGTACTGATATGTACACCTTGTGACATTTTGCCAATGGATAATTACACAATACATTTAAATACATACCTTGGAAGGGTGGATGCCAACGTAGGCGCTCTGACCATTAGCCTTGTCCCTCTGGATTCTCTCAATGTAAACGACAAACTTCTTACGGTACACCTGTACTACCTTTCCGACCTGCTGGCCTTTGTAGTGGCCTCTTACAACCTGCAATGCAAATCGATGCATTTAGTAAGCATATTCTTTAAACTTTAAGATGATTGTTGTGTATTAGATATTAAGGTGAAGTGTACATCAAGAATAAGGGCTCAATAATTAGCTCAGGATCAAGGTGGTGTAATAGGCTAATGAGAACTATAATGTTTTAGTTACTAAAATTAATTAAAACATTTGTTAAACTGGAAAATTTCTAGTTGGTTTTCTGTGTTTATTGGTTAAAAACATACTGAATATTCTATATAGAATGTAGGTAGTTTTACACTAGATATAGTTAGGATAAATGGTAAACTGCTAAAGTAACTCAATGTATAATACTCAAAAAAATCGTCAGAACACTTATTAACTAACATTATTTAGGATTAGCACAGCCTTGGAAGGGTAAAAGCATACAATCAACGTAGAATTCATCGCAAGACCATCAGAGCCATAACTACACCATGTTGTGGACCAGCATTCTTTGCTCAGGCCTGACGAGAGAAAACCTCTCACCTAGCCGTCACAAAAGAAGCCAAATCCACCGTCTAAGAATGGTTTGTCATCATCATTTGGTAATGCGAAGGTTTATGATCACTTTTTTAACACAAACGGAATTTTGGAGGTTATGGTTGTTTTGGTACTACATAAACAAAAGTAGCCAGATAAAATGCAATATAAGCGTACCTGAACCTCGTCGTCTTTACGAATGGGCATAGACTTCACATTGAATTTTTGCCTCAATTCTTTGGAAAGAGGAGCAGACATCAAAACACGTCTGATGTGGGAAGGTGCACTAAAGTGCCGCTTCCTGTTTTTCCTCCTGGACGAGGTTACTTGCTTGTTGTATTTCATTTTGAATGAATCTTCACTGAAACATGTAAATATTCACTATTAGCACTCCAACAAATAACAAACTAAGAGAGGTTATTGTGCTCTTTACACGAGAAATGTCAACTTCGAGACTAAATTTTTGGATCACTTTGACCTGAAGGAATTAAAATAAGCACTTATAACAAAAGCAGATTTCTTTATTAACTAGATTATGGGATTAATATTACAAGAAATTTCATAATTTAAGAGATTTTTATGGATTTAAAACCCACCCGAATCGACACGGCAAAGAACCGAAGAGAAAAGAATAAATAAATAGGAGAGCAAAGTTACCAGACTAAAATATTGTATGAGATCGTTGGTGTGAAAAATAAGTTATAATGAGATTTTCGATTAATTATATATGAGGAATTTTCACACTTTCGTTTACAAAATAATATTTAATCTGATATTAAAATACTATTATGGAAAATGGTTGAAAATATTTATATATAATTCGTGTGTTACATATATGTGGTAACACTTCTAATGTTAGGGTATGATTACACGACGATCTTCCACTGGTAATAAATACTCTGTAAAACAAGTGTAGTACTAGATAACGTTTAAAATTATTTAACTAAACTGTACATTAAAAACATAAACTACCTAAATGCGTCTTTCATTCTTACATTTTGTATCATCATAGGCTAAGTAAAGTTTAATTCAAAAAGTACTTTACTTTATTCTAAGTAATATTGGCGCTTGTTTTATATGGCTTACAGTATTTTAATTAAATGTTAGTGTAATACGAAGATTAATTTAAATAAAAAAAAATAAACAACCAGACTAGAAAGAGATCCCGCCACATAAGGTGGCAGTTGGAGGCGTCGCCACAGTCGCGTAATTCAGTGTTACCAGTAAACACGCCAAAACTAGCACTCACTGTGCCATACGGCTCGATACATTATAGGTTTCATTTGTAACGGTCTTTGGTTGCAGAGCTATAAACTCAAATAAAACAAATTAATATATCAAAGTCAAAATATGTTTATTAAACTATTTCAAACATGATTAATAATTAACGGGACTTATCCTTCTTATTATATATTACATATATTATGTGTTCCTTCACTCTGTCCGCAATAGACCGTTTAGTGTGTTCGACGCAGGATTTCCCACAGCACAGGATTTCAATCTTATACACACCCTTATATCTTATATCATGAGTATAAATCGCGAATCTCTTAAAACTATTATTTCAAACATGGCACTGAACATTGTCTTTACATATTTTTTAGCGAGGTTAGATCAGCGGAGACCCTAGCTTGGAGAAGAACTAACAAGAAACTCCGGAAATCAATTTATTATAATCACCCTTAACAAACATAAAAATTACAAAGAGTAGGCAAAAAACACAACGCTGGTAATACTAAATTTACCTTTCATACAAAATAACACGCAATGGCGGTAACGTCAAATTTAGTTCCAAGTTTGGCTACTGCCACCTTATGTGGCGGGATCTCTATCCCGCGTTTTAATAGTATAAATAAAATTTATAAACGACAGGAATATTTTTTTCAAATCCGTTATCTCCGATTTTTTTTGTTGGATAAGTCTTCTTATTATCGGGGGCTGAATTGCATTCTTATGATGTCTCACACTGGCGTATTTTGTGCTGATCTGGGACTTACCGTAAATAAAACAGCCGCATGTATGCTATATAGCAATTATTTATGTATAACTCAATATTTGCGGATACAAATTTCAAATCCCTCTTGAGAATGTACCTATAGAAATCAAGTTAATTGAATTTCTATGTACATTTTCCTAATATAATACATTTACGAAATGCATCGAATATTACGGTGAGGGGAAAACCGAACAGGTTATAGTTAGTGCTTGTAAATGGCGACATAGCTTACCACCTGTCACATTGAGTACTGGCTATCTGGTTAACACGAGGGTTCGAGGTGGCCGTAGAATGGCTACCTGCGTGACTGAGAAGATGGCATCCTGAAACTCTGACTACCTCGCGAGGGTTAATGATCATGAAGGCCTTTGTCTTTTGAATAGAATATCTATTGGTTAAGTAAAGCCTGTGTTTTGCATTTAAATTACGAACATACATAGCAAAATAATATAAATAATATGTGCCCCTACTAATTACAACAACAACCTGTTAACATAGGGCCATATGACATTACAACCCCTATAAAATATATCCATGGTAAATAGTGACCGAAGAGATAATATATCTCTGCTTCTGTCCACCCCAAAGGGATTAAGGGACGTAAATGTATATGGATGGATATATGTAATAATTTTTATGACACTATTAGACCCCTTGAACAAGCCCCTTGCTAAGTACAGTTAAGACTTGTGTTAAGGATACTAATCAACGTATAATTAAAAAAAATGTACTGTATATAGAGAAAAAAAACATACATTGTATATTATATAATCAACCACCACATAGGAAAGGAGCAGAAAATTGTGGTCCTTAACTCTGCCTCCACATGGATCGAACCCAGGACCTCACGATTAGCGTTCAGTTGTAACCATCTGACCATCTGGTAACCCACGCGCCACTTCAGTCGTAAATTTGGGGTGGTCAGAGTTTGAGTGTCTATAAGCAACCGGTGTGTGTGATGATCAGTATACCTCGACTGGTGGATACTAATTAGATAGATCATAAATCAAATAAAGTCTTTTCCATGCATGTGCGTAGTGTGAATAACAGAAGAGCATGTTTGAGAAGGTTAATGGGTGTGAGTAAAGCAAGAGATTTGTCAGGAACGTTGCAGGTGGCGATTGACAGTCTCTGCCTATTCCGTTAAGGACTTAGAGGCGTGAATATACGTTTGTATGTAAATAATTAATTTGTTTCAAGTATTTTACGGTCATTAATGCACATGTATATGATTTTCTTCTCACTTATTACTCATTTTTACTTTCACTATACTACCAAATACGACCACTACATTCTACGTAAAGGGTCGTCAACCCACCACAGCCACTTCCTCGCACCAACGACCTTCTGACCTCGAGGGTTCGCAGGTCGCTTCACAGCATCCTTCATCCTCTTCTTAACCCTAGAGAAAAGCGGGACAAAAGGACCGAAGATTCGTCCCGTGGTCCCAAAAGTCGCGGCTGCGCGCTCGATGTTCCCCGGGCATTCAGTTGATGAATGACCACCGCGAGGGACGGACGTGGAGCGGGTTAGTGAGTGATAGTGAATTGAGTGTGCAAGCAATGGATGGAAGCTCCGAACGGCGGTGGAACCTACTATGGTGGCTAGTATAGGTGAGTTAACTGGAGTCTAGGTGGAAAAAGCGTTATATGTCGCTTTACTATGTTTTGTGTGTTTCGTAAGAAGAGATTAAGAGAAATCTGGTCTGGATTCAGGGTTAGAAGTAACCTAACGAATGTTCAGTTTCAGTATAGTAGTGATAAGTTAACTGTTACTAGTATTGGATAGATTATCATTAAAGATGTAGTAATGTTAAAGGTGACCTACGAGATGTATCTAAGTTTCTGTCTACCATTAAAGGGATTGAATATTCATTGTAGATAGAAATATTCAATATTGTCCTCCAATAACGTATTTTTCACAAAATCATCTTTAGAAATTCATCTTTCGAGATACTGCCTAACCTCACATGGATTATACTGCTCTGTATAATTTTAAACGTACAGTGTATCTTTAGGATGTAAATTGACAGTTAACTGCCTTTCTATTCGCTAATTTGCTAAGTTATATTCATTATTATTGGATTAGAAGATAACCATATCAGAAAAATTTATCTTAATAATAGCGTAAATCTTATAGTTATTTGAAAGGTAACCTAAGAAATGTCTCAATGATTCTACCAACCCCAAATGCAATTGATAACCTCTTCAAGTCGTATGTTTGGAAATTCGAATGTCAAGATTTTAGCAGAGCATCGTCCTCTTAACACAAGTTTTAAAAGAACTTACGTAGTAGCTAGTTCTATTGGGGTAATAGTATCTTAAATATTATTATTAATATAATGTTGTGTAAATTTTATATCTTCGATTATCCATAAGCAGAGGAGTACGCATCTCAATGAAGCAAAAGTGATATACCAAGATAGGGGATTGATCCTAATACGTAAACATCACGAGACCCACGTTTCACCAGATAGCCAATACTTTACCTATGTGATAATTTTAGCGTAGTTGCCCATGGATGGTCTAACTGACTATTACTTAGGTTTTATATATTTTTTCTTGAATCAAGGTTTTGTTTCCTCAGTTTCTTAGATTAATGTCACAATTTTTTTATATTATTAAATAGATAAACGAAGAGGTCACCTACCTACCTTTCTATGAGATAAATGTTTATTATGTACTAGTGACCCGCTCCGGCTTCGCACGGGTATTAAATATATATAGCCTACTCCACTATTTAATGGATGTTATTATACATATAAACCTTCCTCTTGAATCACTCTATATATTAAAAAAACTGTATCAAAATCCGTTGCGTAGTTTCAAAGATTTAAGCGTACAAAGGGACATAGGGACAGAGAAAGTGACTTCGTTTTATACTATGTAGTGATATGGTCGCCGGTATATTAGTCACTCGTATTACAAAGTTCTAAATGTATAATTCTTCACTCATACTTCTTTTGTCAACAAAAACCTTAAGCCCCAACGGAACCTGTTCTTATGTCCTTCACAAATCATACATACATACACATCACGTCCGTTTCCCTGTAGAGAGCTCTGTCCCGATCCTGACAAACCACATTCACTTCATTGACACTCATACACCTCCTCATACACATCATGTACCTTTAGTGTATATTTATATTTTTTCTTATTATAACCTGGTCTATTCCCGAGGCTTGGAGTCACCCCTTTCGGACGTAACATGATTAACCAAAGCTTAATAGAGCATACGATTGCATTCTCAATAGACTATGCGATGTACTATTAATATATAGACAGGTATAGAACCATGTACCGTGCTGTACAGAGGCTTAAATGTAACTTAATGATTTTTTTTTGTAAGGGACAAAAGGTAACGCTTTTTAGGTATTTATTATCGATTGGCTAGCTATTATAACTTTGTTTATTATAATAACGATAACCAAGATTCTGATCATCCAAAAATTGGTAATCACATCCATAAAATCCAAAGGTTTCGAAGGTCCTTTTCTGTTATATTTATTTCATGTTTTATGTTGATGGTGCTATATTATTGGAAAAAAATGGGGGTAGTTATATAATACCCTTAGTCACTTATTACAACAGGGATATCGTTACATTCTAAACACATCAATACATACATTCAAGTCCTTACACTCTTTCGGGTAGGACAGAACCTTTGAGCCTATTCTCTTTTTCATTCCCATTTAGAATAGTTCACGAGGAAGTGATTCTTTGTATATGGAGTATTGGTGACACGTTGCTAGCTCTTCGCTCTATATATGCCAAATACTCTGAACACCTTTATCGCCTTTTACAATACGCTGGGAAACGCACCTGGTTGCATTGTATTAAAATCTTAAACCAGAATGCAGGTCATTTTAACAGATACATATACAATCAGGTCCTTTAATCTCTTTCGGGGTGTACAGAACCTTGGGAAACGATAATATTTCCTTGGTTTATAGCATAAATATTGCGGTTGTGATGTCTTATGGAACATTGGCGATAGGTTGTTAACCATTCGCCCTATAAATGCCATTTACCCTTGATATCTTAGTCCCCTTTTACTATATGCCTGGAAAGATAAGAAAGGGAGCTAGTTAACATTCTTTTTACGTCCCATCTAGCACGGAACAGGTATTTTTAATTAACCCATATTACTTATGACATGGCGTGGTGGAAGGGCCATTATTTGCATACTATTTGCATGCATAATAGTTTAGTGTTCATTGTATGTACATAATTACTCTATGCTTAACCTTAGAATTACGCTTTACGACCGCTAGTCTAATGGGAGTGCTCAGAGATTTGAATGTCCATCACAATTGCAGATTAAGTCTATATAATACTAGCGACCCGCTCCGGCTTCGCACGGGTATAAAATAAATAGCCTACTCCACTATTTAATGGATGTTATTATACACATAAACCTTCCTCTTGAATCATTCTATCTATTAAAAAAAAAACGTATCAAAATCCGTTGCGTAGTTTCAAAGATTTAAGCATACAAAGGGACATAGGGATAGATAGAGTGATTCAAGAGGAAGGTTTATGTGTGTAATAACATCGATTAAATAGCCAGAAGTGCGAAGCCGGAGCGGGTCGCTAGTGCAACTATAAAATTCATACTACTACAGCTTTTACATCAGATGTTTTACAGAGAGTAGCAATTTGCTTTTAGATATTATCCTAAGCGTGTTCTGCGCTGGCTCGTTATTTCCGATGCTTTTAGACAAATGGGGCAAAGGACTAGATACTACTTTCCAAGGAGGTTGTAACATCACGCTTGTGTTGTATTAAAGAGTGGATAGGAATATACTCGTAAAAAGCTTCAATCATTAATTTGGTACAAAAGTTAGCAGTGAATTTTTGAAATTAGTAAAATAATTTGGTATAAGAGTTATATATAGAAATACATTTTATCATAGAATCGTAAAGTAAGTAACTTAATAAAAAATATATGTTAATATATACTATAAAAATGATAATATAAATATAAGTTAGTAATCGTAAGTATGTAGGTAAAGTTACAGATAATATAATTTATACTCTATACAATCATTGTTGTCGACTTCTGCGACGCGATTGGTTAACCACCTCAACGCCAATCGTGAAGGCCTGGGGTGCGAACCCCGGTGAAGGCAGAGTTAGATTAAAATACTACGCTTTTCTTCTACCTTTCAATTTGGTATTTGATAAGTATGATATACGAATTTTTATCTATTTCTTAAATATCCGTCGACTACTTGCCAATTAAAGAAAGAAAGAAAGAAAGAAAAATAGTTTATTCACTGCATACATTAGGACACAATACAAACATTACAACAATAAAATGGTAACCTTGATGCAGTGAAAAGGTGCTGCCTCAGTATACGATGCAGCTAGGCTGCATCACTGGTCCTCCGGCAGCACCCGATTCGGAATCTGTCACAAGCTATAAATAATAATCATACACAAAATAATATACTTATAATAAAACATCATAGCAATAACAGATATAATATAACTTGTACATAAAATTGATAATCTATAATTCATAAACATAATATAACTGAGATCATCGCTTATAGGCAATTCTTAACACAACTTTTAAATGTACTTAGCAAGGGACTAGTTCAATTGGTGTCACAGTTTCTTACATTTGCCTTTCATAGCCACTCAATCCTCCTTTATTTAACATCTAAAATACAGCACCCAACGTGACAGAATTTTCCTAATACACAGTTTACACATACTATTGCCTTTTTAAAAGTATAGAGAGATTTCCCCTCAACATTTCCCTTATACATGACCTATTGGCTCTATGTTTCCTACCCTCGTTATTTTTATCAGCGTCTAGAGAAATCGGGATAGTAAGGCAACCCTGTGTAAATAATCAATCCATTCCACCCCCGCATTTCTAGTTGGAGGGATGACCACAAAGTTAACATTCGCTAGAGGAAAATAAATGTTAGGCTGGCAAAATATTAGGGAGGTTATCACATTATTCTTTGAGAGTGTACTTATGTAATCAAGTTTTGCGAGGTAGTCAGAGGTTTGTGTGGTCTTTACCTATTTTAGAGAATAGACATTTTATGTCATAGGTTCCATATCTCAAATTTTCAGAGGATTGAAAATACCCATAAAAATAGTTTTAAATTGTAAAATATGTTTTGTCGTGTTACCTAGGTCATAAGTAAGTGAGCTAACTAACTGTTTATCAATCAGGAATCTCGTAAGAATAGATAAAGATATGTAAATACATATATACAAAAAGACAAACGATTTCATGACCGTTAACCCTTGCGGGGTAGTCAGAGGTTAAGGTTTCCATCTCCGCAATTGCGTAGTAATTCTATGGCCACCTCGAACCCACGTGTTGACTAGATAGTCAGTACTTAATGTGACATTTGTTAAGTAAAGTCGCTATTTACAAACACTTACTATTATGAATGATTATGTAAACACATACATTTGTTGTAGTAAGTATATGTACATATGTAAGTATTTCCTATCTGTCTGAATATACAACTTCAGCGCTCACCTGTCAAAACTGACAGATCAAAGTGTCAGTCGGCACCAACGCAACAATATGGCGGCAAGGCGCCATAAATCTTGGAGGGTCGTAAATCGCAATATCAAATTGAAGTTTACGAGCAGTAGGAAATTGTATGTCAGCCGTCGCCGGTTTAATATTTAATAATGTTTTATCTGCCCCTGGTTGGCATTGATACTAACCTGCACAATCTAATTTATTAGAACTGTATTGCTGCATGTATTTCACGAGTTGCAAGTTCGGAGTGTTGTAAGAAGAGGTTAACATTTTATGTTGTCGAAAGATATAAAATCGATGGCAGCAAAGTAATTACGGACAACTCCAATTTTTACAAAATGTTTTTTTTATAGAAAATAGCATATTATATCAATATCTAACGTTTCACGAAACAAAATTATATTTTTTTCTATTATTGTGGTTTTTTTCGGGCGTAATTAAAGATATATACCCTCCTTTTTTTAAAACAAGCAACGTAAACAGTGACATGTAACTATGTCTGTAATTGCGCGGGAGTTTGCGGCCCGTAATCTGGCGTAAACAAGAACAAGTGGCAGTTGTCATGTTCTTGCGCGGACAGGTTATGTTATACAGAAAAAAAATATTTAAAAATAATTTTCTTGAGTTGCACATGAAACTAGATGATTTTATATTAAAAAGAAGAAAAAATAAGTGTGACAAGGAACAAAATACTGTTAAATATGGCAAAAAAGGCGTCCAGAAAGAAATTAACGACAGCATCGGTTTAACAAATTAATTAAACAGAAACTATGGAAAGAACAAGTTTATGTAAGATATTTATTTTAAATATATTTTAATAACTTTTAATACGTTTTACATTTATTCGAAGTTGATTTCGTTCTTATTTAGACTGATTCAAAACTTGAGGTTATTACGGCGTAAATGCAGATATCTGGCAGGTGTCATTATTTACTGCGGACGATACTACTCAGATGTCTCTATTTACAACCACTTCATACAAGTATTTAGATCGAAATTTATTTTTTCAGTTAATTCAGATACCGAGAAAGCTCTTATACAATAAGAGGTCATCCTAGAAGAAATTGAAACGCAATCCCTAAATAAAAGATACTATATTATTATATTTTACGTCGTAGATACGTACCAGTCCCGTTCTAGTCTGTGACGTAACAATGCTAATTAGGTGGAATCTTTTGGGCGATGGGCTGGCAATCTGTCATCAATGTTGTAAATGACACAACATCTCTAATATTTACGCTTAAAAGCGACCTAAGAGGTATTATTATGCCTCCAAGGTTCTGTCCACCCCATATACACATCCATACATATTTACATTTACATCCATTACATTTACATCCATACATATCTTCATGCTCGCAAGTTCATAGATAGTACCATCCCTTGTAAAAAGGCATCCCTGTTATACAAAGTCATTCACTAGATCCACAATCTCCTTATCAATTTCAACTTTACAATGTCCTTCCGTTCCTTTCTACTTTCATAACTTTCGCTTCATACCTCTCATCTTAAGTGCATGATCCACACACGTGAGCATTTCCTGCAACTCCCCAGCAGATGAAGCAAGTTGAATCTGGTCGTTTATTCAGCTCACCCATACGCTATCCCCAGTCTTTTTACTTAAAAAAAAATTATCAATATACAACTTCACCATCTTCGACTAGCGTTTGATAAAAGCAATTTGCTACATGAGGGATGAAACTGTGGCAAAAAGGGGTTCCAACGAAGTTGTCAGTTGCCCTTACGTTTACATTAGACGGAAAGCTGCAGAGGGTCTAGAATAGCTACGGTGGTCAGAACCGGAACCGTATTGTTTTTCTATAAGTTTGTGTTTACGAATTGTCAGAGACAATCGATCGCCATCTGAAAGGTTTCTGACAAAATATCTCTTGCTTCACTCACACCCATTAACCTTATCATACATGCTCTTCTGTTCTTCACACTGCGTACACCCACCTTGACAAGAATGTCTCCAATTTGATCTCAATAAGTTCTACGCGGCCTCCCCCGTCCGAATCTACCTTCCACTTTGACTTTATAGATTCTTTTAATAATCCTCGTTTAATCCATCCATACGTCAAACCACCTTAACATACCTATCTCTATTTTCGTCTCTAAATCTTCTTTCATAGCACAAAGTTCACGCATCACACTATACCGTAGCCTTTAACAGAACCTAACATTACACACTCTCCTGAGGGACCTCATCTCCACCACCACAATAATTTTGCTTTCATGATTCTTCTGCCATACCAGCACTCATTACCTTACATATTCGTATTTGCCAACGCTTTTTGGAAAAAGGTCATACATAACAAGAAGGAGAAAGAGTTCATGCATTAATTTTCTAAAACTAAACAAATTTTCTGTCACTAGAATGGTACACCTGCGTTTGCTGGAGTAAACTTAATAATGAACCCTATGCAGTTGTTGAAGTGAGCTAAAACGAAATTCTGAACTTCAAAAGTTTCTTGAACAGTACCTACACATGATTAAAAAACCCAGGACTTGGTGTACTTACGCGAAACATTGGTACAACCTTATAAGCCGGACATGATATCTTAAAATTACGATTTAGATGAAATGTCTATGATCATTGAATGTTGCAAAAAAGGCACGGTCTCAGCAGAATGAAACCATTCCATTGGAACTCTCAAATTCTTATAATGCAGGAATATCAATCACGACTGCTAAGTACAATGATTGTGTCTTTGTGTTCGCAAAATCTAATCCCACCATCTGATCACAACTTCTTTAAGGAGTTAAAACATGGTCTAGGTGATGAAGGAGACGTTGACACTGATGAATAGTTCCTATTCAACCTACTTTGTGATTAAGACAAAACAAGAAGACTTACTGGACTATTTTATTTCATACATTTTCGTTTACTTTCATCCAAATTTTTATTTTGTTTTCTACGTGAATAAGAAAGATACTTAATGTAATGTATAAAAATAAAAACTATAATCGAATATACATAGTTCTAATTAAAGTTTAATTTAACGAAAAAAAACCCTAATGTAGCACTAAAACAATTAAAATAAATAGGAATGCCATACTTTAACTGAATCTCAATAATATATTTGATTTTACAGGTAAATGATTGTAATTACATAATAATATTTCTTGAGTTTTATGCATATTAGTATGAAGTAGATAAAGACGTATTTAAACATTCCAGTGTTACTAAAGACATCTGCATTATTTGGCTAGAAAATATTATTTTGTCTTTACGAAGTTATATAATTTATTTGTGTAATTAGTTTTTATACATATGTTTATGGTTTTTATTGCAAATAACGTGTTTATTTTGTATTAAAAAGTTTATTTAATTTTACAAAGTAAATAGAGACATCAGTCAGTTGTCTTTATTGCTTGATTCTATAATACAGCGTAAAAAAAAACAAGTACCGTATTTCAAAAACTACAAACAAATATAATGATTTTTCAATAATATTTAATAAATAGTAATATTAAATACCATTCCTGAAAATTACATAAACATTGTATGAATGGTTTAGAAAATACACCGTTTTTTCACATTTTTCGCTCCCCTGTAAAATTGCGTTTTTGTAGATGTCTTTATACACTTTGCTGCCATCGAAATGTTGCATTTTTCCGACAGAAACTTCGAGACATATTTCCAGCGTCACTGTTAGCATAATACTAGCATATCAATTATTCTGTTCCCCGAACAGGTAATAGTTAGTGCTTATAAATGGCGACATTGCTTACCACCTGTTACATTGAGTATTGACTATCTGGTCAACACGTGGGTTCGAGGTGTCCATAGAATTACTACCTTGGAAATTGCGGAGATGGAAACCTGAATCTCTGACTACCCCGCAAGGGTTAATGGTCGTGAATGCGTTTGTTTTGTTTTTTTTAGCATAACACCCAATTTATCTTATTTACCTCTAGTCCCTTAGAAGACTTAGTAGTATAGTATTCTTATATCTGTGCCTTAGCATAGACCAATAGACAAGCTAGAAAGAAAGGTAGGTAATTCGTCTTAAACTTTCCGGACACATCTCTTGGCCCAACTTAGAGTTTAGGTTTCGATAGTTTGATATCAACAAACAGGCTCCAAATTGTATTTTGTTTCTTTAAATTCTGTGTTCGAAATTCAAAAAAAGACTATTGAATGACATTGTGAATATGCCAGGTTAAAAACTGCATAAAAACTTTTAAGTCGACCTAATAAAAATTTTTAGCTTGGACCAAACGAAACAGAAAATGCTAGGTGGGCCAATAGATGTGTCCAGAGGTGTATTTCAATGCTATACTAATACGGGATATGTTCTTTTGTATGCATAACCTCTGTATACTCATCACAAGCTATTAATTTTGGGAATTTTAATTACGAAATGCTCCCGTAGCAGACTTCGCCCACGAGATACGAGGCTTCGCATTTTGCGTGGGAGTCTAACAGGGCCTTTACCTCTGCTACCTTTGGAATACATACATGTACATATATAAAAGTCCTTTCTTCCTGTTTGGGGTAGTTAGTTCCTTAAAGATATCTCTTTGGTCAGTTTAAGCATTTTAACTATATGCGTTTTGATGATACTGTGGAATGGTAACATACATATATACAGATCACGCCTGATTCCCTGTACAGGAGTAGGCAGAGATCACGGAACCCCATTTGTCCCGATCCTGACAGACCACTTTCGCTTCATTGACACTCATACATCTTCTCACACACTCGGCGGTTATAGGTACTCCTAGCGTAATTGCTAGCTAATCACCCTTTAGATTCTATTAAACCTTAGTCCTTATAAAATTGTCATATATATTCACGTCCTCTGTCCCTTTTGGGGTGTACAGACAATGCTGACATTCTATTAACACCTGAACCGGTGCATAACACATATGTATTTGTAAAACAACCCCAATAAAACAAAGTAATCACCCTTAAGGTGTTACCTCATAAGATATTAAGAGTCCCTCCAAGTAGGTTAACTCAGGTCGCGACCTCCTTTCGAGACCATCATTAAACATTTTGACAGATGTCATACTACGTAGAAAGATTTTGAAAACCGTTGTCGGTTAAATAAGAATTTAAAACGTGATGCGACGTATATTAAATAATAATTACTGTAGCCTTTATTTTTTCATAACTTAGGAGGTCACTAAAGTATACAAACGCTTTGTAGCGACTAATATTCCGAATCTATGCCAACACATCGAAAAACATTATATGGACAAGACAAAAAGACAAACGCGTTCACGACCATTAACCCTTGCGGGGTAGTCAGAGGTTCAGGTGTCCGTCCGCAATTGCGAAGGTAGTAATTGTATGGTCACCTTGAACCCACGTGTTAACCAGATAGTCAGTACTCAATGTGACAGGTGGTGAGCTATGTCACCATTTACAAGCACTAACTATTACCTGTTTGGGGAACAGGTAGGTTTCCTCACGATGTTTTCCCTCACCGTAGTATTCGACGCATTTCATAAACGTATTTTTATTACGGAAAAATTTTCTATTATATGGAAACCTACATAATGTTCGGAATAGGGTATATGGTTTTACAAGGTGATATTGAACAATACTTTGTCACTTTGGCTGTTGATTCCTTATAAATCATCCTTATAAATGTGTTGTGTTATACAATCACATCCTCAATGATTATACCAAGAAAATGTTTAAAATTCTAAGCACCCGACAGGCATAAAATCATCACCATCAGCCTGTCTGAATCCACTGTTGGACATAGGCCTCCCCCAAATGACGCCACTTCTCCCTGTCAGTGGCCGTTCGCATCCATTCGATGCCGGCCAACCTGCGCAGGTCGTCTTCCCACCTTAAAATACATAAGTATATTTATTATGTAACTCTGGAGACTTCAGAATCCTCACATTATGCTTATGGAGGCTATAGACGTGGGCCGGTTTGCACAGTCCTAAATTTAGGCGAAATCTTGCCCCGACTGAGTTTGCTTTGGCAGTGTGTAGGCATCTTTTATTCAAGCCCTTTCGGACTTCGGTAATTTTGATAGAGCCTACAGAATTTTGTATAGTGTGATAACTAGATATATTTTAGGTTGAATAAATTAAGTTTATAGTTTTAATTTGTTTATAAAGTACTAAAAATGGATTAAATGTTAAAATTAAAAAAAAAATTAATAAATACATTGACGCATAGATGCGTTCGGGATTATAAATACCTTGGATATCTTTTTGTTCCCATTTACCATAACTATAGAACTTGTTATTTATATGACTTAGTGGGCACAGACTGCTAGGCCATCGCTCAATAGACCCAAAATTTTTTGCTACGACATATCTGGGAAAAACAAACTTAACTTTTCATTTACGTTCCAGCTTTATAAATATCTTTACCTTTTTGAATGAATATCTCGTGCTAGCTGGGACGTAAGAAGAATGCTAATAAGCTGCACTCTTCCCGGCATGTCGTATGAGGCGACTAAGAACTAAAATGTAATTCATTGAGCTATAGGCTAGCAAACTATCACCTATGTTCCATATGACATAACAACCCCAATATTTGCTCAAATATGACCTAGGATACTTTAAATCACCGAAGTCCTGTCAACCCTAAAAGAAAGAAAGACGTAATTGTATACGAATATATAAATAAATAATCTCTTGTTTCTCATCAATACATTCCTATCCCCTTCCTTCCAAGAGATCTTTGAAAGCCAATATCCCGCATTAGACGTGCAGTAGGAAATTGCATAAGCGAGTTACACTGTCTTCGATGCAGCCTTAACTCGATTCCAACCAATCAACGAGCTTCGAGATATTGTATTGAAACCGCACTTGCCTTCTAATACAATCAACGTGGTCAATCAACGTGGTCTTAGAGTTGTCAAGGATCGTGACGATGGTGGTCACTCAAGCTATATTAATACCTGTAGGTACTCCTAACGTCACCTTTTTTCAATATAGCGTCTATCTGGCTATCATATGTCTTATTCGGCCGGCCCCTACGTAACCGCCTCTATCCTACTACGTAACTCCCTATGTAAAAAGTGTGTATGAGAATATGCAAGAGTGTCAAAGAAGCGAAAGTGGTTTGTCAGGATCGGGACAAATGAGGATCCGTAATCTCTGCCTACTACTCTACAGGGAATCAGGCGTGATGTGTGTGTATGTATGTACGTACCTACACATATGCATTAACGTCCTTTAATACCTTTCGGGTGGACTACGCCTCAGATATAATTTCTACAATGTCACTTTTTAACATGAATATTTGGTTGAGATGTCATGTGGAACATTGGGGACAGGTTGCTAGCCCATCGCTCAATATTATCAATTACATTTACCACAAGAGCCTTAGTTTTGTGAGAGAGTAAATATAGTTTTGAGTTTTACAATTTTCTTTTTAATCCTTAAGCAAACTTTATCAAGAGTTTATGCTTGTGATTCATTTCGGTGAAGATAGATATTTGAGTAATCAAAATACGATAAAAAACACCTACTCCATTAACACGAATAACTTTACAACATAACTTACGAAACATCAAAAAGAAAGGATACTAGTTTGATCTATACAGCTGTATTGAAACCCGGAAAACCAAACCTGTAACCCCGTAAGTAATTTCATGAAAAATTCAGCCGGTAAGCACCATCCGTTGCATTTATTTTGGCAACAACTTTCAGGAAAAGAGGAGAGGGTTGAATCATGGTCCTATTTTGCTTCAAATCGCTTCTCAACCCTAATTTGTAGCTTGTTCTAACCTGGATAGTAATAATAATAATGAAAAAGGCTGACGTTAGAAGTACTTATAACCATCGAGTGTGTATAAGGAGGTGTAAGAGTGGCAATGAAGCGAAAGTTGTTTGTCAGAATTTGGACAGATGGGGATCCGTGATCTCTGCCTACCCCTCTACAGAGAAACGAACGTGATGTACATATATGTATGTATGTATTATGGACCAATAAATTCATGTCGATGGCATTGTATCTATGTAAAATACATAGATACAATGCCATGCGATAGTTTAAAGTGACCTTGAATTATGGCTCCTAGAAACTTTCCATATTACATACATACATATATGTACGCCTCTACGTCCCCTACGGGATAGGCAGAGACAATCGATCGCCACTTGGTACGTTTCAAACAAACCTCGCTTGTTTTACTCATACCCATTAACCTTCTCATACACGATCTTCTGTTCTTCACACTACGTACACCCGCATTGAGAAGAATGTCTCTAATTTCAAAAAAATTTATAAAAAAGTGACTGCCACGTTTACTGCAGATCTCTATCTACGAGAGCAGAGCATCAACTAAAAACGTGCAGTTTATGGACAAACAAATTTCGTACATGCTCGCTTGGATACCAATATGAAATTTTGAAGGTCCAATTCTCAATGTAGTAACGGTTCAAATGCGTTTAATTATGATGCTATGATGAGCTTGCATAATAGTATCAAACTTGCATGAAAGTAACTTGAATTGATGATATTTTGTTCATTATACAAGAGCGTGCATAAAAGTAAGAGATTAAACTTGCATGCAAGTAACTTGAAATATAGATTATTTGTTATTAAATTGACATCTTGGAAGCACATTCAAACTGCTCCTTAAGAATGTGATTAAGTTATCCTTAATATTATTCACATTTGAGAGATTTCGGTGAGGGAAAACGTCTTGAGGAAACTTGCTCACTTCTCAAAATAGACAATAATATCGTTATACAGCGACATTACCTACTGCTAACGTAAGATACTGATTATATACCACTTAAAAAGTAGGTTTCGACTGGCTAAACACAATGACAATGCTTAGTTGATGGACACTCTACCTTTGACTATCTTAAGGTATTAAGGGATGTTAGTGTACAGGTATGTAATGAATTAAACATTTAAAATTGCAACATACTCAACGTGTCTTTTAACTCGATTGCATTAAAAATGGAACTGGTTGGAGAATCGAGGTTTTAAAATTTCATATTGGTATCCGGCTGCATGTCCGAATATGTGTTTGCACATAAAGTACACGTTTTTATTCGGCACTCAACTCGCAGGGAGCTAGTGGGCCACTGTAGTTGGAAAGTTATTGTACGTATGTTGGAAACACAGATTGTTTGGGGCGGTTATCGCTATATTATGTGACTTTGTGTTGCTAGATACTGACAAATGACTTTGATGTCTTATTTGATCGTTTATATCTTAGGTCTCTCTAGACCCATATAAATATAAATAAAGAAAAGCCTCTAAAAAATCTGCAGTTTCATAATATCATGATCAAGGAAAATAATTATAATGAACTTATCTGTACTTGTGTATATGAGTAACTCACTTACCAATTGCTCCTTACTTTTGACTGTCTGTCTCCTTACTTTTAAGTGGAAAAACCTTTATAGATACTACGGTAATCAAACGAGAATATCCTGAACACAACATAATATGCACATATAGTAAAGACCTTTTAAAAAAACAAAGTGGGTAAAATTAGTAACACAATGGTGAGCTTTGCGTTTGAAATCAAATGCCCCGTTCACACTGGCGAATCACACAAGTTGTTTGTGCCAAAACTTCGCAATGGCCGGCAGCAATTTTGCTCCGCGAAACATAATTACTTGTACAGTCAGTTCAATTTTAGCTCACAACTTTAAGCTACGTTATGCTTGTTTTGAGATGAAAAATGCACATACGGTTCTTGATCGTTTACCTTTTTAAGCTTGAATGATCTTTGTATCTAATAAGATACATACTTATTAGGCCCGTTTCCCTGTCAGGAGGTCGGTAAATATCATGGATGCCCAATTTTCCCGATCCTAATAAATTGCTACTTGATTGACACTCATACATCTCCTTATGTAAACTTGGTGTTTATAGGTACTTCTAACTGCACTTTCTTTCAAGATGGCGTCTATGTGATATGTCTTAAATATGTATATTATATATATATATTATTATTATATATATATATATATTATTATTATTATAGTATATTATTATAATATTATGTTGTCTTAATATGTGATATGTGATATGTCTGTGTGAATGTGATATGTCTTATTGAGCCAACCTCTGTAACTTTTTGTCAATCTACTATAATCCATCCCCAAAACATGTCCAAACCATCATCTATCTAATAAAATCTTTGGCAATAGAGTCTAAGGTACAACAAGCAGTCGACTTTTATCTGAATTGTACCAAATAGTGTCACCCTAGGTACATGGAGTCGACTATCGTTTGTTCCGAAGAATAATCATCCGTGTTTTCGTAGATTTATTTTGTATAAGACTTGTTGATAACATAACCTCAAATCTTTTACTTTAAGGGTGGACATTGGACATAAGGACGGAGACAACATTTCCCGAGCACTTTTTAGCAAAATTACCGAAATTTTACTACCATTGATATGGTAATGCTGAATACAGGTTCCCAATCTATCACCTAGGTTACTACATTAACCCCTTCATTTACCACGCCTCTACCAACATACAAAAGGCATCTATTAGCTTCTATTTACATCCTAGACAGGACAAAGTTAGGTCAGCTAAAACGCCCTACATCCTCATTCAAACTTGGCGAGAGTTGGACGTGTTTCATTAGCTTATTTACGACGCCGCTCCAGCATTGAAAATAGTGGTTCTCGAAAGAGCAAACTTCTGATAACTAAGTTTACTGTTTGTTTCTACTATGTAAGGCCATAATTCTAGTATACTCTAGAGGTTGAATAACTCAGCCATGTTTAATATAAAGTATTTTTTGCAAAAGCAATAGTTAGGGTTGTAACAGTATGTTTGTATGTGCAGAGATGAGCATAAGTACCTCAGACTACCCTGTAAGCGATTGTTTGTGAAGTGTATGTTTGTATGAATAAATTCACATGAAATGACATATTACTTGTCTTGTTGAGTGCTATTGGGTGAAAAATAGGTTCTAATTCCGTTCAACGGCGGAGCTCTGTGAATTGTGCATCTCTGAATACCTCCTAAGGCATAATGGTCGTAAAAGCATGTATCTAAAAAAATCTTTTTTTATTGGAAATAATAAAAAAAAATATATAAATTATGTAAGATAACACTACGTACAATTCCAGACTGTATATTTTTTCAATTATCTTTGTCAAATATAAGTATTAATTTAGCAAAAAAAACATACCATTGAACGTCCACAACCATTATAACCATTCTAGCATCATCACCTTTCAAACTTGTCAAGAGCTCAAACCCCATTGGTCGTCACCCTGAATATCCCATCAGGTAGGTAAGGGTGTGTGTTGACAAATTGAATTGCTTTGATTTGAAGCATGAATTTAATTTTGTTCGCTCTCGATCCATACGGCTGAATTCGTGTTGCGCATTGAATTGAATTCAATTCAATTTCCACTCCATATCTGGACGATAATTCGTATGAATTTCGTGCCACCTGTTATGTTTGTTAAACCATTGCTAAGCCTTTAGTCTATCGATATAATTGTACATACATGCACGTTATTCAATCCCTTTGGGGGTGGACAGGTTGGTAGAATTTCATCACATGAATCTCCTTTACCCCTAGTCCCGTAGTGGCCTCTTACGACATGCTAGAAAGAACGGTAGCTATTTAGCATTACGTTTATGTCACAGACTAGTACAGGACATGATAAATAACGGAAATAATTGTACTTTCGACATGGGGTAGACAAGAATTAATTATAACAGAAGCAGTAATATTTCTTAGTGTTTTTTAATACTAATGCTAGCTTAGGACGTATAGAGTATGCTAGAAAGGCGATTAATAGACTAAAGAGTCCTTTAGCAACTTGTCACCAAAGTTCAATACATCTCTACGTTTCTAACGGGATAGGCAGAGACTATCGATCGCTATCTAGAACGATGCTGACAAATCTCTCTTGCTTCACTCACACCCATTAACCGTCTGATAGGTACAATTTTCATCATAAAATCAATCTTTATGATAAATATTACTAACAACATTTATCAAAGCTACTGTCTAAGTAAATTATGAACCTAAAGGACTAATTAGTAATTAACACGGTCCAAATATAAAATACCATTTCGTATCTGTGCTGGTACTAAAATTTATTAACTAAACATAACTATTATCCACAGTTCGCCATTAAGTGAGATGGAGCATAACTTTCAGCCACAGTACAATTAAGTTGGCTGTGCTTTATTGTTCTACGTAAATAGTATTTTATTGACAATCTGCCAACTCGACTGTTTGTACTAAAAACCTGAACTTAGATGTTATATATACAAACGTATTGTTGTATATATTATTTATACTAAAGCTATAGTGTATTTAATTTGTAAAAATATTGAAATGAATACGGTTGTAAATAGAAAGTATATCTGGCTTATTGGTTCTCTACATAATAGTAAGATCCTGGCGATAGGTAATAGCCAGTGCCTGTATACGACGATACGGTTCACTACCTATCACCTTAGGTGCTTTCTATCTATTGAAACGCGGTTTTTGAGTTGCTCATACCTAGAATGCATTCGAAATTTCAGTTATGCCTCGTCACAAAAAACTTAAGCGTATTATATCCCCATGTTTCTATTCATCCCGAAAGGGAGTATATACATGTATGTATATAAGTTTTCTAGTCAAGTAAGCTTAGTTAAGTTGTCGGCCGAGTATAAGCTAAGGCTTAAGAGAAGTTAGCCTTGAGTTAGAGGAAAAGCTCATTGATTTTTCCACTCCACTAGATATTCACTAACGGAAACGTTGTGTGTATTGATAAAGAAAACATGGAGCCTTCTATGTAGTCAACAACGTGTTGTTTTCATTTGTATAACCTGCGTATTTCCCTTGTTAAAGGGGATGGATATAAACTAGAAAGGTGATGCATTTAAAACTTGTCATATTGGTTTCTACTGGAAGCTTTTGAGTGAATGTAGATTTGAATAATCTTATTAGAAACTGCAAAATAGTAATTTGTGAACACTAACACATAGTTTATATAGGATGTTATATAAAATATATGTGTATGAATGCCAATGAAGCGAAGTTGGTTTGTTTGGTTGGATGGGGAAGAATAGGGATTCCTGTTCGCTGCCTACTTACTTATGTTCGGAGACGAGCTTGATGTGAATATAATAAACATGGGTTATATGAGATGTTTACTTTATGTTTATTCAAAATAATTTATTGACGTTTGTTACACTACAGTGGATTACGATTAATCTGTCGTAAAAGCGTAGAGTACAACAAACTTTACAGCAGTTAATCGACTCTGAGTCTCTGTTTAGATCTGTTATATAACAATATAATTTAATATTGATCAAAAGTGATAGAACGATGTGTTTAGACATAAAAATGCAAATAAATTAACGTCCTCTAATCCCTTTCGTAGTAGATAGAACCTTGAAAACTATATAGTATCACGAAGGTCACTTTTAGCATAAATATAACATTTAAGGAAAGTTAATGAGTGTGCGTGAAGCAAGAGAGATTTATCAGTATCGTTCCAAGTGAAGATCGAAAGTCTGTACTTATCTCGTTGGGGACGTAGAGGCGTGTATGTATGTATATTACGTATAATGTAAGTAGATTGGTTTGGATACTAACTCTGATTCGTATTGTTGCAGAGCGCGAGCGCGAGGGCGGGGCGCGGCGACGGGGCGGCGGCGAGCGCGCGCCGAGTTGACGGCAGCATGCTCTCGGCTCTGAACGAAACCCTCAACTCGACGGGCAACGGCACCGACGTCCTCCCCACCAGCCCCTACAGCCTCCCGCAGAAGGTGGTCATCGTCATCGTCGCCTCCATCCTCAGCATCCTCACCGTGGTGGGCAACTCCATGGTCATGATCTCCTTCAAGATCGACAAGCAGCTGCAGACCATTAGCAACTACTTCCTCTTCTCCCTCGCGGTCGCCGACTTCGCCATCGGCCTCATCTCCATCCCCCTGTTCACCATGTTCACCATCTACGGCTACTGGCCGCTCGGGCCCTACGTGTGCGACACATGGCTGGCCCTCGACTACTTGGCGTCCAACGCGTCCGTGCTGAACCTGCTCATCATAAGCTTCGACCGGTACTTCAGCGTGACCCGTCCGCTGACGTACCGCGCCAGGAGGACCACGCGGAAGGCCACGGCCATGATAGGTGGCGCCTGGGGCTTCAGCCTGCTGCTGTGGCCGCCGTGGATCTACGCGTGGCCCTACATCGACGGGGAGAGGAAAGTGCCGCCTCACGAGTGCTACATCCAGTTCATAGAGACGAACCAGTTCATCACGTTCGGGACGGCTATAGCCGCGTTCTATGTGCCAGTGTCAGTGATGATAGTGCTGTACTACCGGATATGGCGGGAGACGAAGAAGCGGCAGAAGGACCTGCCCAACCTCCAGGGGGGGAAGAAGCCGGACTCCTCCAAAAGGTCTAACTCTAGGTTTGTCACTAGATAGCTGTGGCGTCTTGTCTTTGCTTTTGCTAGATTACTTACTATGCATTAGATTAGACTATAGTCAACAATAAATCAGAATCACCTATTGATCAAGTGGTAAAGATTTTACATTTAAAGAACCAAGCATGAGTATTTTTTTAAGAGATTCGCGTTTCATATTTATTTTACAAGAAAACAAGACTTATAGCTTTTATTATGTATATAGTAATTATTACATTTTCTACCCGAAGAAATTGCAAATAAACGAAATAAGTCTCGTTTTCTTAAAATCAAGCATGAGTAATTTAGTTTCATGTAGATTTATTTTATTATTTTACACAATTTCAGGAGCTTTACAACTTTAAACCGGATAGAATATCCAGTGGCCCCTTTAAACTACACTTTACACCTTTAAAAGTATCGATGCAATTGTACAAATGCTATAACGCATTCGTAAAAACACCCCAAACCCAATCACTCAGGAAATAAAGTCCCTTAATCGAATCGTCCCTTTACAGGCATCGGTTGAATCGATACGTAATGCTATTCGATACCGGATTTGCATTCGAATACCTTTTGAGAGAAACGATACTTTGGGGAGTAACGTAACATGTTTCTTTAAGTGATCCCAACCCTTTGAAATACTTAGGAAGGTCTTATTGGGTGCTTGAAATAACATATGCTTCACGGTCGTAAATCCTTTTGGGGTAGATAGAGGTTTGAGCTACCACTGTCATTTTCTATTTAGTGTATATGGTATCTATTAGGCGATGGGATACTAACCTATACCCATTATGACATTTAAATACAATCATAACTCTTATTGTTATACTTAACCAGGGAGGTATATATTTGTTAAATATTCTTCAACTAGTAATCCGTAGCACCAGTCTTAAATGTTTACCAAGGGGTTAGTTCAACTGGTATATTAGTGTCCCAAATATTATTCTATAGTATGTTTTCAAGGTTCTGTCCACCCTGAAAGGTAAAGGTACTAAAACAATGTACATATTTGGTATAATATTAAATTATAAATATGACAGCCTGGTAGACGCCATATTGAAAAAGGGTGACGTTTAAAGTAGTGTCAATGAAGCGAAAGTGGTTTGTCAGGATCGGAACAGATGGGGATTCGCGATCTCTGCCTACCCCTCTACAGGGAATCAGGCGTGATGTATGTAAAATAGGAGTACCCTAAAATACAAATAAAAGTACAAGATACTATTTATTTGCATCTACAAAGAGGAAAGAACAAAGTTGGTGTAATAAAGCGAATTATCTTGGGCCGGGATTATATTGTTTGCGAAATGACTTTTGAGATATGAAGCCTTAAGATACAGACAACGAAAAGAGGTTCTGTCATAAACCTTCTTTGACGACCTCCGTGGCGCAACGGTTAACCACTTGAACGCTAATCGTGCGGTCCCAGGTTCGATTCCCGGTTGCGGCAGAGTTAAGAACTACTTTTCTTCAGCTTTCCAGTCTGGTTGTTGATTATTTATAAAAAATATGTATTTATCTATATATAATATGTATATATTTATTAAATATACGTTGCCTAGTACCCTTAACACAAGTCTTAAATGAACTTAACAAGGGGCTAACTCAATTGGTGTAATAGTGTCCTAAATATTATTATTATTACTTAAACGCTAATCGTTGGGCTCAAAATTACATTCCCGGAGTAGATTTAGGAATTACGCTTTACATATGTTTTCAATTCAGGTCGTTATACAGTCAACGATAAATATGCAGTCCCAGTAACTTTTTATAAAGTTTTACATTTTAAAACTGGCGCCACTATGCATTGTCATGGCCACTATACGTCCGCGTGCTTTGAAATGAAACATAATTGTCTTTTGTTCTTATAAACGTAAACCTTATAAAAAGTTGCTGGGACTGCACTTTTAGCATTGACTGTACATAAATATTTATTTCTCTATGATAATTATATATTTCTTATCATATGATCTTAGCAAGATTCTAGTTCAATTGGTGTTATAAAGGAACCCATTATTTATATCCCGTTATATATGTGTATTTGTAAAATATTTATTGTAAACATAATATAAACATTAAAAACATTTATGTAATATATAATTTCAATATGTTATTACAATACGTAACACAATAATTTGTTTAACAATAATTTATTTAAAGTTCTATAGTTAATTTCGCCCTCTTTTTGGTTATACCATAATATCAGCGTTGCGTTTACCACCAAACGTAACATACCCAGCTGAGTTAGAACCTTTTTGCTGCGACAATAACATGCACAAGCTATACCCCCCAATTTGTGAGTTTGATTTGTAAAATATTTTTATTGTGTAAGTATGTTTTTGTGGCTGTAAATTAAAGCTTTATTTTTATGTTTACCAATAGTAAGTCAAGACAAGTACTATACTTAGCTTCTGTGTATCTTTTTGGAGTACTGACATAAAGCGTATGTCACATGAATACTTTTGGAAAAGTTCCTCTTTATCATTGAGTCTCATTTCTGAGAACCTTCCCAAATATTCCTAATGAAGCCCAACTTTTCCGTCATTACGACCCTAATCCCCGAGGGATTTGGCAGAGGTTCGGCGACATACTATCATTCACGTTATTCAAGCTCATATAATATAAGGACATATATTTATTTCCTTTTTGGATGGACAAACTTTCTGATTTTCTCTGTAACTATACATACATGCAATATGAATATTCTTGCACCATTCATGTCCTTTAATTCCTTTTGAGGTGGACAGAATCATGAAGAAATAATATCCCCTTAGTCGCTAAGATAAAACATTTAATTTTATATTAGGGTTGTAATGACATTCATATGAAACATTGTTACAAGATACTAGTGCATCATTCAAAAGATACCATTGCATCTTACCTACCTACCCATTACCTTAGTCCTAGTACCTATTACCTCCTACAACATGCCAGGAAGAACGGCAGCTAGTTAGCATTCTTTTTACGTCCCATAACACGAGATTAGTTCAGTAATAATTTTACGTTATATGAGGAACTACATTCATATTTCCTTAGGTCACTAGCCAATCACACAATACTGTATAATCTATTTAGCTTACATTGAGTACTGACTATCTGGTCAGCACGTGGGTTCGAGGTGGCTATAGAATTACTACGTTCGCAATTGCTGAGCGGAACCTCTGACTACCCCGCAAGGGTTAATGGTCGTGAACGCGTTTTTGTCTATTTAGCTTAAACATTCAGTCACCTTTTCACACTAAAAAGAAAGGCACATAATTAGTCTATTTAACTCTCAGCTAACACAAGCTCAGTCCAATAATAGCCCGATTTAGCCTGAGCGAATCGATTCAAAATGCACATCGAATACTCGATTCTCGATATCGAGTTGCATTCAAATGTCATGTGAGTTGGAGGGTGGATTAACGACCCTTCAGGGCGCGTCCGATTTGTGAAGAGATGCTAGGCTGTCGATTTAGAGAGGTTAGGAAATGTATGTATCATGGAGTTATCTTTGTGGGGTAGTCAGAGGTTTGGGTGTCCATCTCCTCAATTGTGATCGTAGTAATGTGTTTATTTCTGTTTAAAAGTTATTTAATGAATGAATCGACATTGCTTGAAATAGTCTTTATTTAAAGGTGATTTTTGATGTAACAATACAAAGGCACTGACTATTTCCTATTCTGGATAATAGGTAGGTTTCGCCACGATGTGTTCGTTAGAATTACTTTCAACCGCCGAGTATGTCGATTTAGAAAGGTTAGGAAATGTATGTATCATGGAGTAATCTTTGTGGGGTAGTTAGAGGTTTGGGTGTTCATTTCTGTTTAAAAGTTTTTTAAGGATGAATCGACATTGCTTGAAATAGTCTCTATCTAAAGGTGATTTTTTATGTAACAATACAAAGGCACTGACTATTTCCTATTCTGGATAATAGGTAGATTTTGTCACGATGTGTTTATATACCGTTGGGTGATTAGTTTCTCAAATTGCGAATACTAAAGACAAAACAAAAAAGACAAACGCGTTCACGTCCATTAACCCTTGCGGGGTAGTCAGAGGTTCAGGTGTCCATCTCCGCAATTGCACAGGTAGTAATTCTATGGCTACTTCAAACCCACGTGTTGACCAGATAGTCAGTACTCAATGAGACAGGTGGTAGGCCATGTCGCCATTTACAAGTACTAAATAATACCTGTTCGGGGAACAGGAATGTTTCCTCACGATGTTTTCCCTCACCGTAGTATTCGACGCATTTCATAAGGACGTAAAAGTATATGTAAATTCTATCAACTCCTTACGGAATTACAGGATTGAACCCCATATTTGCGTCACAGATAACTCACCATTACACAGTGACAGTAATTTAAAAGTTATAGACTCTATCTACCCCTCTAATTAATCTTTACGACTTTCCTAGGGGTGAATTGGACCCCTTCTTACGCTACTTGTAAATGGAGTATCAGGATTAAACTGTACATTTATTTGCATCACGACTGTTGTTGTAGGGAGTGTTGGCAGAATGTTGGAGTTATTATACTTAAAAAGTTATGTTAGCGTGTACTTTAATGTTGGAGTAAAGAAAGCAAGATAAAAGTATTTTTGAGTGCATTGTTACAAGTTTTAATCTACTCTTATTCGCTTAATCACATTAAACTGTATAAGAAAAGCTGAGAAATAGACTTATATATTTAGAATCCATATGTTAAAGAAATGTTAAAAGAATCATCACTATCACTAAATAGTATAAAATAAAGTCGCTTTCTCTGTCCCAATGTCCCTTTGTATGCTTAAATCTTTGAAACTACGCAACGGATTTTGGTGCGGTTTTTTTCAATAGATAGAGTGATTCAAGAGGAAGGTTTACATGTATAATAACATCCATTAAATAGTGGAGTAAATTGGAATATATTTTATACCCGTGCGAAGCCGGAGCGGGTCGCTAGTATTAACTAAAACTTTCATCTACATACATTAATTAAATTACATTAACACAAAATTAAATTAATCTAAACTTTCACAAACTTAAATCTACAATACCCTTTTCCTATAAAGCTAACCAGAGGGCCAAGTCCACTAATACTTTTTGTAAATTTTAGTTCAATATCACTTCATTACGGGTGTAAAGTTACATACATACACATCACGCCTGATTCCCTGTAGAAGGGTAGGCAGAGATCACGGATTCCCATTTGTCCTATTGACAGACCACTTTCGCTTCATTGGCATTCATACATCTTCTCATACACTCTCGGCGGTTATAGGTACACCTCACGTCACCTTTTTTCAATATAGCGTCTATCTGACTGTTATATGTCTTATATTAAAAACGAAAATTGACACTTTTTCACACTATTACTGAAGCTATTGAACTATGATAATACTAAAACGCCTTATAAGACTTGATATCAAATATCAAAGATCCCATTAAACTTACACCCTGTAAAGGCCCAGATTTGAACCCCTACAATGACAATTACACCCGATCTCTGCCCACCCCGAGACCCAACATCTGTTAACAGCCTTCGTAGGCTTCTATATTAGATGCATGACACATTAAAATAAGATCGACCCAGATTCCCCTTCATGCAACAACCACCTTTATTCCTATGGTAGTAAGAGTGATATTAGACTGGCTGGCGGTTAAGACGTTTCGAGTCGCGACGACATTGATAGATAGAGCCTGTATGGTACAGTTGACAACGGAAGTGGTGATAAATCATTATGGGATATTTAATAGTGGTTATTTATTATTTTAGTTCTATATTTGTTATGAAAATTGTGCATTTGGGATGTTTTTTTACCCTTCTGAATGTAATTTATATTAAATAAAATATAAGTTTTAAGCCATTATTGAAGATATTTTAAAATTTTTGGACATTATCACGAATTTAAATTTATTTTATAACTTCAAATGACAATCTAAATGTATTAATAATTTTGTTCACCTTCTTCGTTAATTAGGTCGTGAAGGGTGACGTAACAAGTACCTATAACCACCGAATGTGTATAAAAGGTGTATGAGTGTCAATGAAGCGAAAGTGGTCTGTCAGGATCTGGACGAATGGGAATCCGTGCTCTCTGCCTACCTCTCTACAGGGAATCAGGCGTGATGTGTATGTATTTCTTTAATACAGCATAATCTGACGACCTCCATGGCGCGATTGGTTAAGCATCTGAACGCTAATCGTTAGGTCCTGGGTTCGATTTCCGGTGGAGGCAAAGTTACGAATTACGCTTTTCTTCTGCTTTCCACTTCTTGATTATATATGCTATTTATATATTTATCTATATGTAATATGTATATATTTTTTAAATATACGTTGACTAGTACCCTTAACACAAGTCTCAAATGAACTTACCAAGGGGCTAGTTCAATTGGTGTAATAGTGTCCAAATATTGTTATATTAATCTTGACTAGTTACCAACCCATCGCCTAGACCATTTACCCCAAGTGCATTCTCTTATTAAACTTTGCTAATCGCGTATACTATGCCAACTTGAATTCTAAGTAGTTCCTAAGCTCATAAAACAACGGCCATCTCCGCGCTACATAAATCTTGGAACAAACTCTAAAGTTTGCAGTCTCTATACTACGGATCTTGTCTCCGTTATACTACGTAATTTTCATTGTATTCTGGTACTAGTCCAGAGAGTCTATAGCCCAGTGGGTGGGACCTCGGACTTCGTATAAGAAAGGTCCTAGGTTCGAATCTCGACTCTGGCATGTACCAATGAATGAAGTTTAAATATGTGTTTTTCATTTACGTACATAATTTACAGTCGCTAACGGTGAGGGAAAACATCGTGAGGAAACCTGCCTATCACGCTCGATAGGTAACAGTCAGTGTCTATATACGGCAATACGGTTCACTACCTATCACGTTGGGTACTGTCTATCTAGTGGTACGCGGGCTTCGAATGACCCATACATAACATGCATTCGAAATTTCGGAGATGGGGATTCAAGCCTCTGACTACCCCGCCATATTAAAAAAGGGGGTGTGTATACACAAGTCGTGAAGCGTATGTATGTATGTTATTCCAGGGCGCTTACTACGCGGTCGATGCTCAGGATTGGCAATGAATGCTTCTAAGCTATGTATATGTGCAAAGATAATTATAATAATATAATATAATATATGGGATACTATTACACTTGTGTGTGTATTTAGACTTGTGTTAACACATTCGTCGCCATGGTGCGGTCAAAATGACCGGCACCACATATACTTTTTTGGACCATGGTGACGAAAGTGTTAAGGGTACTAACAACGTATATTTAAGAAATATATACATATTATATATATAATAGATAAATACATATATAATCAACATCCAGACTGGAAAGCAAAAGAAAAGCGTAGTTCTTATCTGCCTCCACCGGGAATCGAACCCGGGACCTCGCCCCACGGAGGTCATCATATATGTTATGTTTCTGTATAATTTATTTTTGTAACTGGCACTGGGCAAAAAATCCTGAAAGCCGGAGTTTCTTGTTGGTTCTTCTCCGAGCCAGGGCTTCCGAATCAACGGTAGAATTTCAATGCTACGAGACATACAGGGTCAGGCAAATGTTTTGACTTTCAATGAATGTACTGTACATGTACTTATGTTGAATAAAAACATTTGACTTTCATACATATGCATTCACATCCTTTTAATCCCTTTCAGGGTGGATAGAACTTCGGAGATATAATATCACCTAGGTAACTTTTTAGTAGAAATATTGGGGTTGTAATATTCTATAGAACATTGGTGACAGGTTAGTCAGTAGATAGTAATGAATTCAATTTACCTCTAGTCTCTTAGTCACCTCCTACGCAATGCAGGGAAGAACGGCAGCTAGTTAGCATTCTTTTTACGTCCCAAACTAGCTCAGGTCAATTACACATACATACATTTATTCACGCCTCTTAGTCCCCAACGGATAGGCAGAGACAATCGAAATAATACGTTTTAGAAAAGATACATACATATCACGCCTGATTCCATGTAGAGGGGTAGGCAGATATCACGGAATCCCATTTGTCCCGATCCTGACAGACCATTCTTCATTGACACTCATACATCTTCTCATACACACTCGGCGTCAAATTATACATTTTGTAAATAAATAAATATATAACGACAATCGATTGCTTTTTTTCTAGTTTCTTAGCAACCATTGACAACATACAGATAAAATAAGCAGCTACTAACATCAATTTTACGTCCCAAACTAACTAACACTTGTACTACAAAACAATTCCACAGTCGAAATTCAATTATACTACGACACTCATTTCGTAGAAAAATCTCCACAACAAAATCAAACCAGCTTATCTTGAACCCTGATTACATACAACACAATTCTAAGCAAAGCTCTAAAAAGACTGGTTTTTACCTGTCCTTGCGTTCGTAGCTCTATTTTTCTCGTAGTAGCCTCGTAGTATATGGTTCAATTTATTTCACTTAAGCTTCGTAGCACTTTTAGTGCAGCTGTGTACTACGGTTTATTTGATTTTTGTCTTATATTAAAAAAAGTTTAAGCTTTACTTTGTCATTAGCTTCACGACTTTTATTCCTTGCGGGGTAGTCAGAAGCTTGTGTGTCCATATAATATAACCATGAGTTTTTATGGCTCGACAGTGATCGACATAATATTATATCTCCAAAGTCCTGTCACCCCGTAAAGGATTGATGAACCTGAAGTTAACATATATTTATGTCTTCACCAAATACTTATCACTCAACGTGGTAAGAAAAGCTACTCATCATAATTTACACTGACTATTACTTATTCCCAAAAAGACAGTTTTCATAATATTATCTTACATCACAGTATATTTGTGTATGTATTTTTATTGGCACGGAGCCTACACAGTTTAGTGGAGCTTAGAATCGGGTGCAAACAGCCAACAGCGGCTTCGGTTGCTCTTATTTATGCCACGAGGGGTCTTACACTGTCACTACTATAAAAGGGAGATGTAACCATTGCTTGTTTCACTCGATATAGTGATAAACTTATATATATTCAAGCTTTCTGTATCTTTTGGCATAACTAGAACGTTAGGCACATAATATACTTTATGTATGTGACTATCAGGATTGGTAAATTTCTACTGCCATTAATTTCAGACATTACTAGTACATTACTAGTACATCACCTATTCTATTCCATTTACAACTAGTTTCTTACTCCCTTCCTAAAATATGTAAGAAAGGTAAATAGTTAACTATGTACAATCTAGCACAAGAACATACCAATACGATAAGCAGAGACTATCATAAGCCACCTGGAAAAATCTTGACAAATCTCTCTTGCTTCACTCACACCCATTAACCTTCTCATACATGCTCTTCTGTTCTTCACACTATGGACGCTTTGAGAAAAATATCTCCAATTTGGTCTGCATAAGTTCTAGGCGGCCTTGCAACGAAGCTTACCACCTGTCACATTGAGTACTGACTATCTGGTCAACACGTGGGTTCGAAGTGGCCATAGAATGACTACCTTCGCAATTGCCGAGATGGACACCTGAACCTCTGACTACCCTGGGTTAATGGTCGTGAACGCGTTTTGTCCCTATAGTATACTATAAGTTTTATATACCTAAAACTGAATTTACAAGGTAAAACACAGACAAATCCTATTTGCTACCAAAAGAACGAATTGGCATACAGCCAGTATATCACGTTGGTGAACTCAGCGGTGTGTAGAGAACCTAAGTCTGATAGTGAGTGGTGAATGGAATAGGTCTAAACAATATGTTAACATATGTAAGACGACCTCCGTGGCGCGATCAGTTAGACACCTGAACGCTAATCGTGAGGTCCCGGGTTCGATTCCCGGTGGAGGCAGAGTTAAGAACTACGCTTTCTACTGCTTTCCAGTCTGGTCGTTGATTATATATGATATATATGTATTTATCTATGTATAGTTAGTATATATTTCTTAAATATACGTTGACTAGTACCCTTAACACAAGACTTAAATGTACTTACCAAGGGGCTAGTTCAATTGGTGTAATAATGTCCAAATATTATAAAAATTATATATATAACATACGCTTGACAGTCTTTTGGAATTAAAATATACATAAAATAATAAACACACGCTTCACGACTTGTGTATATACACTTCTTTTTATTGTGGCTGGGTGGAGGCTTGAGTGCCCATTTCAAGTTTTAGGGATTTGATCTAATCTCAAGGCTGATTTAATCTTTAGATTGAATGTCTTGTTAAGATATGTGATAAAAATAATACATCTGAATGATTATAGTTTTATGAGATTCGCAATTTATGCTCATGATTAATAACTTACGTGATAAGTCCCGTTAGTTATTATGTCTCAATGGTTTAGTAAAGTTTTAACCCTAACTTAAAAGAAGACAGAGATTTGATCAATGTTATTTTAAAATTATCATGTATCTGACACTATTTTTTAGTTTGAAAGGCTCAGCTGCGAGAAAAACCCAGAAACTCTTTATTCTTTACTCATACTTAATTATGCATGCATTTTCACTACCTTTACCAAATTTAAGGCTCGACAAAACATAGAGAATATCATCAATATTAAGACAAAAGAAAACTACTAAACAAACCCATGCATACATACACATCACACCTGATTCCCTGTAGAGGGGTAGGCAGAGATCACCGTTCCTTATTTGTCCCGATCCTGACAGATCACTTTCGCTTCATTGACCTTCATACATCTTCTCATACACTCTCGGCGGTTATAGGTACTCCTAACGTCCTTTTTTCAATATAGCGTCTATCTGACTGTTATATGTCTTATTAGACAGGCCCCTACGTAACCGCCCTTCCTTCACTCATATATTCCGAAGTAATATAAACAAATCCAAGTTACCTTATTATAAACAGTATAAACAAATAGTTTTCTACAAGACCTAGTTAACCCATTAAAGCCTTTTGTATTCCTACACAGCCTTAGAGACGCGATAGGAGCTGTCATGCAACTGTCAAGTGGCTGGTACCTTAGTGACACGATGCTATCTCTTTCATGCTCAGCGGAAGAACGTGTCACAGAAAGAGACAGGCTTTGTTCTTGCTTCAATGGAAAAGTGGGGCCATTGTGTTATGTTTATGTGGTTTATTTATTTATGTTAGAGAAGGATATTGAATTGTAACTAGTATACATATATACATATACGTACAAGCATGTCCTTTAATCCCTTTCGGGGTGGATAGAACATTGAAGATTTAATATTAGCTAGGTCTCTTTTTAGCATGAATTTCGGGGTTGCGTCATAATGGAACATTGGTGACAGTTTGGTAGCCCAGTGACCAATAGATTCTATGCCCTGTGTTTGACTAGGATGTAAAAATAATGCTAACTAGCTAAGGTTCTTTCCGGCATGTTGTATGGGGCGACTAAGGGCCTCGGGCTGAATAGAATTATTTGGATGATAGCAGACAGACGAGAAAGGGAAAATGGGTGTGATATTAGAAGTAACATCATCGAATGTAGGTATCTATAACAAGCGAAAGAGTTCTTTTGAAACCGCAAATATAAGCGATTCGTAATATCTACCTACCACTTTGTAAGCATGTCGTGAATATATCTGTGTCTTTAAAAAAAATTCACCAAAACTCCGACAAAAACATCTTCCATAGTTGTTGTAGTAAATCTGTCTGTAAGACTCTGTCTACCCCTCAAAAGATAGTAACGTGATACGTATATATCTTGTTTAGTAAGTAAGAAGCACTTTGTACGAATCATTTCACCCGGATATAGAGTTTATCGTCTTTCTGGGAAAAGTGCAATCGTCCCTTCTTGAGAAATTATCTCTTTCAAAACCGCCCCATACGAAAACCAACCTTAATCCTTAGCCACAAGGCTCTAAATTCCTTTAGCAACCCTCTACAGATCTCGCCATTTTCCGTCCAGCTTTCATACAAAAACCTTCCTTATCTCACACAACATAAGGATTAAAATCGGCTGGAACATTCCCTTGTTCGCATTGTCTCGATAGGAGAGCTTTTAAAAGGTTTGTCCTCGTGAAAAAAGGTCTTAAGGCACTTTGGCCGTCTATTGAATTTTGTACCTTAGCGCTGTGTTTTAAGATTAGATTTCGAGTGAGATTAGCCGGTGGTTGTGTCGGAATGGCGTTGTTGGGGTAAAAGCGTTCGTAACCTGGCCTAAGTACTAGAATTGACCGTATTTATGCTGAAAGGAATCAGCCGTTTGTGAAATTCTGGTTCTAGTTCTTACTACCTTTATCTAGGTTCTTTACCTCGTATCCTATAGTTGCTAACAATATGCTAGATAAAACGACAGTTTTATTCTTGTAAGATATAATACATATATGTATATAGAAAAGATACACATGCTCAAAAGTTGATTGGAATCTTTAGACTTAGACTTTAGGGTGTAAGTCAGAGAATCTTGGATAAAAAAGCCTTTCACTCTATTTGACCTTTTTTAAAGAAAGATTATACTCGTAGTATGCATACAAGTAGGAATAAATAAAAAATTTTTTTTGGGTCAGGCAAGTCCCTACGTACATACACATCAAGCCCGATTCCCTGTAGGGGCATGCAGAGATCATGGTTCCTCATCTACCCCGATCCTAACAAACTACTTTCGCTTCATGATACTCATACACCTCCTTTATAAGAAAGGGTATAAACTACTCTTATACTTTGCTCTGTGCTAGTCTAGGACGTAAAAAGAATGCTATCTAGCTTATATGACTATGCTGCTGCTTGCTGTCACCAATGTTCCATATAACATCACAACCCTAAAATTAATGTTAAAAGTGACCAAGGAGATACTAAATCTCCTAGGTTCTATCCACCCCGAAAGAGATTGAAAGACGTGAATGTTTATGTATGTGTTAAGATATCCTGTTTTGAAACCATCTTTATGTCCAACACTTTAAAACAATGAGAGGAAGACATAATATACTAAATTAATGAATCCCAAATGACATTACAAACAAATGACACCCTATTACTAAATATAAGATCGGTAGGAAAATGTACTGACTCAGCATAATATTGTTATTATTGGACGAGATAATTTTCAGCTGAGATTTTCCTTCCGCCCCCGTTTTGTCATAAGCCTCGAAAATATATTTTTGTTTTTGAGTTGAATATATAAATAACGTTAGTATTTGTTGGTATGTCATAGGATATGAGTATAGAAATATAATGAGTATAGTATAGAAACGTATTAAAAGATTTAATTAGGTGACACGCGCGTAACATTTCTATACTAATGGATGTTTTAGATAATAATATTACACATTTAATATTACTATATTCTGTTGCATTAAGTTCTGGCTATCTGGTAACCATTTATTCTCTATGGAATGTGACCGATGTATTGTTGTGATTGTTGGGACACATACATATGAGAACTAATTAATATGTATATTTATATCTATTTATCCTTTATATATGTATTTGTGTTGATATTTACTAACCATTTCTTAGTTTTATTTCTTTTCTTGTTTCTTCTTTGACACTTACTGAACCGAAATTGAACAGTTAATAGTATTTTCAGTTGGAACTACAATATTATATATTTTATTTGTTTATAGTAGTGCTGGTACGTATTGTATATATCAGCGTTTGTCGGAATATCAGCGTTGGCAGTGTGAATTTCACACAATCAACATTAGCTGAGACAAATCCTATTCACACTTGCGCGGGGTTGCACTGTGCGCTTGGTTCCATTAATGTAAATTATTATATAATTAATTCTTTTCTCTGTTTGTGTATATGTATTACTGCGTCTAGGGTGAATAAAAAGGATTATTTTTTTCATTAATTAAATGTTACTGTTTACTAAAGGTCTACGTATGTTTACAATGGTTGTGAAAGTGGTTTGAATATGTAGAAAGGGTTCTTATAACTCATTGATCTATATGCTAGCTTATTCTAATAGTGCTTTAGTTAAAATAAATAGTATTGTAGAATAAATGCACGGTTATATCAAAAAACTAGCAACATTTAAATTGAATATACGGCCAATTAGCTTAAATGCATTTGTAGTGCATATATTACAGTTTATTCGTTTATTAATAAAACAAACAATTATTTCACAACTTCAAGACACACACAAAGACATAATACAAATTATAAACAGCACAGATTTTAATACAAACACACAAGTAGTTCTTCTGTGTGTAAAATATGCTATTTATGTATATATTTAATATGTTTATCATACTACAGGCAATCCTAATTATTAATAATAAGAACAATTCTTTATTGGCAGTTATTTAGCTGTTATTATTTATTTTTTTAATTCGACGCATTTCGAATTCATCTATTAGAATACTACGGTGAGGGAAAATATCGTGAGGAAACCTACCTTCTCCGAACTAGTTAGTGCTTATAAATGGCGACATGGCTTACCACCTGTCACATTGAGTACAGACTATCTGGTCAACACGTGTGTTCGAGGTGGCCATAGAATGTCTACCTTTTCAATCGCAGAGATGGACACCTGAACCTCTGACTACCCAAGGGTTAATGGTTGTGAATGCGTTTGTCTTTTTTTGTTTGTGTTTTTTTTGTTATTTAATTACCTTTCCGTACTTAAGGTACTAAATCGGCTCAGGCGGAGGATTGGCGTTGTGGGCTTTGGCCTGCAACATATGCTGAGACTGGGCCCTTTCACAGTGACAGTGCAGTATCTTGTCTTGTTAATTGTAATAAATGTAATTGTAAATGTTTTTGTACCTGTGCTGTTTTTTGTGAATAAATTTTTTTCTATTCTATTCTAAATCGCTATTTGTTACAGCGATGAGGTCCGAGAGATAGAAGCGCGGGCGAGGTCGGAATCCGGAGACGCAGACTCCGTGTACCACGTGAGAGGGGCCCTGCAGGACGCCAAGTGGAGGGCTTCACAGGTAGGCTCTACATATGCTTTACGCCTATACGTGTGTAGAGGGGTAGGTAGAGATTACAGAGCCACATTTGTGCCCATGTTGAAAAACTAGTTTCACTTCATTGGTATTGATACACCTTCATTTATAGGTTATAAATACTGTTAATATCACCGTTTTTCAATATGTTGTATATAGCTTGATTTAAATGTTACTTAATTAATGTATTAATTAGCAATTTGTCACCAATGTGTCCATGTGTCTTCACAATCTTCAAAATAAATACTAAAAGTTTAAAGTGATCAAGGAGGTATAATGCCCAGGCTCTGTCCACCCTGAAAGGGATTTTAGGATGATAATGTTTCTGATGTATATATATAAAGCAGCTCTAAATTTTAATTATAAAAATTCTGTAATATAGGTTCGTAGTTCTAGTATTACTATCTAGTAAGTTAATTCGTAGTCGATCGACTAATTTCGTAGTACAAGGAAAGTGTCAAATGAGCGCATCCGTAGTTGCGGTCTCGTAGCACTTGGTAGTTTCTCTCAAACTGCAAACAATGTGGAGTTAGGTAATTGAATAGTGAAGGCAATTGAAGTTTGAATATTCACGCGCTTTATCCCTTTTGGGATGGATAGAAGATTGGCTACATAACATTATTCTAGTTTTAAGAGATTCGCGATTTATACTCATGATTAATAATTAACGGGACTTATCGCGTAAGTTTTTATATAATAAAATTACCTTTATTAACCCGACGTTTCGGCTACGTTGCATAGGTAATTTTATTATATAAAAACTTACGCGATAAGTCCCGTTAATTATTAATCATTCCTTAGGTTAGTTTTAGCGTTATTATTATTTATGACTAACAGAAAGCATAATCATATGTCTATATATGATCCCATTAACATGGAATATAAGTGAAATTTTGCTTTTCAACCACTTAATAAAAACACAACATGATGTGATAATCTACATAACACGATGTACTAATACGCTATATTGAAATATATTATTTAATGTGCTTTTAATAAATAAAACACTAAGATATTCTCCTAGTACCCTATCGAACAAAACATTTTTACCACCTGTAACTACGTACCCATCTAACCATAATACGTATTCTCCCCTAGTCCACAAAAACTACATACATACATACACATCACGCCTGATTCCCTGTAAGGGGTAGACAGAGATCACAGATCCTCATTGGTCCCGATCCTGAAAAAACACTTTCGCTTCATTGACACTCATACACCTCCTCATACACACTCCTCAGTAAACATACTACTGCCCTATCGTATATAATATTTTTACTACCTGTAACTATCTACCATAATTATCATTTGACGACCTCCGTGGCGCGATCGGTTAGACACCTGAACGCTAATTGTGTGGTCCCGGGATCGATTCCCGGTGGTGGCAGAGTTAAGAACTACGCTTTTCTACTGCTTTCCAGTCTGGTCGTTGATTATATATGCTAGATATGTATTTACCTATATATAATATGTATACGTTTCTTAAATATACGTTGACTAGTATCCTTAACACAAGTCTTAAATGAACTTACCAAGGGGCTAGTTCAATTGGTGTAATAATCTCCAAATATTATTATTATATACATATAGAGATATAGCCTACATTACATGCGAAACCAACATCTCATACAAAAATAATTTAAATAATCATATACCCTTGAATGTTACATATACTTTCTTACTCCCGCAGTCCACCAAGCCGCAAGCGAAGGGCTGGGCATCCGTGAGAGCCTGGTGCGTGGCCTGGTGGCACTCCGGCAGGGAGGACCTTGAGGATACGGAGTTCGAAGAGGAACCTTCGGACCCTGGGTACGCCACTCCAGTGTCAGTGGAGACGCCGCTGCAGAGCTCTGTTTCAAGGTGAGAGGAAGGGAGTCATAGATATTGTGGTGATGTATGATATGGTATATTTAGTGGAGTTACTTAAGGTTGGGTTTGATTAGCATCTGGGACTCATTAGTTGTTTTTTTTATTGTATGCTATGGGATGAAGTAACTTAATAAGGTTTATAATGGAACTGCTTTTATTTTGTTCCTGAATAAGGTCAAAACTTGTAATTTATCGGTCTTTGTCAGTCTTGTGTCTTTCTTTTTCTAGCATTAATATAAACAAAAAATATAAGAAAAAAATATAAGAAAAAAAATATAAAATCTCTTGGTAGGTTTCCCTTAGTAATTGCAATAGAAATGAATATTGTGTATGAAGATATACGCACAATATTGTTGTATAATCCATTTCTGGGATATACCAAGAGTGACTATGAAATATCTTAATTACTTGATATATTTACAAACAATAAAAAACGCTTTATTAACACATTACACACTCATTGCCATTGTCTAAAACTACGCTTATTCACAGGTGTACCTCATTAAACGTGATCAGGGATCCGTACTCCACTCGAAGCGGGGCTGGCGCTCTGCCGGACAACGGCACCTCCCCCCTGCGGAGGTACGAGCCCCCCGCCCCCGCCCCCGCAGCCAGGGACAGCAGGTCACTACCCGCCAACACCAGGATCAACGCCATTCCAGCAGGGGGCGCCACCAAGTCAGCCTCAGCAGACTCAGTCTACACCATCCTCATCAGGCTACCAGGCCCCGAAACAGAAGTAGAGAAACCTAGCATAACCATGATCTCGGAAGAATCACCAGCCAACGCCAGAACCCAATATCGACCGCCAGCGAGAGGGGATTCAGAATTCAATCTGCACCCAGCTGGACATCCAGCTTTAACGAGAAGAACCTCCCAGTTCCAGGACGTTAGGATACCGCTAAACGCGAAGATAATACCAAAGCAGCTAGCTGGTAAAATAGCATTAAAAACGCCGAAGAAGAAAAAGTCTCACGAGAAGAAACAGGAGTCGAAAGCGGCGAAAACGCTGACGGCAATCTTGGCGTCCTTCTTGATAACATGGACGCCGTATAACATATTAGTGCTAGCGAAACCTCTCGCGTCATGTGCCAAATGCATCCCAGCGGAGCTCTGGTCTTTTTTCTACGCGCTCTGCTACATAAACTCCACGATAAACCCTGTTTGCTATGCGCTCTGCAACACCACATTCCGAAGGACGTACGTCAGGATCCTGACTTGCAAGTGGCATAACAGGAATAGGGAAGGCATCTCTAGAGGCGTGTATAATTAGGAATTTCTGGAATCCAGTTTGATTTGGCGTAAGGGTTGTCATGGAATGAAATGTAGGTGGGAAATGAGGTACCAATTTGTTGATTGCCCAATCTTGGTACCTGGTATGTGTTAGTCGTATTGTATTTTACTTTTGTTTCATGATACAAGATTTCCTTTCCGATACCGAACCGTCGTTAGTGAGTGACCGACCCGTCCATTTAGAATTATTTCGAAGTCTTTGTGATATTTCGTTGGTAAGTTTTCTGTGTTCCTTTTCGTTGGTTTCGATCTGGTTTTCGTTTGGTCTCGGTTCTCATGGTCAAGAGAGAGATGTAGCCTTCAACGATGTTTGAGTGTAGAGTGATTTCAAGCAATACGTTTAATGTTAATTTACTGTGATGTTCCCCAAGTTTTCTTACATTTTGTCGTGGCTCGAAAGATGCTTCATTCAGACAACGATCTCGTGGTGAGCGAATGTATATTGTAGATGAGACTTAGCCTTGCGTGTTTAGTTGGAGTCTTCTGATAGCTGAATCTATATTATCTAGTAGGATCGATTTAAATAAGTGTGCTTGTCTAATTTCCAATTTTACCTGTCATTAGTGTCAAATTTGACAGTTAACTGAGAGATAAAGAGCGGCAAAGATAGCGTCCCCTTGTTTAACCCTTGGCAAAGATCGAACATATATTTTCAGACATAAAGCCTTCCATTGTATTCAGAGGCCAATGATTTAGTATTCAGAAATGTGCTGTATTAGCACTCCGTATTTTCACAACGCGAAGGTCATTGACAGCTGAGCATGTTTGTTGAGGCTTGGGTACAATAATTTTCTGAGGGTTAATAAAGTAATGTAAGGGACAGTTTCCGAGCATTTTCCGCAAGATGGAGTATCAATGTCGCTCTGCATTATCTGGCCCTAGTACTGAAATACTCTAAGCGAACTCATTCATACACTTGTATCAACTATTTTCATCGTGAATTTAAAAGACAAAGAAATATGATGGGTGCATAAAATGAAACTGATATTGTAATAGTAAAATTCTAAATATATTATGTGCTAGATGTAACCGTAAATACGAGCATAACAATCTCAAAGTAAATCATTAAAGTGTAAAAGTCTTTGTATAACCTAACTTATTTAAAATTAACAAATTTATAACATAGTTACATAAATGTGCGTAATTTTTACTTATTATACATTATATACATTTCAAGTGTGCGTATTAAAGTGTTTAACGTGTAAGTATAATTTTAATATAAAATAAAAGTTTATACTAATTTATATTGCTAAGATGAGTGTTGTAACCGGTTCCTTGAATTTGGAATATTTTAGTAAATATAACGTACCTTTATATACATAGGAGCATAAATTAGATATAGTCGAACTCAAATTAACCTATTGAGTGATATGTGACTTAATTCTTTAAATAAATAGGAAACCTACTTCATACTAACATATGTATGCAATCACGTCACCGTAATATACCTTAGAAATTCATTTTTATTCAACAATGTGTAGTAAGCAAGTTAATTTTTACACGGAAATAAATATGATTAAAAAATTAAAGTTTGATGTCAAATATTTCGTTAAATACTACAATATTATGTTTATTTGCTTATGTGCAAAATAAGTTTTCGTATTTTTGTGATTAGCTTTGAATCTTCGATTAAATAAAAAGATCTTTTTAATTGCTCTTGATTTTTTTACAATGAGTTACCAATTGTACTTTATCATACCCATGGCTTATTTAAGAGTCATAATTTTATTTTATGTATACTATAGGTGGAAAAAAACATTTTTTTTTGTAAAAAACCAAAGAGCGCACAAAAGTTTTACCTACATTTTATATCGAAAATTATGTATTTAACGACGTCACATTTGAATCATTCGTAGTGTATAGTTGTACGACACCCATAAGTAATCAAATAGAACTTAATACAACATAAGTGCACCTACCAACTTAGTTTTAACTTTGTACTGCTAGAAATTCAAAGACTTGTTATATGTTATTTTGTTAAAAAAGTACAAATATATACTTTTGAAATCCATATTCACAGATTCAACTATAAAACCGCATTGTATTGTTATTAATATACTGGTAATTTAATATTCAGGATTGGGTTTATAAACTTATGTACCTAAGTTGTACTTTTTTAAATATTGATGTATGTATGGATGCAACTGTAATGTATTGTACTATGATCATTTATATTGATGATATTTAGTTAAAAAATAAGTTGTTTATTCATTTTGTGTGTTAGAATTCTTTTACTATTTGATTTACCAACAAATTAGCTGGAAAATACCAAATTCACTAGACATCTGTGTAATCAATAGTAAAGATGTTTAATTAAATATAATTTATGCATAAATCTACGAAAATGTATCTCTAATACGAAAGAGTATGTCACATATTTTCTATCACAATTCCCCGATGATATTATTAATATGTTAAGTATTTAAGTTAACTTAATATATAGCTAACGAAACTTATGTTATGAATATAAACAACATTACTTACAGTAAAAAAGATATAAAGGTATATGTTTAACGGGTAAAATTATTATTTACGATATAGGAGAACGTTAAAGACTATTTTTTCTAAAATATGTTCAAATTGAAGTTTACACGATACGATTTCTATGTACGTAAGCATTTTGAATATCTCACGTTTAGTAGCTAGGCTTCGGAAGGTTTTTTGCGTAATTTTATCAATTCAATTTCAATATTCACGTGTCATATTTTTCTAATCTAGATTTGAAAGTTCACCGATTGTTTATCTTATAGTGTATAAGGTTCATGAGAATTATTTGCATGGTGTTTGCGACATTTAAATGAAGATACCTCAACGATAATGTAAACTTTCCTACGATATTTTAGTAACCAACAATACAATTTCCGTTTCATATATACTTGAAAATTTGTTCTGCAAAAATATGTATAACCTTCCTCTCACATAACGTTAAGAAAGACTATTAGTTTGAGGTTTTTTAACGTCCCAGGCTATCACCAAACAACATACAATTTCAAAGAATAGTCGTATCAATTTAAGGGTTAAAACTTCGTTACAATATGTAGCATTGAAGGTTATCATATTTTTGTATATATTGTGTCAAACTATGTTCTTTATGAAATTAATGAGTGTAATATTTATTGTAAAACAATTTATTTTGTAAAAACTTGACCAAAATTTCTTTTATTTCCGATTAATGGATATTCGCAACTGTATCTAATATAAACGATTAAACTTTAATCTACGGATGAAATACTTTAAAGTGTACATCGTATGTCATTTAGTGAACGTAAATAATATAATTGATGTTTTGTAAATTATTTTAAAAATTAATTCGTGTTTTTGTATAACCAAAGACAATAAAAATTGAAACTAAAAATCTCTCATCATTTCAATTCCAACTACAAACGGTAATACAAATTTTCGAAATAAATGATGGATCATTTATATGGATGGTTAATGAATGATGAATGAGGATCCGTGATCTCTACCCATCCCGCTATAGGGAAACGAACGTGATGCGTATGTGTGTAAATATTTCGAAACATTTGAATTTTGGATACATTCCATGACCGAAGTAACCAACGTGGTACTAGTAGTAAATGTAATGAAATTGGGCGATGGGCTAGCAACCTCTCATCAATGTTCCATATAGCATCACATCCGCAATATATAATCTATAAAGTGACCTAGAGAAATTATATTTAAGAGGTTTTCTCCATACCAAAAGGTATTAAAAGACGTAAAAGTTGTAATTTTGCTATTAGTATATTTTTTATATTGTTAACTTAGTTATTCGGAACTATTAACTCTATCCATCCTTTCGGGTGCAATGTATTAGCTAGTTATTCGTGTCTTAATTAAACACGTTAATTACCGAGCAAATGGTCGGAATTAATTACGATTTAAATGCTCCACTAATAGCTTCGTTTATGTTAATTCTCACACGCCGTTTCGCTTGGCCGATTCGAACAGTGTAACACTTACATAATATTTACTTTGGACGACGAATAAGGGATGCGAAGGGCTAGTGACCTGTCTTGGTTCATGTTGGTACTCCGTGCTGGTTTGGGACGCAAGAAGAAGCTAACTAGCTGCCGTTCTAAGGCGATTAAGGGAGGAGTTCTATATGATATTACAAACTCAATATTCATGTTTAAGTGCCAAGGACATGTTTTCATGTCTTCAAGGTTCAGTTCACTTCGAAAGGGATTAATGGAATTGAATGTATATGAGAATTCAAGTGTTTGAACAGAATGTAAGATGTTATACGACTGTCGCATTTAACATAACAATTGGGGTAGTTTTATTTATTTCATACCTTATCAATACAGACTATTAAGATACAAAATTATACATTGGTGACAAAAGAACATACATATTCATTCACGTCCTTTAATTCCTTTTAGGATTGTCAGAACCCCAGGGACATAAAACATCTTCGTGGTCAAATTTTAGACTCATTACAACTTGTTACTTAGTTGCCTCCTACGACATGCCGGGAAGAACGGCAGCTAGTTAGCATGGTTTATGTACCAAGTTTAAGGTTTTTAGGAATAATACCCGTAATATTGTACCCAATAAACCTCGGAATTCCAGAACCGGTAAATTCCATTGATATTAATGTCCGATCGGAATTTGCGCCACTGAATTCCACAAATGCCACCGAGTGGCGCTAAGTGACTTTTGATTAACGCATCGACGGAAATCGAAGATATTGGAAATTGAATCAATGGACTCATCACGCTTTATTCTGTAGAGGGGTAGGCAGAATAACAATGATACGTTGGCATACTAAAGTTAAGAAACGGTGCGTTTCGTTGGTATTAGTTTACATATATTATTTGTATATAACGTTTGGTTATGTATGTTCACGATATACGTCCCCAACGGGTTAGAGAGACCGGGAATTATCCTGACAAATCTTCCTTGCTTTACTCACACCCATTAACCTTCTCATACATGCTCTTCTGTTCTTCACACTACGTACACTCGGCTTAAGAAGAATGTCTCCAATTTGATTTGTGTCTTTGTCTAGCATGTTGATGTGACAATATATTTTGAAGACCGTGTCATTATATGCCAAATCCATTAGATTTAACACTTGATACGTAAGATTCTGCTTATATGTTGGATTTCATAAAGGTTTTAATTACATTTATATACATATACGAAGGTTGTCAGCAAAGCTTCTACTTTGAGAAAATTGCCAAGAAGTGTATATATAGTGTTACTGAAAATATTGAAAACTTAGATCTAGACAAAAGAGAAACGCGTTCACATTAACCCTTGCGGGGTAGACAGAGGTTCAGGTTTCCTTCTCCGCAATCACGAAAGTATTTATTCTATGACCACCTCGAACCCACGTGTTGACCTGATCTTTTTCTTCTTCTAGTGGCACTCCATTACTGGAGGTCTGCCGTCAGCCTGCTGAAACTCTCCTTGTCCCTGGCCATCCGAAACATCTCTTCCACACTGGCAATCCCGGTCCACTCCCGGATGTTCCTCAGCCAAGATTTTTTCCTCCTGTCTACGCGTCTTTTCCCCTCTATCTTTCCCATCATTATGAGCTGCAGTAGTTGGTATCTGTCATGACGCAGAATATGCCCCAAATAGCCAACTTTTCTTTGCTTGACAGTTCGCAGCATCTCTCGGGTCTTCTGGACGCGTTGGAGGACTCTCTCATTAGATACCTTCTGTACCCAGCTAATGCGAAGCATGCGACGATAGCACCTCATTTCAAACGCTTCTAGGCGTCGCCTGGTGTCTTCTTTAATAGTCCACGCTTCACATCCATAGAGCACAACGGGCCACACATAACACTGAAGTAAGCGCGTTCTGAGCTTCAAGTACAATTTGCGACAGCATAAAACCTTATTCATTTTATTAAATGATGCTCGGGCTATTTCTATCCGGGTCTTTATTTCTTGGTCACAATCCCATTCTTCATTAACCCAAGCGCCAAGATATTTATACTGCCGCACCCGCTCTAGTTCTTTCCTTGCTACATACAATTTCGAATTAAGCTGCCGATTACTATTACGATACGTTGATCTGATAATATAACAGAAAGATAATATGTAGATCTATTTTTTATGAACATTTCTTTAACTTTTACCATGTCACAATAAGGTTCAGAGCTAAATAAGGTTCTATTTCCCTCAGTAGCAGATTATCTAGTGCCTTTGAGGAGGTTCCATTTGGTCTATGACCCCATTCCATTGCAGGGCCTCTTTTAATCAACGGTTCTCTTTACTCATCTCGGATTCCATCTTAAGGTTTGCGGACTGCGGGTCAAATGTTTTCATTCATTGGTATACTTTGCTAACATTGACTATCACTACGATAGTCAGAGTATAGCGATATCGTGTAATAGTTCAAAGTGTATATGAAAACAAAGGTTTGCGTCTCTGAAAGTATGTGTAGTGTAGTTATAGAGAGTGTAGTGTAGTTATAGCAGTAATTTGAGGTCACCATGTTAATGATAAGTGATACCTAGATTATGGTGATCATATTATGCATTTTTTTCGAAAAATAGGAAGAATTGAAGATGATTTGTGGTGTTCTATGTTATTGTTTAAAGTTAGTAATTATGAATAAGAAATAGGCAGGTTTGGTCTTAGTCATGTTTGACTCAAAATATGAATAATACATATTATTTCACCTGTCTTTGAGTTATGAATAGTCCTGGGTTACAGTAGGATGTTAGTTCGCTGCCAATCCTCTCCGTTTATAAGTAGGAGGCAACTGAGGAATTTGCGGTTAACAAAATATACTCATAGACTAATGTACTCCATATTGAATTACAACCCCGATAGTAAAATTATGGATGAACGACGTTATATCATGACATAAAAGTACTTAAACATAAGCACAAGAAAACTCAAAAAGAAATACGAACATTTTTTAATTCAAACCAATCAAAAACCGAAGACACTTCGTTTGTAACCAAAGAAAAAGTCAGAGTACAGAATCCAAATCGAGTCGTAGCTTAGTGCAAACCGTAGCCTCGGAGCAAACCGTAGCCGCGTCCATATCCGTAGCCGTGGGCGATTGCGCTACCATATCCGTAGCCGCCGTACCCGTAGCCCAGACCAGAGTAGGCGTAGGGGCTGATTACAGGGACCACGGTTCGCACGATAGGGGCCACGTAGGTTCGGACCACGGGAATGGGGGCTCCGCGCCATTGGTTCGCCGTGGACACCGCTGCTGGGGCCAGGATGGGCGCTGCGATCACTGCGCCATCTGGCGAGGGAAATGGGGTTGAATATGTGTATGGTGACGCGGTGGTGGAAAGGGGAATTTGTAAATAAAATAAAGGGGAATAGTTGTTATTGCTAAAAAGGATGTATGTAGGGGTGTGTAGATGTTGAAGTGAAATTGTTGGTCGCGATTGTGATTCCTGTCAAGGTATCAATGGTGGAAACAGTATGTATTTTAAACTGTAGCTGCAGTAAATAAAAGAGAGAAAATAATGTGTTTATTATGGTAATTCACAAATTTATAATAGATTAATTTATTTAATTCGTCACGTGCTTTAAATAAAAGTTACAGAGTTAATCCTTAAAAGAGAAAATGAAACATTGGGGATATAAATAAAGAAAATAAAGGTGGATACTCACGACCGTAACCGTAGCCCTGGCTAGCACCGACCAGAGCCAGCAGGCAAGCGAGCTGAAACAGTTAAATCCTTGCTCGTATATTTTTATATAATTTTTTTTATATATATTCAGTTAAGTTTTATTATTAATTGATACATATGATCATTTTATTTAATACCAGGAAGGAATAATATAAGTAGAGTACCCGCCACATAAGGTGGCAGTTGGAGGCGTCGCCACAGTCGCGTAATCCAGTGTTGCCAGTAAACACGCCAAAACTAGCACTCACTGTGCCATACGGCTCGATACATTATATTGAGGTTTCATTTGTAACGATCTTTGGTTGCAGAGCTATAAACTCAAATACATAAAACAATTTAATATACCAAAGTCAAAAGTCAAAATATTTTTATTCAAAATAGGCCCTATCATAAGCTCTCTTTGAAAGTTATTTTATGATCTAAGTACAAATTAAAAAAACTATATATTGACAAAAGGAATATATATGAGTGAAGTGGAAGGGTAGTTACGTAGGGGCCGGCCTAATAAGACATATATGTAACAGTCAGATAGACGCTATATTGAAAAAAGGTGACGTTAGGAGTACCTATAACCGCCGAGAGTGTATTAGAGAATGTATGAATGTCAATGAAGCGAAAGTGGTCTGTCAGGATCGGGACAAATGGGGATCCGTGATCTCTGCCTACCCCTCTACAGGGAATCAGGCGTGATGTGTATGTATGTATGTAAAAAAACTATTTCAAACATGGCACTGAGCATTGTCTTTACATATTTTTACCGAGGTTAGTTCACCAACCATTTCGGCTGCTCAAGATGCCACGTCATGAAGACCACGACCGCTCTGATAAGAGCGTAACGATTGAGAAGAAGAAGTTCAGCGGAGACCCTTGGAGAAGAACTAACAAGAAACTCCAGAAATCAATTTATTATAATCACCCTTAACAAACATAAAAATTACAAAGAGTGGGCAAAAAACACAACGCTGGTAATACTAAATTTACCTTTCATACAAAATAACACGCAATGGCGGAAACGTCAAATTTAGTTCCAAGTTTGGCTACTGCCACCTTATGTGGCGGGTACTCTAGGAACAATGATATAGGTTTACTTATTTGCTTCTTAAAAAATATTAATTATTAAATTAGGGACCATGATAATATCAATAATCGGTTTATTTTGCTTCAAATAATATAAAAATAATACAAAATAGTTTAAATTGCTAGTATATTACATCTAATAAAGGTAAACTAAAATTTAAATATACATATTTTCACATCTCATAGCACAAAAAATCAAAGAACCCAATATGACAAAGACCCAACTGAATTTCATAACACGAAACCATCTCAAAGCCCTTAACATAATAAAAACACAACAAATACTTACTACAACGTAGGTGTTCATGTTTCTAGTTAGAAATCTTCAAACGAAGTGTGTTTAGCCACTGGATTACAATAGATTATATACTAGGCGATTTCCAACGCAATATCCTTTCCCGCCGAATTTAAAATCGGATATCGCTGTCAAGTCTCTTTTTAACGCGCTTAGGCAACGCGGTTAATGTATTCAGCCGCTTGTAATATAATAACACGGTATTAATCCTTTTGTATGAATAATATGTATTGGCAATATGAATAGTTTGGTTTGCTATACGAAAAGAGAGAAGTGAATATTATAAGTATATATTGCTGAAGAGAAGTAGCGTGGTCCATCATTTCGGCATACGAAAATAAAAATATATTTTATATGTTATTCAAATGTCCTCTGGCATTGCACAAATTTAAATGTCATTATTGTATTTCAATTAACTCTAAATATGTGTGTTAATATTACTAACAAACATATGCTTTAAGGTCATAAATCCGTAATATTTAGATGCCTGAATGATCACTGTTGAATCTTAGGTCTTTGATCACACAAAACCCTAATTACACCATGTAGACTACGCTATAGTCTTGACTATTGTATATAGTGAAGATTTAACTATTGCTTATCCCAAATATATGATTGCCTATTCCAATCAATAGGCAGGTTTCCCCACTTAATTTGAAACAACAAACAAACAGTAATTACGTTGTGAAACATCTCATATGTTACTGGTTTCCTATATTTTGTATATAATTGTGCTGTTGATATTCATTCGCGTATTACTAGAAATAGTGAAACTTTAATACTGCGAAACTATTATTTAGTGTTATAGCTATTAGTGAGTTTGTCCATTTTTTTAAATCAGTGCTTATTTATCGATTTTAGTAAGTAGTTTATTTATATTCAATGTAGTGTTTTTTTTATTCTAAAATTAAAATATTTGAAAGTATGTACTTACGTACTTCTTTGGTGCTTAAGGCGAATTGTTTATTTGATTATGTTTTAAATTTTGGCTACTTAATTTATTTTCTAGGCTATTTTCAGTGTTTCACTATGTGCACAGATATAAGAATTCTATACTACTATAGATAAAGTTTTTTCCTTACCTAGTACAAAAAAAAAAATCTGCATATTACGACACATTAATATACAGGTAATTAAATCTCTACATATCTAAACTAAGTAAATCTATATCTGTCTCAACTCTTCTATTTCAGGAAAACATCACAACTCTTTTCCTTATTCACATTTTGTTTTCTACATCCTGTCTATCCCAAAAAGAACAACAGTAGCAACGCGTAAGATTTGGCCTTGCAATGTTTTCCTGATTCATAACTTCAGGTTGACTGAGGAAAGTAGGTCACAAAGATTTGGGGTGAAAACGTTTCAGGTTTCAAACTCTAGATGTCGCCACTTGTACTTTTGGACGACTAATGGGTATTTTTACTTACAAATACCTTGTACGTATGTCTAATTGGCTATCATATTTGAATGGAATGTACATACTTATTATATATATTTTTAAAGGATGTTTAATATTGTCCAATCTTGTGTATTTTATAATATATTTAAATAATAAACTTTAAATAATATTCTTAAATTATGAAATGAACTCCTAAAATACATATATAATAGAGCACAATAACGTTTAGATTAAGTTTGCTATTCAGTATTAGTAGTATTATTTTTCTGTGCAATTCAGTGTTTTAATATAATAATAAATAGCAAAAGGAAGTACTTCTATTAAACTAAAACTAAAAAAATCGTTTAATACATTTCCTTTTTTTTAAAGTCAAAGTCAAATGTTTTTATTCAACATAAGTAAAAGTATAGTACATTCATTGAAAGTCAAAACATTTGCCTGACACTGGTTGTCTCTGAGCATTGAAATTCTACCGTTGGTTCGGAAGCCCTGGCTCGGAGAAGAACCAACAAGAAACTCCGGATTTCAGGATTTTTTGTCCAGTGCTAGTTACAAAACCAAATACAGAAACATAATTATCTTTGCACATATAGCTTAGATGCACTCATTGCCAACCCTGAGCATTGACAAGGTAGTCTCCGACCGCGTAGTAAGGTTTAGGTATCATATATCAGTGTGTTTACCATATACAGGGTGGCGCATTCAAAACGGTCAGTATGGGAAAGTCTGAAACTATAAGAGATACGAAGATTTGTTCTTAGGAACCATGTCACCGATTTTGATAAAAAGAAAAACTGCATTCATACTTTCTTTGAAAAAACAACTGTAACTAGTACGGGAATCGAACCCGGTTTCTTTGAAAAAATAAACTTGCCCTTTTCACTTTTTCTTTTTAATTATCGATTGTGTAGGTCTTAATCTGTAAATGTCTCTATGAAACTTGATGTCTAAAATGAATAAAATGCATTGTTTTGGCATACTTTAATTAATCATAGTAGGTGTTCGAAGTGACCACCGTTGTTTTCAATACAATATTATACACGTTTAGGTAATTTTTCATTTCATTCATTTTCATGTGGTGAATTTGCGTTAAAATTGACTTTATTGCTACTTTTAGGTCTTCAACGGTGTCATAGCTTGTTTTGTAAAATTCATTCTTAACGTAACCCCACAAGAAATTTTCAAGTATGGTTTAACATGTCACTTTAAGTGGACTTTTGAATAGATTGTTAGTGTTTGATTACTAAAGATAACAAAACCTCCTTAAAGGATTAATGCAATGCTAATGCCACATGATATGGTGTATGTAACAAGTAGAGAGGTATAAAACTACATAAAGCCATAGAGACAATTTTAAATGTCTGAACTTGTTGAATATTGTAACGGTGTATGTAAACTACTATAATAAACTAAAGTATGCCTAAACAATGCATTTTATTCATTTTTGACGTTATGTTTCATAGAGACATTTACAGCTTAAGACCTACACAGTCGATATTTTTAAAAAATAAGTGAAAAATTCAAGTTTATTTTTTCAAAGCAACCGGGTACGATTCCCGTACTGGATACAGTTGTTTTTTCAAAGAAAGTATGAATGCAGTTTTTATTTTTATCAAAATCGATGACATGGTTCCTAAGAACAAATCTTCGTATCTCTTATAGTTTCAGACTTTCCCATACTGACCGTTTTGAATGCGCCACCCTGTATATGTATGAATGTGTATACATATATATGTACATGTATGTATGTATATACATATATATGTACATGTAGTATGCAGTTATATCAAGCCCATTCCCTTTAGAGGGGTAAGCAACATAGTGGTAAACTTGTAACTATGTAAACCATATTATCCATGAAATTATTTACCTTTAAAATAGGTTTTGCTTTTCTCCATACATACATCTAAAGCCCGCTTAAGCCTCAAGAACCTTCACGCACGTGTAAGCTAAAGCCTCTCGCGAAAGTTTTCAGTAATGTTGTAAGCAACCTTAAAATATGTGCAGAACTTTGCGAATCGAACTTTTGACGAGTTTAGCGAGTTCGCCCTACCAAAATCCAGTTTAAGCAACTTTTAAACGGGGTGTGACTTTGTATGTTTATATGTATGTATGTATGTTATTATACTCACATACACGTGATGCCTGTCTATGTCTTGGGAAGGCAGAGATCACATATTTCAATTTATCTCGATGCTGACAAACTACTTTCGCTTAATAGATAGTCTTACCGTCTCATGCACACTCGGCGGTTACAGGTTACAGATTACTTATAACGTCACCTTTTTTCAGTAGAGCATATATCTAAAGAATGTCTTTAAGAACCTTTCGTTTGACGACCAAATTCTCGCTTTGAGATAATATTATTTTGAGGTAAAAATATTTCTGTCAAATGCCATCTCCTTATTATCCTTTAGTCCCTTTTTATCAAACCGTCCTATCTTTGAATGAAACAGGATCTTTATTAGAAAAAAAGCGAAACGTTAGTTTGTTTGTATTTTAGGTTTTAATTCTTACATACATACATACGCTTCACGACTTGTGTTTACACACTCCCTTTTTTATTATGGCGGGGTAGTCAGAGGCTTTAATGCCCATCTCCGAAATTTCGAAGGCATGTTAGGTATTTTTATTTCTTGATGTAATAATTAGAAAAAGCGTGACGTTAGAAGTACCTATGACTACGGACAAACCACTTTCGCTTCATTGATACTCATACACCAGGATTTGTCAGGATCGGGATGGATGGGGATTTGTGATCTTTGTCTACCTCTTTATAGGGAATCAGGTGTTGTGTAATTTATGTATGTAATATAATTCGAGGAAAACATCGTGAAGAAACCTACCTGTTCTCCGAACAGATCATAGTTAAAGCTTGTAAATGGCGCCATGGCTTACCACATTGAGTACTGACTATCTTGTCAACATGTGGGTTCAAGGTGGCCATAGAACTACTTCCTCCACAACTGCAGTAGTGGGCAGATGAACCTCTCACTACCTGGTAAGGTTTGGTAAGGTACCTTTTAGGTGATGGGGTAGCTACCTGTCTTTAAAATTCCATATAACATCACAACCCAATTCATGCTAAAAAGTGACCTTGGAGATACAGTCTCCAAGGTTTTGTCCACCCCGAAAGGGATTACAGGACGTGAATGCACATGTACAAATTAAATAAAACTCCAGTACAAGTGTAACACATAATATTAATATCACAAAAGGCGTAGTGTATGTACAAGGCAAGTAAACCCGCAGTCTCAAACTATATGTGCTTATCTTCACCCACGCGTATCTTGTGGGGTAGACTGACAGCCGGTGCTTTGCTGTCCCGGCTTTGATTCTCGGGTGGGTAGGCCTGTAACGATGGAAGGTATAGTGAGACTGCATTTTCGAGATGGGTAGTTAGAGATATGAGATTTGGTGTAAAGGATAATAGTTAATAGGTTAATTAGTGCTTGTAAATGGCGACATGGCTTGCCACCTGACATATTGAGTACTATCTGGTCAACACGTGGGTTCGAGGTAACAATAGAATTACTACCTCCGCGATTGTGGAGATGGACACCTGAACCTCTGACCACCCTGCATGAGTGGTATATTGCATACCTGCCTGTATGAAATGTGGTATATTGTATCACGAATTCAAGACCATTATTCTTTACGGGGTATATAGAGACATGGAAGACTACCTATCACATTAAGTACGGTTTATGACTTTATAGTTTTTAGTGTATTTTATATAGCCACTAACCTACTTTAGTAATGTGGAGATCAATGCACTGATTACCCCGCAAAGGATAATACTCGTGAATATCATATGTATATAGATTATGATATATTTCTATATACCTCCGTATATACGTTCGATGGTTTAATAACTTAAAAGGCACATATTGTCTAGTTACACAAAACCTTAGTTTCACAAATGCAAAGTACTAACAACCTCATAAATAATGCAAGCAATGCCCGTTCTGCAATCCGATAAATATTCTATGCAAAAGAGCATATTCAGAACGCCTGCTGTTCCGTAAAAGCTAATTCTGCACAAACACTTTGCTAAGACTCTTGTGGCAGGCGTTAAGCTGAAAGAACGGTTGAACTGCGAGCGCTTGGTTGAAAATAACAAATATTGCTGTATAAGGCAAATTTATTTGTTTGTGATTTTTTGAGATTGTATTTCAAATTTCTAATGTAGTGATGTTGTAAATAAGTGAGTGTACTGATGTACATATATATTTATACTTTTATTATATACTTTTTATTGACAAAAAATCGGCTATTATGTATATGGAGATTATTTTACAGTACAACAATTTGATCAGTTACAAAAATTATTAGTTTTACATGTGTGAGATTACTCTAGACAACATCGTACGTAGCTTTTAAGATATGTTAGGAACAAGTTTGCATTCAACATTTTATATTGTCACCTTACCCATCACACCACAACCAATATCTAAGCCATGATACCTAATATAGAATATTGGTGACATTCTATTTACCTGTTAACCAACAGTATCATTCTATTTACAGCACAAGCCATCAAAACACGAAAAACAAACCCCGCATTCTAGTGCAAGTGAAATAAACGCCTGTCGCATCGCACTAGCAAACTCGTTGAACAAACACTTTGCTAGTTCACTCTCGCAGGCGCTAAGCTTACTACTCGAGGGGGTAAACAGAAACCCATACTCACGTTGTGGGGGCGGATTACAGCTGTGGCAGGTGTCTGCTTGCTGTTCTCATTGGATGCTGTGTTGACGTCACTCGTCTGGAATGGAGTTTAATAGCATTACTGACATCTGTTGTCGACGTTCATTAAATTTTATACTTAGTTTACTGCAAGTTGCTGTATTTATAATATGCGAATATGTATGTATGTAAGGTCACGTAAACTCATACCTTTGAATCTCTTTCGAGTTGGACAGTAGCTTGGACTTTAAGCATCTAAGTCCATTATGTCATATCAATCATGTTTGTTACATTGATATTGTTTATTGGTGACAGATTGCTAGCCCATCGCCCAATATAAGCCACTGAAACCAAGTACCATAGACACCTCATAGAACATACCGGGAATTAAGAAGCTAGTTAACATTCTATTTATTACCGTATTATTGCATGACACATACATGCATTTATCTCAAGGTGGGTGTACGTTGTGGAGAACAGAAGAGCATGTAGGAGAAGGTTAATGCTTTGAGTGAAGCAAGAGAGATGTGTCACCCGTTCCAGGTGGCGATCGATAGTGTCTGCCTATCCCGTTGGGGACGTAGAAGCCTGAATATATGTATGTATGTATCACACCCGTTTTCCTGTAGAGGGGTAGGTAGGTTTTCTATGTATTTTACCGTATTATTGTTATCTATCTCTTCAAAGTCCGAATCCATTTCTTTGAAGGTTTTCATCATCTTCTGGGATCTTCTCTGTGCTGATGCTGCCCTTTGTTGTAGTATCTGAAACATATTGCCCGTAAGGGATAGATAGAACAGTGGCATACCTAGTGTAATGTAATGAAATGTATGCTTTAATATTGCCTATTTGACGCCACTTCTCCCTGTCAGTGGCCGTTCGCATCCATTCGATGTCATTTGGGGGAGGCCTATGTCCAACAGTGGATTGATACAGGCTGATGATGATGATGATGATTGCCTATTTTATACCCTATAACACATAATAACTCTTTAAGTTACCTTTTCTAATCACAAATATTTCAAATTAACACACATGAACATATAATGTAACTACACACCTATATACAATCAGATATACACGTACTTCCAACTAGTATCTGCCTATTTCGTTAGGGACGTAAAGGCGTAAATATATAAACTTATAATCAGACTATAGTTTTAAGAGATTCGCGATTTATACTCATGATTAATAACTAACACGATAAGTCCCGTTAGTTATTAATTATAATTAGGCTACCATTAGTATCATTAAAAAGATATACCATCAAAATAGGATATTGATGACCTTATTCCACATTAACACCCAATGACCCTTGACTCGAATCCCTTATTATCCTTTTACAACATGCCATCAAGAACAGCAGCTAGTTACTCTACGTACCGACATTCTCCGTTGACTAGCCTCTGAAAGCTTTTCCTCTATATCTGGAAGGGATATCTCTGAAGGCTTCACGTTGATCAGTCGTTGTAAGTGCGCAGGAGGTGACTGAGGGACAGGCGCCGACTCTGCGTCGTGAAGGGGTATTTCAAAGGCTATAGCTAGGGAAAATATGTAGAATATAGATATATTAGATTAGATATAGGAAACATCTCCATGGTCACTTATTAGCATGAATATTGGGGTTTCGATGTAATATTTAACATTGGTGACAGAATGCTAGCATATCGCCCAATAGTGGTAATAGTCTATCGCCAAATAGATTCTTTATATCCCTAGTCTCGTAGTCGCTTCCTACGACATGCCGGGAAGAATATAAGCATATTTTTTTTCGGCACGTCCCAAACTAGCCCGGGATTTCCGGGTTAGATAAGGTTATTGGACAATAAAGGGCTTAGATTCAATCCCTGAGTGGAGCATGTAAACTGTACGTTTAATTTATGCACACTTTCGTAATAAAAAAACATTCGTGGTACACAAAATATTATGGTGAGGGAAACCATTGAAAGGAATTCTACCAGGTCCCTGATTAGAAAAATGTCAGTTATAAATGGAGACACAGCTTACTACAATTCTCAAGGAGTACCGACTATCTGGTAAACACATGGGTTCGAGGTGGCCATAGAATTACTACCTCAGTATTTACCTATTGACACTCAAACCTCTGACTACCCCGCAAGGGTTAATGGTGTGTCGTACCATTTCAAATATGGTAATAGGATGGGCAAGTAATTGTTGAATGAAAAGGTTGTGAGCATTTGCACGGTAACGTTGTTTGTCTGTTAAATGGATTTTTCCAAGTATTTCCGCTTCGAACGTAATGCTACAGATATTTTTTGGGCAGATTCTGCTTTCGGCAATTATACAAAATATAAATATTTTACTATTAATCTATCTATGTGAAGTGGTTAAAGGTTCGGGCGTCCATCGTTGTAAATGCAAAGTTATTCTCTTAAAAGATAATTTTTTTGAGACATATTATATGTCAGAGTTTTAAAACTGAAACATTCATACTCATTATATTACCGAAGTTAATCAACGCTGAATGAAGTTGAAATACGGATAGGCATATGGATATGACAGTGCATCTGGATTGAGGACTAATTTTTCAAATATTTGCCAATCTAAATGAAACTTACAGAGAATGTAGTAAAGACTAACTATTTCATTAATTTGCCAATAGAAAGAACAGGGCATCCAGTAAAGAGAATAAAACCTTAAGCATTTATTCTTAAACTTTGCAAAAGTGAAATAAAAGCAAGCAAATATCGTCAGAAAAAACCTACAATAAAGTATAATAAATAGGATTTGTGATGTACGGACTCCTTTTATGTCACTTTTGAGAAATATATTTAAATAATCATGAACAACGTTTTTCTAACCACTACTGAATAAATTGCATCTAAAATTAGCAGGGATTAGTAGAACCAACCAACACTTGGTAAAGTTCATTTTTATAGGTGGGCATTTATCATGGCGCCATTTTCATTGAGCTGCTGTTGTTGTGCTCAGCTTGTTTTATTTGAGAGCAGGTAGGGGATTTATGAAGAAACCATTATAGCAAAATAGCATAATCTTTAATGCTTTTTAGGATAGACTTATGTGACATAAAATCTCTTGAACTTACTAAGCAATAAATAAGAATTTAGTTCGAAGCACCTATAAGCATCGGCTGTGTATGAGGAGGTCTATGAACTTTAATGAAGAGAAAGTGGAAGTAGAAAATTTAGACCAATGCGGAGTTTTGTTCTTTGCCTACCCTTGCGTGAGGCAACTGAAGTGATTTGCATGTATGATGAAATAAAATGAAATTGTTTTTTATTCAACATAAGGATTATAAAATAACATATTGAAAGTAAAAATAAAACATTTTCACATGAAAAATTGTCATTAAAAAGTAGTTAATCCTAAAAAATAAAATAAAACTAATTAAACTATTGGCATTTCGTAAACGAAAAACCTAGAGAGAAGAAATGCCAAGAAACTCTGCAGACATTATTCAATACAAATTCAGTTAAATAATCCATCAGAATGTGACAGATATTTCACTTACCCCTATTTCCATTAGTGGAATCAAGTGACTTATTAAGTGAGCTCTAAGCTGTTGTTTTTCCCGGTCGTAGCGAAATAACTTAAGTTTCCTGGCACCGGAAATGCCTCCATTGCAGATAATTGGCGAGAAGGCATCGATTGCAATTTTCAATAGTGTGTTGGTCTGGGGTTAGGGTTTGTTATCAGCTGTCATTTTTATGGGAATGTTTAATCACTACATAGTATAAAACAAAGTCGCTTTCTCTGTCCCTATGTCCCTTTGTATGCTTAAATCCTTGAAAATACACGACTAACTAACTAGAATAATTCAAGAGGAAGGTTTATATGTATAATAACATCAATTAAATAGTGGACTAGGCTATATATTTTATACTCGTGCGAAGCTGGAGCGGGTCGCTAGTGTATTATAAAAGAGTCAGTAGTCAAGGGTTAGTATACATAAACGTGTCACACATTTTGCCAGAGCCGGAATTCGAACCTAGGACTTCTAATAAGAAGTCGGTAGTCCTACCCACATGGCTGCAACCGCTTTTGGTAATATTGGAATGGTGAAATATGTGTTTATTTTTGGTGCAAGGTTGTTTGGCAAATACTTCGAGTACGAATTTAGTTAATCGTTGGATTTAAGTACATACAAACACTCATATGGTTAACTATAGGTCCGTTTGGTCAGGTTTTCAACACACTAATTCGAAATACTTTTCATATCATCTTCATTATAAGCTACATGTTTTCAAATTTTGAAACCTGAACAGTACACTAGTAAAGTATACTACGTATATACCTTGAGTGGCTCATATCTTATATACCGTCGAAATTTCGTAGATGGGAATTCAAACTACCAACTATTCCGCCACAATATAAAAGGAGTGTGCATACACAAGTCCTGAAGAGTATGTTTATACACTTTTTACTATAATCCACACTCAATTTGACAGGTAGCCCTTAGTTCTATTAGTATTTTATGAGTATATTATAGTAGTATTAGGAAAAGGCAATGATACTACTCATATTATAATCCTATAAACTTACGAGCTTTTTTCACTGGAGTATCAGGCAGTACCATCGTAGACAAATCATCTTGGTCGTCATCATCATTCTTCTTCCTGTCCAGTTCTCCATTCTTCCCTCCATCTTCTACTGGCTCCACGGAAGGGACAACGCTGCTGGATGAGCCACAACCCATTGTGGTTTTGTGGGTGTTAGGGTCTTAACTTGGTTGTGATTGGAAATAGTTTGGAATATTATGTGAATTCCATAGTTTTATAAATAGAGTTTTAGATATTGTTTTTGTTGGTAAATCTGTTAAAGAAATTAGTTACTATATGTAGGTTAGCACTCATGTTCATACACACATGTGTACACACGTACGTGATCTCTAAATGGATAAACATAATATATTCAACATACACATTTTATGTATAGATGTTTAATTTTCATAAGGGTAGAATGGATAAATACTACTTAATCGAATAAAAACATCGCAATAAAAGAATTCCTAGGTTATATCGTTAGAAGGATATACGTAAGTATTATATATTGACATATACTTCACGTCCTTTAATCCCTTTCGGTGTGAACAGAACTATGGCGATATGATAACATCTCCGAGAGCATGCCCTAGGTCACATTAGAATGAACATTGGGGGTTATAATACATGGTATTACATATAATATATTGCTTTAAATATATTACGTTATCTTTTTAACTGAAAAATAAATTTGCCGTACCAGGAATCGTTATCAAGAATAAACCAAGAAACTAGACAAATTCATGCATTATGAAATTAATAACATTGTAATAATGGTAGTAATAAGTCATAGTTTCTTTAATAACGTCACTCAATATGTGTCACCAATTATTTCAGTGTAAACCTTCAATAATTTCGTAGGCGTTTTCACCATTATTTACCCGCCTACTTTGTACCTACTATTCAGTGAACTGTCAAATCATTATAACCGAAATCAGGGCATAGGGTCACCCTCAAATATCGTAATTGTGTTTACTTTATGCTGGTTAAAGTTTGAACAGTTATGTAATAAAAAAGGAGTTTGGTTGTAAAGAAAGAAAATGTTAAACGATATTTTGATTGTAAATAGAGTATACGAATGGTTAAAAAGTAGATACATATATGTATTAGATTGATATAAGGAATATATATGGGTGAAATGGAAGTATCGTAGGGCATAGCCTAATAAAACATAAGACAGTCAGATAGACGCGATATTGATAAAGGGTGATGTTAGAAGTACCTATAACAACCAAGTGCGATGTCAATGAAGCGAAAGTGGTTTGTCAGAATCGCGACAGATGGGTGATCGTGATCTCTGCCTATTCCTCTACAGGGAATCGGTCGTTATGTATATGTGTGTATACATTTGCATTCAGAACCGTAAAACCCTTTCGTGGTAGTCAGAGGTTAAGTATCCATTATCAAATGAGCATTGTGTTGGTCTTTGGCCAATTGAAACCTACTTGTGAACTGGTAATCAGTGTCCAATGTGAAAAGTGGTAAGGCATGACCGTATTCAGATACTATTTTGTTACTTAAAAATATTATACAAAAAGTTTGCGACTGTGATTTTTTGTTTCGATTCGTTCTAGGTTGGATCCCCTCTTTAATTTCACAATTTTATTAATAAATAAACTATAAGATGTACCATATTCTTTTTTGTTTTTCTTAATTTAGTGATGCGACCTCTCGTTACCATTACTATATATTATAATAATACATACATACTTAGAACGAGTATATACTAAAAATCTAATAGTTCGACACTTCGCTTAAATATATAAGTTCAATTCCCGGTCAAACCTTTTTATTGATTATACAATTGCGTGTTTTAGTTTGTCCGTGGTTTGTTTACCTATGCCACCTAATACAGCCTTAGAGCCTATTCGAGTGGCGTAAAGGTTATAAATCGTTATTGAAAAGTCACAAAATGGGTGATTTAGGGGCAGCTTTCGAAATAATGGGTTTTCGAGGGTCCGAGACTTAATTGATTTACAATGGGGAAACACTGTGGGTTTCATGTTCTACGTTAACACTGAGGTAATGTTGAATTTACTGTTTGAATTTTAAACAGAGGTTCTGAGAGGCTATGATATAGTGAAAGTTATTCTCCATTCATTATAATCCGGAATGTCGATGTTTTGTGTACATATGTATGTATATATCAAATTTATCCAGACGATATATTAATAAATATAGTATATGATCGCACTGAATGAATCGAGTTATATTCCTTGTATACCTTTTGCAAACACACGTACTAAAACAAACTTATTAACCCACTTATGCCGTGGCACTTTATAATGACGTGCTGTTGTCACTGTTCTATCGATTTTTCCACTATTATGCTTTCTTTCAATAGAATATTATGTTTATTTTTAAAACTGATATACCAATTTATTTGTATAACAAAGTCGCACTTATTTTCGTTTATACAATGTTACTGTATTCTAACTAGTTCACTTTTACTTATATTTATCAATTTCATTTACTTTAAACTACTTATTTATCATTAAATTGAATAAATTAATAAAATTACATATGATTAAAAATTTTTAATTCGCGCCTCAAATATGTCAGTTTATTTTTATTTAAATCACTACCCGCGTGTGGCAAGGGTCGCGCGCTAATAGAGACTAGACTATTCGACCAATAATGGAATTCACCTTTCAGCCAACCAAGCTTTTTTCCATACATGATAGGGGTTGATAACGGATGCAACGGTTTTGATACTTGCATTAAATTTACATACGCTTCATTACCTTTAATCTTTTCAGAACTAAGATGACTACTGCACTTTTCGTGATTTAATGAAACATACATTTTGAGTATTTTTGATAAACATGAATTTATATATATATACATGAAGCGAAGTGGTTTGAAAATATGTAAATTGATCCTCTTTTTCTGCCTATTCCACAATAAGCAAAGCGACGCCATATATGACTACTAAGAATGAATGAAAATCTTAAGCATGATAAGTATACAGCCTACACCTCTAAGTTTCACGTGTCTGCAACTATAGAGTAGTGTTTATACGATCACGTCAAACCGAGATACTTAGAATATTAACGAAATTAATTTTTTTTCTTATGTACTCAGTGCATGAACCTTGAACCTAGTCCATTTAGACCGAGCTAAACAAATCTTCTAATCCATAATTTAATTTTCATTCATGTTCAAATATTAGCAAGTACCAAGACCGTGTATCTGTATTGCCGGAATAGAACAATGGTTGGAGAGAAATTACAGCGCACTCAGCCACTGGCTTCGTGTGTCAAAATGTGGAACAACCAACGCCGTGGAGACGACTTATCTAGTTTATTTATACATATTATTACATATAAGATCTAATATGTTATTTTTCAGCATTTTTAATGGGTTGTCATGTTATATAGAACATTGGTGACAGCTTGCTACCCTATCGCCCAATAAATTCCATTGACCCCTCGTCCCTTAGTCACATCCTACGACATGCCGGGGAAAACGGCAGCTAGTTAGCACTCTTTTTACGTCACAGACATATAGTAGTATATTTCAGTCCGTGGCTTATTTATTATATTTATACATACCCAGACACTAATGTATGCATAGCCAAATGAAACAAAGAAATATAGAAAAAAACAAATTTTAAACAAATACCGAAAATTAAATTTTAAGGTCAAAATGCTGTATCTATATTGGTTAACATGTATAGTAGTTGTATGATAATTTCCTTTTTATGATTTTATATTGTTATGTATATGACTTACTAAACAAAACATACATAATTATTTGCAGCTATGGTCTCTGCGACTCCAAATAGGAAACTAATAGTCATGTCGCTGTATATAGTCTGCAACACTGCTATTATATCAGAACCTGTACGTGTGAATGTAATGATAGGAGGGTTACGAAAGGAATTTTAAGATCCAAAGTGGTATGTAGAGTTGGACGGGGTAGGCCGCGTAGAACTTATACAGATCAAACTGGAAACATTCTTATCAAGTATGTAGCTTGAAGAACAGAAGAGCATGTATGAGAAGGTTAAAGGGTGTGAGTGAAGCAAGAGTAATTTGTCAGGATGGTTCCAAATGGTCAATAGTCTCTGCCTATCCTCTTGAGGACGTAAAGGCGTGAATATATGTATGTATTTATATATTATTAAAAAGTATATTATATGTGATATGTATGTATGTAAATATTTAAAAAATATATTATATTTTGCAGCTCTAACCGTCTCCACAGCGCTGGCCTAATGAAGGCGTGGGGTCAACGGCTGCCGATTGGCTGAATGACGCCAACCCTTTGCTCCACTAGGTCAGTGGGCAAGCAGTGACTCAAACACTTTTAAAGGGAAATAGTCAATTTTTGTAATAGTCATTTTAAGAGGATATAAGGATTCGTTCCCTTCGGGGTGGACAGAACCTCGGAGATATATCCTAGATTTTTGGAGCATAAATATTAGAGTTCTGATATTATATGGACCATTGGCGTCTGGTTGATAGCCCATCGCTCAGTAGATTCCATTTACTCCTTGTTCTCTTACACCATGCCATGAAGAATGGTAGCTAGTCATTCTTTTTAAATCTAACACTTATTAATATGGAATATTGGCGATAGGTTAGATAGGTTAGGATAGGATAGGCCTTATAAATCCATCTTATCCTTAGTCCGGTGGCCATATCCGAAGGATAAAAGGTATTAAATTTTATTTTACTGAATCAAACACTAGAGTCGAGAAACGTTGCTACTAATACGCCTGTGAATTGGTAAAAGCAATTTTACACTGTTGTGTTTTGCTATTAATAAACCACACATACAATATCAACTTATGATACCCTTCATATTAGAATCCCTTTCGGGGTGGACAGAACTATGGTGATAAATAATTTCCCCGGTCTTATATAGAACTATCAAAATTTTGATAACATTCATATGGATTTTAAGTTAAATGTTGTTAGCCCATCGCTAAATATACTTTCTTACCTCTTCTTTCTTTTTACCTGCAGTTCCTTAACTAGTCTACTATATCCTCAAAAGAAAGTCAGTTAGTTAGTCTTGTATTTACGTCCCCGATAATAAAGAAATTCTTTAGTTTAGATCATAATATATTTTAGTCCATTTTCTATACAAGAAGCCATTAGTTCATCTTTTACTTGATAGATGTCTCTAGGAGTATCGTTTCGCTTTTAAACATAAGTTAAAGTCAGTACCGAATTTAAAAACATTACACAGATTGTCATTATTCTTAAATGCATATTTATTTGTCCCGTGCTAGTCTGGGATGCAAAAAAATGCCAACTAGTTGCCGTTCTTCCCGGCATGTCGTAGCAGGCGGCTAAGGGACTAGGGATCTGGAATCTGTTAGGCGATGAGCTAGTAACCTGTTACCAATGTTCCATATAACAATTACAAACCCAATATTCATGCTAAAAAGTGACCTTCGAGATACTCGTATTATCGTTTCTAGGGTTCTGCCCACCTCGAAAGGGATTAGAGGTCGTGAATGTATTTGTATATTTATGCCTACAATACTCGGAGGGGCAGACAGAACTTACAGTTTCTATTGATTTCATTTATTACTCTGCTCTAAAATACTGTATCTATTATAAAATGAAGATCATAAAATTACATATACTTACACGAAATTCATTCACGACCCTATCGAATCTTACAAAACCTTGGAGAGGCGAAAATATCTCTTAGGGTGTCTTAGGTAAGCTTATAAAATAAAGAAATATAAATCAAGCATAAAATTAACATTTTATAATCCTGGAAATTCAATAATTTTATTAAATTATTCATTTATTCTGTAATAAAACATTAGAAAACGTTACTTTAAAAACTTATCTATACATTTTTACTTACGTTAAGTTTGTACAGTCTTAAGTTATTTGTATAGTCTAGCTAAGAATTTATGTGTATAGTCATTGTGTGTTTGTGAAATTTTAATAAATGTTATATTCCTGTATAAATATAGGACCTTCACCCTAATTTACGTACATTTTCTATTTATTTCGTTTGTAACATATATTGACATTAACGTTAACTTTAATCCCTTTCGGAGTGGACAAAACATCGGAGATTTAATATCTACTAAGTCACTTATTAGCATGAATATAGGGGTTGCGATGTCATATGGAACATTGGTGACAGGTTGCTAGTCTATTGCCAAATTGATCCCATTTACACCAGTCCCTTAGTCGCCTCCTACGACATGCTTGGAAGAACGGCAGCTAGTTTGCCTTATTTTTACGTTCCAGACTATATTTTATTCCTCAATAAATATATCGTCTCTAACCTTATTTACATATCCCTTTTTTACTATTAACTTCATAAGTAAATAAAGACATAAAATCAAAATTTTATGTGTTTATTTTATTTCAATACATTTTCGCAACCATTCAAGTAGGCCGCCTTATACATCGGAGTAAAACAATTATTTTGGCGTAAAAGATAGATTTTACAGTTATGTGGTGCGGTGTATTGGAAATGGCGATACTCGAGTGGGCTTACTACCTACGGGCCGATCGTAAAAACTACTAAAATTGGTAGAAAAACGATAATTTTACCGTGATTTTGGTCCATCGAACCGTCATTCTACCATTTAGGGTATATTTTACAGTTATTTCGCTTTTAGTAGGGGGTTAGGACATAAATTTATTGCAATGTTTGCTCTGAATATCCTTAAATGATGAGGTCTAGGATCTAAAACGTAACGGTAAGCACTAAGATTTATGTTCAAGATATCGATTTTTCTGAATAAATTTATTATTGGTTATTTTTAGGAACAGTTAGGTTTCCTAATTCTAAAAATGATTTATTTTAATACTATCTATATTCTATATGTAACTTCGGAGACATAAACTAAAAAGACAAAGACAAACGAATTCACGACCATTAACCTTGCGGGGGTAGTCAGAGGTTCGGGTGTCCATCTCCGCAATTGCGAGGTAGTAATACAATGGCTACCTCGAACCCACGTGTTGACCAGATAGTCAGTAGGTACTCCATGTGACCGGTGGTAAGCCATGTCGCCTATTTAGAAGTACTAACTATTACCTGTTCGGGGAACAGGTAGGTTTCCTCACGATGTTTTCGCTCATCGTAGTATTCGATGCATTTCGTAAATGTATTTTTATTACGAAATTGTATGTACATAGAAATTCATTAAACTTTATTTCCATTGGTACATGCTCAAGCGGGATTTGCACCCTGTACCCACTGATACAGAGCCAAACCCCAAATAACTGAGCGACATCGAAATTGAATACTTTAACTTATTTCGAGGAATATTTAATAATACATTAATTTTTATTTGATTAGGAACAGTAATATTGTTATTAATAACGGGACTTATCGCGTAAGTTTTTATAATAAAGTTACCTTTATTAACCCCGTTAGTTATTTATCATGAGTATAAATCGCGAATTTCTAATACTAAAGTAATATTGTTTTACCCATCTTAGAAGTTTATAGTAATGCAATGTATGAATACATTAATTAATACATATTTATTTAGAATATATTGGGGTTGTGTGACAGGGGTTAATGGTTGTGAAGGCGTTTGTCTTTTTTGTCTATTTCAAAAGCTATCACACAACTTGTGACTATTTCAAAAACATATTGTTTATTTTGAAACGCGACTTTTTGTAGGCCGTTTTTTCCGCCGGATGTTATTTTATTAATCATCTATTAACTCAAAAATTTCATTAAAGTTTCTATTTACGTAACTTATATACATACATACATTCATTATTCCTGTTTCCATACAGAGGGATACGCAGAGATCAGGGTTACCCATATGACTTGATCCTGACAAACCTTTTTCCCTTTCCATACACTACACCATAAACAAATACACTCGGAGGTTTTAGGTACACCTAACTTCACTCCTTTTTAAATTTTTGTCTATATGATTCCCATTTCATGTTGAGTTAATGGAATTATTATGTTTTAGCCATTAAGTAAAATTTTTTTTCTATAATTTCTGGGTTCATTTGTAACTGCATTGTAGGTTTAATTATTTAATTTGTGAAAACTATAGATATATACTGTGTTTACCAATGGTTTTGAGCCTGCTGTTATCGATACAGATTAACGATGTAATCTAGTAATGACATTAAGGTATTGTTATAATGTTTAAGATATTATTATCAAATAATAATAAATATGAAGGGAAATCAATGTTGAATGCACACCGTATAGCCCTCATGCCTGCGAAGATGTGTATATTAAATGGGACGTACAGAGATTGCTTAATATCTGTCCTTCCTTCCGGAATGTCGTAGCAGGATGAGCTAGCAACCTGTCAACAATATTCCATATGACATCGCAACCTCAATATTTACGCTACAAAGTGACCTAGGATATATTGCCATTCCCGAAAGGGATTAAAGGACCTGAATCGATAAATATCTATGTATGTAATACGTGCTATTTATACAAAAAACAATTACAAACGCATTCACGACCATTAACCCTTGCGGGGTAGTCAGAGGTTCAGGTGTCCTTCTCCGCAATTGCGAAGGTAGAAATTCTATGGCCACCTCGAACCCACGTGTTGACCAGATTATCAGTACTCAATGTGACAGGTGGTAAGCCATGTCGCCATTTACAAGCACTAACTATTACCTGTTCGACAAACTACTATAATACGATGCATTTCGTAAGTGTGTTTTTATTACGAAAAGTACATAGAAAATCATTAAACTTCATTTCCATTGGTACATGCTCAAGCGTGATTTGAAACCTATACCCATTGATACAGAGCCAAGCCCCAAACAACTGATTTTCGAATTGCTGAGCTACGTCGAATTACTATTTATACATATATATGAAGCTTAGAGTAATAATTATTTCGACCTAGTCCGTGGTTAGCGAACAAACAGGGTTATTACGTAAACCGTGCACGTCCTAACTGAATTAGTTGGACAATAATTTGACAAGTAGCGCACCTGATTTGGGGTGTCACTTGTTTTTCACAAATCGCTCCTATGGCACGGCTGTATTCTGGGTTTTCTAATCGTTGAACGACTTGAGAGTCTATTACGTACGTATAATATTTTACAAAGATGAGAAAAGTTTAATTATATCATCAATACCCGTTTGCCCAACTGGTCAGTAGTTATTAGTTTAGATACAATATGTATGTGAGGTGGAAGGTAGAGTTGGACGGGGTATGCCGCGTAGAACATAAAAGATCAAATTGAAGATAATCTCATGACGGGTATGCATAGTGTGAAGAAAAGAAGAGTCAATGTGAGTGAAGCAAGAGAGATTTGTCAGGATCGTTCCAGGTGGCGATAGATTGTCACGTCCTATCCTTTTAGGGACGTAGAGGGTTGACTATTTTAAAACCCGCGTAGTGTGCATTAGTGTCACTGAAGGGAAAGTGGCTTGTCAGGATCGGTACACATGGTGATCCGTAAACCCTCTACAGGTAACTGGTCGTAAAGTATATATATAATAAAAAAAAACGGTCGCCCGCCAGTCTTAAAAAGACCAGAATAACCCACCAAGCAGTTTTCGTACCTCCTTTGTCATTCGTATAAGGCGATCACGTCAAATTTAGGCAAGTAGGTACCACATGCCATGGTTGGCTAGCACTCCTAAAGTGGAAGCGTTAATTGTTCTGTCACTTGACACTTGACGAAAATGGCCGCCCATTATATTCACGACTTTTGTCTATGCTGAGGTCACTGTATGGGGGATTTCGTAGCGTTTTGTTAAGAATAAATGGCGAGAATAAAGAATATGTATGGACAGTTATTCAAAGTAGGATATCAATGATTTCCACGTCAAACATAATAGAAGTTTATATTGCAATGTATTACTTCTTTCAGTATTTAACAAGAAATGAAATGAAATGCTTTTTATTCAATATGAGGATTATAAAATCACTTATTGAAAGTCAAAAAAAAAACATTTAAAAACATTTTATTACATGTACACACATTAAAAACAAATGACATATCGTAGTGTAAGCACTGATTATAAGTAAACCTACGTATTATAATAAAAGTAATTGTTTATTGACAACAACACAATAACATATATAAAAACATAGAATAACATGCAGTAGATTATTATATTTTTTCTCGGGCATGTTTAGTTTTAGTTTAGTTTGTAGGGCTCCGTGGTTTCCGCAATTAGTCCCCACTGGGACCATTTTGCGTGATGTCGCTGACTATTCCAGCCAGCCCAGCACCCGCCAGAAGCGCAGAAGACGCCTAACGTCTTCACAGGCTTCCCGAAGCGACCCCGGTTTCCCAAGGATTTTAGCCCGTTCTTCAGCCACGGCCCAGCACTCCAGGACAACGTGGCCAATGGTTTCAGTGGAGTCAATGCAGCCCCTGCACAGAGGGCTATCCGTGATTCCGAGCTTGAATAGGTGCCCGTTTAGTCTGCAATGGCCGGTGATATTTTCGGTCATCACACGCAGTTCTCTTCTCGTTAGTTGAAGTAATTTGTTCGTTAATTTGGGGGCCAACTCTGGAAAAACTTCCTTTGAATGGCTCGAGCCATCGAGTTCCCTCCATCTCAAATTTTGTAGTTCCCTGGTCCAGGTTCTTATCCATGATCTGAACTTGCTGAAGGGGAGGGGCAACAAAGGCTCCGGAGCCACCAAGGCCGCCCCCGCGCCCCTTCTTGCAAGCTCATCCGCTGCGTCGTTCCCGAGTGCTCCACTATGTCCTCTAATCCACTGCAGTGTCACACTATTCATAATGGACACCTTGGTAAGCTGGAGATGACACTCGTGTATTAGCTTTGATGTTATTGTCGTACTGGACAGCGCCATCAAGACGGAAGCGCTGTCCAAGACCACCTTTATGTGGTATCCCTTGAGTCCACGTCGCAGAACGGCGACCGCCGCCTCGATAATTGCCACACATTCACATTGGAATATGGAGCTGTGGACCCCCAGAGACAGTGATATATTTATGTTGAGATCTATTGAGTATATACCCGCTCCAGTGCCATTATGGGTCTTGGAGCCATCCGTGTATATACGGACGTACTTGGTGTCCACTCGATCTCCGTCTTCCTGCATGTTGATGCTGTAGTTTTTTTGCATTGCCCACACGGCAGGGATTCTGTCACACGATGCCCCCAACAGCGGTTCCCTTGCCAGGGCCCTTTTTAGTATCCTAGTGTGAGGACAGTCGCTGCGAGCCCAGTGGCCCGAGTTATCGATTCTAATTGCGGCCATAGTAGCCTCTTGCTGAATGTACAAATCCAAGGGCGCTAAGTCCACCAGGACCTCAAGGGCAGCCGATGGAGTTGTCCTCATGCATCCGGTTATTGCGGTCGTAGCGATTCTCTGGAATCTTTGAAGTTTCTGTACCACCGTGGACAATTCAGTTCTTTGCCACCAGACGACTGAACCATAAGCCACTACGGGCCGGATCAGCGTCGTGTACATCCACTTGGTAATTTCAGGTTTGAGGCCCCATGTTTTGCCTATAAGCCGTTTGCACTGGAAGAAGAGCCCGCAGGCCCTTGCGAGCTTCTTGTCCAAATGCTTGTTCCAGCGTAAGTTGTCATCAAGAATTATCCCCAAGTATTTTACCTCTGTTGCCAGGGACAGGCGCTCGCCAAACAGCCGTAGCAGCTTTAGTGGCGCCCTTTTCCTCCTCTTGGTGAACAACACAAGTTCGGTCTTTGACGGATTCACAGACAGTCCGTTATTTCTACACCAATCTTCGATCGTCCTGAGCGCCATACCCATCCTGTTGCACAATGTGCTCTCAACAGGCCCGCTCAGGAGAATGGCAATGTCATCAGCATAGCCCACGGTGAAGAAGGATCTGTGATTCAGCTCCGCGATGAGCCCATCAGCCACCAGATTCCAGAGAAGTGGCGAAAGCACACCTCCCTGAGGGCAGCCCTGCACAACCTGAGCACGCACAGCACAACAGTCACGGTGACGGCCCTGCCCTTCAGCATGCCGTCCACCCAACCAGCGAGGGCGGGCTCAACGCCACGCCCCTCAAGGGCCCGTGCTATGCTCACAAAGCTCGTTCTGTCGAATGCTCCCTCAATGTCGATGAAGCATCCCAGCGTAGACTGTTTTCTCGGGCATATTGTACAGCGAAATGGCCCCAGCACTGTTTATTAGTAACTGCGAAAATGAATGACAAGAGAAATAATTTATAAGAATCTATAACCTTTTGGAGTAGTCAGAACTTTCATTGCAATCATCAAAACAAATATCGTTGACCATTATAGCCTACGGTTTATTAGATACATAGGATCTACTGGGCGATGGGATAGTATCCTACATACATATCACACCCCGATTCCCTGTAAACAGGTAGGCAGAAATCACGGCAAATCTGTTTCGATCCTGACAAACATCTCCACACTTTACCTCCTCATACACACTTGGCGGTTTAGGTTATAGGTATATATACTCGTACTTCTAACATCAAACAGAAGCAACATGTCACCAATATTCAGTTTTATTGTCGAAAATATTCTAACTTACTTGTGGTTTCCCCCAAGCGGTTGTTTTACGTAAATTATGTATGTAATCTATATATTCACTATCACGTTAAACAAATTGTCAGTTTGTTTGTTTCATTCACAACGAATGGCAGACAGACAGGAACCTACCTACAATAAGATCGCCTTAACCGACCTACCCATATTCCGAAGGTTGCTAGCCCATATGCGTTTCAAAGTCAAGGTCTGAGGGAAGGAAAGTGACCATCCGTGGCACTGGAGAGGTTTTGGAGCTGACCATAAAACGAGGCTACTCCAGTTTGAGTCGTATTTAGATTGGTGTACTGATGGAGGGAGGGATTGTATGTGGCGGTTGGTTTAAGGGTGTGTATTTTATGTATTAATGGGGGTGATATAATTAAAATACCTGGTTGTCTTTAGAGGTGTAGGCAGAGATGATATATCCGATCCTGATAAATCTCTTTTGGGGTAAGGTCAGCAGTATCATTTTCAAATTCTGCCTAGTGAAAACGTCAATATTGGGACTAAAGTTTGTTTCGGCAGAAATGGTAGACTACGTTCTAATCATGTGTCAGCCTCAAGCCCAGCTTAACTACTTAGTTACGAGTATGTCATTCATAGTATGAAATTTCACAGCTGATTATTATCTCAGTAGTTATGTCAGAGATAACTAAATTGTAATGTCTATCGTAAAATAGTTAAATTAATCTCTTATCTGTACAACAACATCTACACACTTACATAAAGGGAATCAATCCAGCTTTTTGTCACAACAAAATATTACTGAACGAAATCCATCCGCCATTTTGAATCTCCTACATCATCCTCAAACTCGGACAGGTGGGCACCTTAAGTGGTATCCGCTGAGACCGCCACTTTTGGTCACTCACGTAAATGGCTGCGGGTGACGCGTTGCATCATAGGACGTTCGATGAACCCTCTGGCCATTATGGGATTGTTTGGATTCCCTTCTTAGGTTGTCATGACAACGGTTGTTCTGAGATACTTTTGTGAATATAACAAAATTTGTACTAATTTTTTAAGGAAATGTGTTACTGCAAAATTAGGTTACTGTACATAATTCGTGGTACTACAGATAAGTAATTGTCCAGCTACTTCAATAGTGTTTATGATCATTGTAGGGCAAAATATTGGGCAACGTAAATAATGTAATAAATAATGTATAAGTTATGTCATTATCTATTATAAAAAAATCTTTTCGTTTTGTGTATTTACACGAATTGTTTGCAATATAAATTACTTCTAGGATGACAACATGCTATATATGTATTCGTAGAATTACTAGCTCTATAAAACGAAACACCACAACTTCAAAATACTAAGGCACTTTTCGTGAAAACACGCGATCCTCAGATTATTTCCCATTTTGTTTTAGGCCCCTACAGATATACATGTACTCACCTAATTCATAATTCAAGCAGAGAAGATAGTTTCATAAAACAATAATAGTCAGTGCTTGTAAATAGCGACTCGGCTTACCACCTGTTGCATTGATTTATACATACATACACATCACGCCTTATTCCCTGTAGAGGGGTAGGCAGAGATCACGGATCCTCATTTGTCCTGATCCTGATAGACCACTTTCGCTTCATTGACATTCATATATCCTCTCATACACTCTCGGCGGTTATAAGTACTCCTAACGTCACCTTTTTTCAATATAGCGTCTATCTGACTGTTATATGTCTTATTCATTGATTTATCTGACTAGATAATAGTATACAACCTGCCAACACTTGAGTTCGAGGTGGCCATATAGTTACTATTTTTAAAATTATAGATATATCTGATCCCGAAATGGTAAAAAGGTATTAAAAGACATACGCTTGACGACTTTTCAGAGGTAGTCTGAGGTTTGATTGCACATCTCCGAAATTTCGATGGCATGTTATGTATAAACCACTACGCGTTTCACTATGTATAGACAGCATCCAAAGTGATAGGTACTGAACCGTATCACTGTTTACAGGTACTGGCTATTACCTATCCCGAGGGACAGGCAGGTTTCCTCATGATCTTTTCCCTTATAATTAATTATATTATTTTAAATGAATGTGTGTTTAAGAAATTAAGGTATAATTTTTTGACCTACCATCATTCATTAACCGCTAACATCAGAGCCCTTACATCACCTCTTACACCCAAAGGCTAAACAGGACACAGTGTTTCTCTCACAAGATAACAGTATTGTCGTCAAAGCCTTAACACTTGCCAAAGATGGCGGCGCGCACTTCCGCCGGAAGTAGGACCGTTGGTTGTGGCACGCGACTTTCCTAGGGCCTCTTGGTGTTCGACGTAGTTGTGAGGATAATAGATTAAGTATAATGGCTACTAGATTGTTTGTAGTTGTTACTAAAGGGACTAGGTATCAGAAAAATATATGTTTGAAGAATAGTGACAATTCAATATTATTGATATTTTCGAAACAAAAAATATTAATATTTGAGACGAGGAACTGAAAGATCGTGCAACTTGCAGTCATTTAATACAGCATATCTTAAGAGAGAGTGTGAAACTAAATGTAAGCTTGGAGATTCTGCCATACGATTATAATAAAAGTTATTTAAGAACGTGAATAAATATGTAATGATTGTAAATTGTCTTGGTAGATATTCAGAGAAGAAAACCATTGCTTGAATGATCCCTAATCTCTAAGCCACTTTATTTATATACATATCACTTAACTAACAATAAATGCAGCAAATAACACATGACTCGATAACCAAATAATACCAGTCAGTCAGTTCAGTTTTATCGCCAGTTTATTATATATTTTATGTTTGGTATGGGTCATTCGAAGGCTGTTAATTGGGCCTTAGCCTTCGAAATTTCTAAAATGGGTACTCAAGCCTCTGACTTCCCCGCCATTATAAAAAAGGGATTGTGTATACACAAGTCGTGAAGCGTATGTTTTTAATGTATTTTTTTATTATAAACCCGTCGAATAGCCACCAGCCCCGACATTCGTACTTCCGCAGTTGAAATCCATATCATTATGCAACAGCGCATGTAACCTAACTGTTCCATCTTCCTGCCCCATACGTGGACGATTAGAGTCGTTAAGAAGCACTCACGTAGTTAGGGACCTTAATAGGGGGTCCTCAATTACTTTGGAAAGCGCTAAAGTGGATAATTAATTAATCTATACCTTTGTATCTGTAATGTTATACTTTTACACGTACTTGAAATTTGAATACTATACTTCTACTTGTACCAATAATCTATACCTATAGCACAGATATAAAGATACTGTACCCTAAAGCATTTACTTACATACATACCTTCACATCAAGAACATTTAAAGAACACAGAAGAACATTTAAATTTTAGAAGTATTTATTTTTTTATACGTATCAATTAATTCCGGGTTTGGAATGACGTTTAGCGTGTTTACGAAATTAAATAACAGTATATGTTGAATACTGTCTGTTCCAATCTTTTAACAGGTAACCTTTCATGACATTAGAATTTTTATTAAATTAGAAGTTCGTACATATATTCTCGCATCTACGACTGTAAGAGCTTAGGCAGAGACTATCGATCACCACCTCGAACGAACCTGACTAATGTCTCTTGCTTCACTCACACCTTCTCATGCGTGTTCTTCTGTTCTTCACGCTGCGTGCAACCGCCTTAGAAGTTCGTGTCTCGATACACAAAAAGATCTATTGATCATGTGTCAATCTGGATTATTTAAGGTCTTCAATACTCACTCTATAACAAATATCCAGATACTCACGTGAATTATGGTGATTCTTGCCGGCGTAACAGGTGATGACTATTGTGTTGGACTAACACATATCACGATCAGATCAGATCAGATCAGATCAGATTATTTCCCATTTTGTTTTAGGCCCCTACAGATATACATGAACTCATCTCATTCATAATTCTAGCAGAGAAAATAGTTTCATAAAACATAATAATAATAGTCAGTGCTTGTAAATAGCGACTCGGCTTACCACCTGTTGCATTGATTTGACTTGATAATAGTATACAACCTGCCAACACTTGAGTTCTAGGTGGCCATATAGTTACTATTTTTAAAATTATAGAGATATCTGATCCTGAAAGGGTAAAAAGGTATTAAAAGACGTACGCTTGACGATTTGTCAGAGGTAGTTTGAGGTTTGAGTGCCCATCTCCGAAACTTTGATGGCATGTTATGTATAAGCCACTCATAGCTCACGTTTCACTATATATACACAGCATCCAAAGTGATAGGTACTGAACCGTATCACTGTATACAGGTACTGGCTATTATCTATCCCGAGGGACAGGCAGGTTTCCTCGTGATCTTTTTCCCTATCATTAATTATTAATTATATTATTTATTTATTTTTTATTAATTATATTATTTTAAATGAATATGTGTTTAAGAAATTAAGGTATAATATTTTGACCCACCATAATTCATTAACCGATTACATTAGAGCCCTTATATCACCTCTTACGCCCAGCCAGGCTAAACAGGACACAGTGTTTCTCTCACAAGATAACAGTATTGTCGCCGAAGCCTTAACACTTGCCAAAGATGGCGGCGCGCACTTCCGCCGGAAGTAGGACCGTTGGTTGTAGCACGCGACTTTCCTAGGGCCTCTTGGTATTCGACGTAGTTGTGAGGATAATAGATTAAGTATAATGGCTACTAGATTGTTTGTAGTTGTTACTTAAGGGATTCAGTATAACAAAAACGAGAGTAATATGTACTACATTTTTTATGATTCTAAGAATTATAAAAATATTATAAATATATTTTATTGGTCATTATAAAATAATATTAAAATAGTGATGTAAGTTAGAGTGTTAAAATATCAGGTGACACTTTCCAGCTCGTGTTCATCTGGAAAATATTACTTGATAATGCTAATTATAGACATATTTTGCAGCCTTTCCTAAAAGACAGTGCAGATAAATGCGTGAGGTATAAGGTTCCATCCAGTCTAAAAGTCATATAATGTTTATAAAGATTTAAACTAAGAATTATAGTTTTAAGAGATTCGCGATTTATATTCATGATTAATAACAAACGGGACTTATCGCGAATGTTTTTAAATAATAAAGTTACCTTTATTAACCCGACGTTTCGGTAACGTTGCAGCAGCCATGGTCACGGGCAGACTGCAGTCAGTCTTAAACTAAGAAGATAAAAACTAAGAAGACTATAAATTTTCTTGCTGTAAATTCTGAATATAAAACCATTACTGGAATGAACCCTAGTCTCTTCGTCACCTTGTATACATACCATTCAACTGACAAGAAAAGCTTGGTTACGAATCGTTTCTATCATTATTTAACCGCAACTTGCTAATCGTTTCTATCATTATATAACCAAATCAAAAACAGTATATTTTATCCCCTGTTTATTATAAACTATAAACCCGTCGAATAGCAATTGACCCCAACATTCATACTTCCGCAGTTGAAATCCATATCATTATGCAACGGAGCATGTAACCTAACTGTTCCATCTTCCTGCCCCATACGTGGACGATTAGAGTCGTTAAGAAGCACTCACGTAGTTAGGGACCTTAATAGGGGGTCCTCAATTACTTTGGAAAGCGCTAAAGTGGATAATTAATTAATCTATACCTTTGTATCTATGATGTTATACTTTTACACGTACTTGAAATTTGAATAGTATACTTTTACTTGTACCAATAAACTATACCTATTGCAGAAATAATAATTTAAATAATTGAGACACTATTACATTAATTGAACTAGCCCCTTGGTTTGTTCATTTAAGACTTGTGTTAAGGGTACTAATCAACGTATATTTAAGAAAAATATACATATTATATAATGATAAAAACAAATCTAGCATATATAATTAACTATCAGACTGGAAAGCAGCAGAAAAGCGTAGTTAACTCTGCCTCCACCGGGAATCGAACTCGGGACCTCACGAGTAGCGTTCGAGTGTTTATCCGATTGCGCCATGGAGGTCGTTAAAAAAATATAAGGATACTGTACACTTGAGCATTTATTTACATATATACATACACATCAAGAATGATTCCCTGTAGAGAGGTAGGCAGAGATCACGGATCTCCATCTGTCCCGATATTGACAAACCACTATCGCTTCATTGACACTCATACATCTCACACTCACTCGATGGTTGTGTACTTCTACCGTCACCCTTTTTCAATATGGCGTCTATATGACTGTCTTATGTCTTATTCGGCCGGTCCCAACGTAAATGCCCTTCCACCTCACTTACATATATTACTTTTATCAATTTATTAGTATTTACTTTTATATGTATCAATTAATTCCGGGTTTGGAATGATATGCAAAATGTGTTTACGACATTAAATAAAAGTATATGTTGAATTCTGGCTGTTCCAATATTTTAACTGGTAACCTTTCATGAGATTAGAATTTTGATATACTTAGAAGTTCATTATTTACATATATTCACGCATCTACGACTGTAAGGAGATAGGCAGAGACTAGCGATCGCCACATATAACTATCCTAACAAATTTTTCTCGCTTCACTCACACCTTCCCATACGTGCTCTTCTGTTCTTCACGCCTTAGAAGTTCGTGTGTCTTGATACACACGAATATCTATAGATTTTCTGTCAATCTGGATTATTTACGGCCTCCAATACTCACTATTTAACAAATATTCAGACCCTATCGTGAATTATGGTGTTTCTTGCCGGCGGCGTAACAGGTGATGACTATTGTGTTGAACTAACACATATCACGAAGAAAAGATAGATTTCCCCACGATTAAGGATTTGTTAAGATATTTAAATCAGGTTTTAATACTGAGAGGAAATACATTGTGAGCAAGTTTTGTGGGGAGCTGTCTGGTGAAAAATGGAAGGGAATCATAACTATTCTGCAAAACATGCAGCTGTGACCAGGAAAATATCTGACTATACGTCAAAGCAATAAAGTAATTGACACACAAAACGATAATTCCGTTGCAATGTATTATTGTGTATCGTTTTAAGAGTAAGGAAATAATTCATACAACTTTTTAAAACTGTTTCTAAGTGAAACAAACATTTTTGTTCCTGAATAAATAAATGCGAATGCGTATCGCTGGAACACGGAACCGCAGATAGCTGATTGAAAAATGCACATCAATATCACATTCCCCGTCAAGTCAAGGCTGTTCTTACCAATTATAGAGGCTCCTGACGTTCCGAGTATTTACTCCAGCCGAGAGGTTTCCACGCAAAAAGCCACGAGTGTACACGCCATACAGTTACGCAGGGATGGGGTCGGTATTTACTCATACTGGGTATGGGTAACAGTTTACTATCTACCCAAAGGTTGTACCAAGTTTTATAGTGCTCAGCCAAAACCATCGAAGCAATTTATTACTTATAAACGTCCTGACGTAGGCAAGTGAATGAAAGCATAATCCTAATAGATATATTTAACGGGATATTTTATGGCATCAGTGAAGATTATCATTATCTTTCAAATTCTAGTTACACTAACTCTTTAATCGCTGCCTGAGATATATCGCGATGCAGTGGCGCTTAATTTAATGTTATTCAAATAAGCTCCACTCGTCAATGGCAATTTATCTAACACATTCTCCTACAATATCATTTTATCTCTACAATTACACATATTACCAAGTATATACTCTTCCTTCGAACCCCTACCCATCTCTTCACAGCCTGCTCCGTAGAAGGCACGGCGCGTCCCTGTCTCCCGTACTTACGATTATGGCGGTTTGATTCCCCAACTTTTTGTTGATTAGGTTGGCATTCCTGGCCCGAGATCATCGATTCCCCTTACGCATTGTTGCTATGGGAACACCGTTTGTGCGTAAGAGGTAAAAAGACTACTCGGGCATTCCATAGAGCACATCTTTAGCATTAGTAACATCTAAGAAGATCTATATCGTAATAAAAATGCATTTGTGAAATGCATCGAATACTACGGTGAGGGAAGACATCGTGAACAACCTATCTGTTACTCGAACTGGTAGTCAGTTCTTTTAAATGGGGAAATGGTTTAATAACTGTCATATTTACTTACTGAGCAGCCACATCGCAAGGGTTATTTGGCGTGAAAGTGTGTGTGTTTATCGAAGGCATAAAATGGCATAAAAAGGCATAAAATTATATAAAGAAAGATACGGGTTACTAGGCAAATTGATTGAATGAACCAAACACTTTTCAAATCAGGTAAAGATGCAGTAATTGGGATTCCTATTTATCTTGCTACTGGGTTACCTCTTTTCTTTACCGACATCCGTGCAAGTTCTTACGCATACTGTGCATTAACTTAATATGTAAATTCAACTATTTAAGATCTTGATAAGCATATAATCATGAATTATGTGAAATGTGGCACACACTGGCCTATTCATTTTTACTCAAAATTTTAATATAATTATCTTAACTTTCTTAGTCCAGACATATCTACTATCTTCAATATCTATAAATAAGATAAAGAAACACTTAGCAGTAAGATTCAAGTTATTATTAAGTAAAGCAAGGGGCTAATTCAATTGGTCTAATAGTGTCCGATAATATTGTTATTTTTTGCCCTGGTTCAACAATTGATTCCTAGCAACGGCAAGGTCGGTAATAAATTTAGCGTCCATCCTAAAAACAACATGGCGTCACTAGCCGCCATTTTGTCGTGTCCTTCGCACGTAATGGCGCGTGAGTTGCAACCGAACTGGGACCACCATTTCTGACGCGGACACGCCATTTTCAGATTTGGCGACGCGTGCGAGCGGCATTCTTAATTCGCCGAAACAAGGAATTGGATTTTTGCATTCTCGGCTTTTTGTCAAGCAAATGAGCCCTGTTGTAGGTTTTTGTGGCTGGAGGTAATGGCCGAAGATTGATTGCAAGGTTACCTTGTGCGGGTACTTGCGAGAAATGGGAAAAAGCAGAATTCCCTCACGTAATGTTATACGGCCGACCTTGCGGAGGCATTTGGCTTCGAAATTGCTGCTGGGATTACTCAGTGAGACGTAAGAAACATTTTGGTGACATTTCTGCCTGTATCGTAGAGGTATTCCACTTTTGGTTGTGACAGAAAATCGGATTGTCTTTGTTTCAATTTATTATTTCAAAATTAATTATTTATTTCAAAATATTTTTTTTTATTATGGATTCAATAATATTCCATAGCTCCCATAGCAGCATTTAGACCCAATTCTAACAGGTGCGATTATATATTATTAAGTACGTGTTAAAAAAATTTAGTTGAAATTCTGTTTGATATTGAAATTTATGTACTGACATCTATCAGTTTTCTAAAAAGTATTGTTTTATTCTCAGGTATCTTAGGCTTATAATAAAATTCTGTGCATTGTAGAGCCACTACAGTTACGTGTGCCATGTTACGTACATACATTGAAATGTTCATTAGACAAATCTGTTAGGCTGAAATTGAGTTAATACTCTTCATAAGTTGGGTTCAAATTATTCTAATAAAAATCGACAGAGAACCTTAGTTACTAACTTAAAACACAGGAAAGAAAATCCTTTGGGGTGAACATTGTATTAAAATTGTAGATCATTTTTAACGTAATCACCTTGGTCGAACACAAAAATTTGGTCCCTTAATACCTCAGGGATAACTCCTTTATTATTTAAAATAATTTAATTTGATCACAGTTCAGTGGTGCTATGACAAAAAGACAAACGCATTCACGACCATTTACCCTTGCGGGGTAGTCGGAGGTTCAGGTTTCCATGTCCGCAATTGCGTAGTCATTCTATGGACACCTCGAACTCAAATGTTGACCAGATAGTCAGTACTCAATGTGACAGGTGGTAAGCTATGTCGCCATTTACAAGCACTGACTATTACCTGTTCGGGGAACAGGTAGGTTTCCTCACGATTTTTTTCCTCAACGTATATTAGACGCATTTTTTGTAAATTTATTTTTATTACGAAAATATACATAGAAATTCATGAAATTGGTGCTAAGGTAATTAAGTAAGTACAGGCTGGTGCCATAGTTAAAGATAATAACGTGACAAATATATTAGGGATCTGCTATCTGCCTACATACTAGATCTATGATAAGACCTATGGACCTAGTCAATGCAGCTGCCTGTAATAAAAACTCAAAGTATACCTATTGCAACTATTCATTTACGTATTCTATTTATTGTGTACGGGGACACATTCTCAATAGTTTTTGCCTTCGAAACGAGCTTTATTGAATTCGAACGGGTTAAGAAGGCGATTAATATGTAAGGGCCCTTAAGGTTGGATATTTTATTTATATTCGACTAGTATTTATTGCTGTTCATTGTAATCAACATTTATAAATGGCAAACACTTGCCATTGGTGGAATTCTGGCCAATCATATTGCGTGTTTTCGTATTAAAAACTCTTGATTGGCTTGGAATAGTGCTGCGGAGCCGCAGTTCGATTGGTAATTTATATGTAGATAAACTGAAGTGTCTATGAAGCGAAGCACAACCGAAAGAACAGAATATACATAACTCTATGATACCCGAACCTCTGACTACCACTTAACTGATGATTTTTTAGTTTGATAGTCAGAGGAGCAGGTGGCATTCTAAACAATTACTAAATAATAGATATTTGGTTACATAGAACGTAACAATAGTGTAACAGACATGTAAATGTCAGCTTTTTTTACGTACTTTTTCTACTTATTCGCATACAACGAATCCACACGATTTCCATTTCATTACTTAAACAAAATCGTATACCAACATTTTATTCTCTGTTTCTGTCTAACACAAAGTGATACTCCTTACATACAAAGGCACCCAGTATCATCCAACTCATAATACCAGTCTATCTACCTTCCAAACTATCCCCCAGCATAATCTAACCCTTCTAAACCTCTCCACGCCACTCCCTATTCCTCACTTGGATTCGGATAGAGGCAAGGCCGCACTCAATAACGCGGCACTCGACAGCGCACTCATAGCTCACTTCATTGGTGGAATGGCCACACAAGATCATTGCGCAACTTACACATACATATATACAAGCCTCTAAATCCTAACTGGTAGACAGAGGTTTAATAGCAAGTTTGAATTAGTGAGAAATCTCTCTTGTGTGACTTAAAGGGTTGAAGATTCATTTAACGTAACATACGCTTCATACATACATACTTCATCATACGATGTGTGTGAGCACATTCCCTTATTTATTGTGACTTGTGAGTCAGAGGCCTTAGCGCCTATTTCCGAATTTTGAAGGAATGTTAGGCATGAGCCATTCAAAGCCCGCGTTTCACTAGATGGATAGTATCCAAAATGGTAGGTAGTAAACCGTATCGCCGTATAAAGATACTGGCTATACCCATCCCGAGGGATAGGCAGAGGTTTCTTCACGATGTATATATATATATATATATAATTGATAACATAGGTTTAGATGTCAGATGAAACAAAGATCTAAATAAAACTACGTACTTATTTGAAAACTTTCTTTATTATCGGTACAAATATACATGACTGCTTCACAACAATAGTGTCAGTACTACCAATATTATTGTATCGGATCTCTCATGAAGAGTACAGTTTATATTCTAGGTTTCAATCGTTTAGTATTTAAATGTTTATAATATTTTCATTCAAAATAAATGTATTCATTTATTAAATTACTGATACAGTAGTTATTTCTTGAAGCGAATTCAATTCGATTCCAATTCAATAATCCATTCAGTTATTCAAGTTATTTAATATTGTGTGATCGTATTGAAGATATATATTTATTTGTTGTAATTATGAACATTGAAATGAGTATTAATGAATTGAATACATGACTGTTTCTATTTATTAAAATAAACTTATGTATGCGTTGAAATAAATAAATGCATTAAATTTACATGTCGTATATACTAAAATGAGTAAAGGTATACTAACTCAAGTAATTACATTTATTAGGTTGTCAAACGTATTAAACTTTATACATATAACAATCCTGCAATACATATTTATTATTTACTAAATGAAAGTTAAATGCAAAAGATTAACCTAAAACAATGACATTACTCAAACATTTACAAAAGTTACAGTAAATTATGTAGGAACAGTGTTTACTCATTATTCCTTAAGGCAATTTCCTATCCCGGCAAGTAATTACTTTGGTTGATTATTAACTATAATAATACTAAAAATAACTGTAACCAGTTTTAACAAAATGATAAATGGGTATTTATATACAAATCAATGCAAAAATTTAGCTACTTTATAGCTACAAATTTAAGTGTGGTTTTCAAAAACAAAATTTTATTTACTTTTACTTGAAGTTTTCTAGTATAATATACAATACATAAATGTAAAGAATTTTCACAGAGTCATTTATCATTTATATCAAGTAAAAGATTTTTCTCTCGAAGTTGTTTAAAAACGTATCATAGCTAATAAGCTAAGAAACAAGCAAATTTCACAAGCTTCACTGTGATTTTTAAGCTACATTTCGCCATTTGAATTCAGAATTCCTTTATAGGATATCTCATCAACATTGGGATAATTATATGCAAATTAAGACAATATATGACAGGATTAATATTCTATATAATCTGTCAGCCATTTTGTTTAAGCAATAGTACTAAATGCAATCTCTCGTGGAGATAGTACAAAAATATTTGTATTCCTTTAGGATTACCTAATTGTGATAGTTTTAAAAACGATACTTTGTGTTGATACTTTACAATACCCAGTTTCAAGGCACCTATACCTAATATTATACTATTTAGAATCTTTGTAGAACCATACGCCGGTTATCTGAAATAAAAATATATAAATTAACAAATAATATTACGAGTACTGGTGCTATTTTTAATACTAACCAGAAATGTATAACGTCTTTCAAAAAGGATAAAACCTTCGTGATAATAATGGGCAAAAGAATTATTTATGTGAGACATACGATTTGACGACCTCCGTGGCGCGATCGGTTAGACACCTGAACGCTAATCGTGGGGTCCCGGGTTCGATTCCCGGTGGTGCCATAGTTAAGAACTACGCTTTTCTACTGCTTTCCAGTCTGGTCGTTGATTATATATGCTATATATGTATTTATCTATATATAATATGTATACGTTTCTTAAATATACGTTGACTTGACCTTTAACACAAGTCTTAAATGAACTTACCAAGAGGCTAGTTCAATTGGTGTAATAATGTCCAAATATTATTATTATTATTCCCCATTTTAGTCTTCCTCACACGTCATAGGAGGCGACTAACCATATCAAATCTATATAGTTACGAGCTAACCACCTGATACCAATGATCCATATTAATACCATTACAACCCTAATACGTTTTCGTGCGCATCCAAAATTCTGTACACCTTATAAGAGAAAATAGGCGTTTCTCACCATCACTTCCTGTTTCCGGTGCTCAAGTCCTGAAGCTCGGAGCTGTCGTCGCTGGACACCGCGCACCCATTCGCCGTGGAGGTAGACAGGTGTGTGGATGCGTTTGACATCGCCATGGACAGGGGTATCGTGATGAACTGCGGCTGGCTCGAGGCTGATGATGAAGCTGTGGATGCATGGAAGGTTAAGAACTCTTTGAGGGGGTCAGAGAGTTGGGTACTGGTTATTTGGGTAGACAAAGAATATGTGGCTATGATGTATTAAAGGTAGATGTATTTTCTACTACCTCATATATATTTAGATAAATAATTCTTTTTTCGTATGTACGATATAATGGAGACATTATCTTTTAATTGTGAAACAATTGTATTTGAAATGCCATTAAATAGATTCATCTTACAATCCACACATCATCGTACAAGTTCCAATTATTCCTTCTCTTTAGGTTGTGTAAAAAAGACACTAATATACATTCCAGACTATAGTTTTCTTACACAAACTATAAAATTGTAATTCTTTATGTCGAACGTTGTGTTATGAAAAAAGAAGAAGAAAATATATCAAGGCATTTTCATGTGCATTGGGCACAATATGTGTATGTGCTATAAATTAAAGCATATCCTAAACTTATCCATAATTATTGATTCCATTATTTTTTTAATTCTTATGAATATTTAAAGCACATCAGAATATTTCTGTTCAAGTATGTCTATCATTCCTATATTGACCAAAATAACTTCATTTCATTTCAGAACTCACCACCATCCTGCCCCTGATTAGCCAATCCCAGGATAAAACTGTGAGGGTACCCCATGGCCAGATTCCCCAAACCCAGGTTAGGAGTCAGCCCATCCAGGCCTACACCAGCCAGAACCCCTGGGTACAGCATAGCGCCTCCTGGCAAGCTGATCTTCGGCATCGAGGGTTGAGTAGTCTTACTGCTGTCTGACTCTTCTTGCTGTGATGTCGAGGCTTGGGGTTCTCTGGAAGGTGGAGGGAAGATGCTTAGGTCCATATGGGTACGGATTTAATACGGTGGGGTATGATGTCTGATTCTTTATTAGAAGTCTTAGGTAGGAATTACTGCTGGCATATTCCAATGTAAATAATTTAGTTAGATATAGCCCGTGCTTGTATACGGAAGTACGGTACACTAATTGTCATGTTGGGTGCAATGTTGGGTGTATCTAGTGCAATGCAGGGTTTGATGATGAGTCATACCTAACTCGCGAAATTTCTGAGATGGGCACTCAAGCCTCTACCTACTACTTCTAGCGTATGTTTGTATGTATCTATGATAGGCGATTAAATCTCCACACACCTCGATTTCTACCTACCCTGGGAAGCTATGCTTTCAGTGACAAGTAACGACAAGAAATCCAGTGCCGACCGTAGATCATAAAAAAAATAGACGTCAAAAATAGACGTACATACATACATAAACATCACCCCTGATTCCCTGTAGAGAGAGTCGGCAGAGATCACGGATCCCCATTTGTCTCGATCTTGACAGATCACTTTCGCTTCATTGATACTCATAAATTTTTTCATGCATACTTGGCGGTTATAGGAACTCATAACGTCACCCTTTTTCAATATAATATATACATATATATTTATTATTTTTCATAATTTAAGTATCATGGTTATTATAATTGACAGTAGTAATCCTTCAAAATCTGACAATCCAAAGGCATGTTCATAACTCTATCACCCTCTACGCCTCTTACGTTTTGATGTAGTCGTTGCTGGCATCGCGGCTGAACTCCTGGCGGCCACCACCCTTGTCTCCCGGGGACTCAGGTTCACTGCCCGACTCGTCACCGCTGTCTGAGGAGGCTGGTTCATCCTGCAACAAAAATGTGGGGATAAATCGCTCGTTTAGAAATGAACAGACTTAATCCAAAAATTTGGGATTGTGACTTTTGTCATAAAATGACCTAAAATGAGATTCTCTATCAGCTCCAAAACAGAAAGGACTTATTTATTATAGAACGAGCGAAATTCCTCCAGAATAAGAAGTATTAGGAAACTAACTCTTCTAGTACTCTGGATTGCTAGTCAGAAGTTCGTATGATTATCTCGAAGTTAGAGAGTCTTTGGCTACTTCGAACCCACGTGTTGACACGACAGTGCCTAATGTGACAGGTGGTTAGTCGTGTCGCCATTTACAAGCACTCTCTGTTACCTATTAAGAGGAAAATGTGTTAGGGTAAGACCAAGTGTAGTAATGTCAGTGTATAACCAAAAACCATAGAAAACCCCCTGGATCTAACAAAATGTCGAAAGATATACATCTAGTTACATCTGTACTCATAAAAGCGTAATACAATAACAATAATTATAGCAATTAAACTAGACAATAACTAAAACAATATTGTCGTTCAAATTATCTCTAAAAGTCCACTACAGACTGGTTCCCAATACAGTAGTAAGTATACTCATGTAGTAAAGTAGTTGAATACTCGAGTACTTTCAAGTAATTAGTGCGTATCGATACGGCCATCTCCGTTTTCAATTGTTACGAATGCAACGATGATTTCGGAGTCGCGGTGCGCCGATACGATCCGATATCGGTAGCGGCTTATTGGTGGCAGGGTTATGGGGATAAGGCTTGAATTTGTTTTTTTTTAATCAATTTAACACATTAACATAAATACACATAAATGTGGTCCATAAAGAGATGTTCAAATACAAATAATTGATTGCTATAAACAGAGACGTAATACAATAAAAAACAATTATATATAAAAAATACCCTAAGCTATCATAGTTTGACATGATAATGGCAGTCTACATTTCACCTAATACCTGACTACTGACACCATATTATGATTAGAAATACTTAGAAGAAATTATAGTTAATAGAAATATCATACATTTATACACATTTCGTAGTGCCCTTTCTTTTTATATACATACACATTGACTGTACCAAGATGAATGGGAGAAGTGGACAATTAATATCGCGTAGGACATACATACAACATACAGATAAAATAGGAAACATTCTTCTTGATATGCATTGCAAAGCAAATAGATGTAAGTGAAGCAAGAGAGATTTGTCAGTATCATTCAAGGTGGCAAACAATACACTATTTATCCTATTAGAGAAGTACAGGCGTGAATATATGGAACATTGTTATCAGGTTGAAACCTAATGCTTAATAGATTCCAAATAACCCTAGTCCCTTAGTCACCTCCTACGACATGCCGGGAAGACTACAGATAGTTTTTATTCCTTTTACGTCTCAGACTAGCACGGGATAATCTATATGTGTATTTCCCGTCTTAGTCTGGACTTTACATAAAAGTTTATATTACATACATACACATCACGCCTGATTCCCAATAGAGGCGTAAGCAGAGATCACGGATCCCCAGTTATAGGTACTCCTAACGTCACCTTTTTTCAACATAACGCCTATCTGAATGTCACGTGTCTTATTAGGCCGGCCCCTTTGAACCGCCGTTCCACTTCACTCACATATATTCATTTTGTCAATAAAATAAGCTTTTATTATTATTTTTACTTCATGCACATATATTCCTTTTGTCAATAAAATTAGTGTTTAGTCTTATCCACACCTTCCCATCCACGTTGCGTGGGCGACGTCGGCTCTAAATAATAATAATTGCCCAAGTGCACTAACTAACTACCGTTTAACGCACGCCCTATGCGTCTGATAGGTGGGTAGAGATACCAGAACAAAGGGATCGGGATAAGTGGATACGTGTGGGTATGGGAGGGAGATTGGGTGTAATCAGTTGGTGAAAAGGGAGTAGAGGTTTTAGTTAATAAGATCTTCGTAAAAAAATGGTTTCAAGTATTTGATGTAAGTTGATAAAAAATTGAAGAATATATGTTTTGGCAGTCTAAAATTTCTTCACAGATATGTTAATAGTACCTCAATCAGTGCTTTACAAGTAAATTTGAACTTTGTTTAACTTTGTAACCTAATAACATTGTATTTGGTTTTTTTGTGTTTTTGAAAAATTATATTGTATTATTATAGATAATTATAAGAAAACTATACTTACTTTACTGATAAGAGATGTTAATAATGATAAAATAAAAAGTGTATTATAACCTAATAGTTCGTATGTACTCTTAGACACCAAAAAAGACACAGTAAATAGAACTCAATTTACATCCTAAGTTGTAGACTAAAAAACGTACGTACGCTTCACGACTTGTGTATACACACTTCCTTTTTCATTGTGGAGGGGTAGTCAAAGGCTTGAGTGCCCATCTTCGAAATTTCGAAGGCAAATTAGGTGTGGGTCACTCAAAGCCCGCGTTTCATTTGATAGGCAGCACCCAACGTGATGTAGTGAACCGTATCGCCGTATAGGCACTGGCTATTACCTATTCCGAGGGATAAGATAATTATGCAAATACTTCTTGATATATGTCCTTAAAATTTTGATATAAGTTACAATTTTCTCTGCTAACCCTACTCCGTACTTAGTATTGCATTGTTGCCAGTTGTACAGTTGGCAACGCAATCGCTTTCTCCTTTACAGGCACTAATTCTCATTGCCGGCATGACGTCACGATAAACAGCTGATTGTCATCTGTCACTGTAGTGCTCTTGCTATGGGTGTTAATTTAGGTCTTAATAGAGACTACGTAGTAAGTACATTACTAGTTATCTACAACCAAATGAGGTAAATATTAATCTATTTACATATAAATTCATATCCTTTAGTCCGTTTCGGGGTAAACAAAACCTCGGAGATATAATATCTCCTATGTCATTTTAAGCATGAATGTTGGGTTTGCGATGTTTTAATGGAATATTGATGACAGATTGCCAACCATTCGCCCAATTGATTCCATTTTCCCCTAGTCCCTTAGTCGCCTCCTTTTTACGTCCCAGACTAGTACGAGGCTGTTCTTTGTAATACATATGAATCGCCTATAGACGTCCAAACAGAATATCCCCTAGCAGATTGGATGCTTTCTATGTGGTCGAAAAAGTGTTTTGATGTGGCTATAAATAATTTATTCTTTAATTGGAGACACTGGCATATGATAACACATGTTACTACTTAATCCCCGTTGTCCTTAAACCCGTTTATCATTTTGGGATGCACAGAGCCTTGGTGACAAACATCTCCTTGATAACTCACATATAGGCCTCATGAAGTCGTGTCGAAAATTGGCTACTAGTTGCTAGCCAATCGTCCAATAGATTAAAGTAAAGTGAGAGCGCTATGTTTTATATTTTACACAATTGATAACAATAATTTCTACTAAATAAAAGCGACAAATGAACGTTGGCTTACCGGCCAAAGAACCAGTAGTGCCCAGCGCATAATTCAGCTAAATTGAAATAACTCGCGGCCGAGAGGCAATATATCAGCGCCCAGACAATATCCTCGACTTTTCAATACACAATTTGATCCTATTTGCATAGCGAATACAATGGACGCGGCGCACCGAGCTGGGAAGGCGAGGAGGTGGTTGTTTTCAAGACTATATGTATATGTTTGTATATACATATCACATACGTATACTTCTAGGTGACAATTAGAAAATCCATCGGAGTTATGATGGTATTAGTGGTGGTAGGTTTGCAAAGTCACGATTCTTGTATTTCTATGTCACGACAGATGTATGTATGTCGTATGTACGTATATGAGAATGAATTCTTAAGAATAACGCGTACTAAGCTAAAGGCTTCCAGGGTAAAATATGTGGTTTTGTTACCCATAGATTTTTCATAAGCGATCTTATATGTCTTTTTAGTCATGGCTACAATAAGTGTGACATAAAAGTTTGTCAAATATGTACGAGTATCAAATAATATTGCGTACTTTTGGCCAAAGAAGTGCTACTCAAGCCTTAGATTACAAATTATTATTTTTTCTTTAACTTATTTCACTATTACTAATTCATCCAAGTTAATCATACTTAATTTTTTTTATTATTACGTTTTAACATGCCACCTCCACTTCATTCTTACCTCACTGTCCCGCGAGTCCTTTTTGCTAATGACGTGAAATATTTTGCATATTATTGTAGGCAAGTGGCCGCGACAAAAAGAGTTCGCGAAGCGGGATTTATCGCCTCCTTGCTTGCTACGTTCATTTAATTGTTATACAATATGTTAATGAGATACGCCTCTGTTTGTTTTGGTTAATGCATTTATGATAAAATAAATAAATGCATTTATCCTTTATAAGAAACTCACACATAATGGTTTTAGATCACCTTTAGTTTTAGTACCGGGATAGTAAAGGCAGTATAAACTCAAATCTGTTAATAGTCAGTGCTTGTACACAGTAACACTCTATACCACCTATCACAATAAATACGGTCTATTGAGTTTAAAACCCTCAACACCGTAATCACAGAAATAAGCTAACAAATCTTTCATTCTTCCAAAACGATAAATTGCAACTACATACCTCATGTATCCATGATGAATGACATACATAATTGCATACATATATTTAAGCCTTTACTTCACTAACGAGACAGGTAGAAATCCTCAAACATCTCTTGCATCACTCACCCATTAACCTTCAGAAACATGCACCACATACCTCATATATCCGTTATGACATACATACAAACATACTCGTAGATTCACATACGTCCCTAACTGACAGATCCTCACAAATCTCTCTTGCTTCACACACCCATTAACCATCTCACATGCTCTTCTATTCCACTACCTACACCTTGAAAACAATACATCCCATACCTATATACAAGCATGACTTATTCCCATACCTATATATAGCTTAGCATGACTTATTCCATGCATATGCAGATACTCAGTAGCGGGAACATGCCCCGCAACAGTTAACACGTAGCCGCCCCCGCGATCGGCGGCTCAAAGCGGCCCTTTGTTTAGCATTAGCCAGATTGACAGGAACACGGGCCTCGTTACTAGACGGGGCACGGGTTAACGTCAAAGTGGGGGGTTTGCGAAATGGCTAGGGTTTTTTATGCTTGGGGAAAGTAATAGGATAGTAATAAGCATGTATAATGAAAGGTAATTAGTAAGTGTTGTATATGCCGGTGAAAACGAACGTTCTCCTTTTTATTACGTATTTATATACTGTATTCAAGGATTATATATATACTTTTTACGAATAAGAGACTTGATAACTTTATACATATGTATAGAACCTCAGCTTTACTACAACTAATATTAGGAAAATAATTTAATGTTAAACAAAAATACTGCAAAATATACCAAAAACGCAGCTAAACGAACAAAAAAGTCAGGCTTGGGTTGGGACCGTATTTTCATGTAAAATCAACAAAATAATGCACTTCCAACCCAAACCTTAATCGAATTGGTATTTTATGTAATTAGATATATGTAATTATGGTATAAGTATTTATTATAGTATATGTATTACGGTATATGTAATTATGTATTTTATGATGATATTTTACAACCAAATATTATTAAAAACCTTCCTAGCCACTTCCCATACATCCCAATTCCCCGTTAACCCGTAACATGCACCCGTAGAATGCGCGTGCATACCTCAGGACAGGCAGCGGCCGCATAATAGCACATTCCGAGATTCGGCCGCTGAGGTGTTAAGAAGAAAGGAGCAAATAAACGTTTGTTTGTGTATATGTGGAGAGTTTACAAGGGAAATGTTGAAGGATATCGGATTTGATACATTATATGTAAGAATGAAAAGAAAACACTTTATTCACTGCATATGACATTTAGGAGTACAAAAACACAAATATTAAATAGCAAATTGGAAAACTTTGATGCAGTGTAAAGGTATATATATATATTTGACGAACTCCGTGGCGCGATTGGTTAGACACCTGAACGCTAATTGTGAGGTCCCGGGTTCGATTCCCGGTGGAGGCAGAGTTAAGAACTACGCTTTTCTTCTGCTTTCCAGTCTGGTCGATGATTATATATGCTATATATGTATTTATCTATATATAATATGTATATATTTCTTAAATATACGTTGACTGGTACCCTTAACATAAGTCTTAAAATGTACTTTCTAATGGGCTAGTTCAGTTGGTGTAATAATGTCCAAATATCATTATTATGTATATGTTGTATAAAAATCAAGGAATGACTTCAAATATGATGGATGGTTGATAGAGAGTATAGATCCAAAATATATTACTCTATCTTGCGATAAGGGCAGGGGGATGATGATATCCATAATTTTATGTTTTTTTGGGATCAATATATCATATGTTCTTGTTTATCTTTATCTTAGTTATTGGGGTTGTGATGGAATTTATAACTAATAATGGAGACACATTGCTAGCTCATTACCCAGTAGCATTTACCATAGACTGTTAGTCGCCTTCTATGATGTATCGGGAAGGAAAACTGCTAGAAAGCACCCGTCTAGATAAATTTGCTCAGAAGATTAGCTAGAACGAATATTCCAGATGACCTCTATCCAAATTTACCTATTATACCTTTTGCAATCCATTTGACAACCTCAGTGGCGTGAAAAACTTATTTGAACGCTTATTGTGAGGTCCCGGGTTTCATTCCAGGTGGAGGCAGAGCTGAGAACTACGCTTTTGTGTTGCTTTTCATACATATCGTCGATTATATGTGCTATACATTTATTTAACTACAATAAGTACTTACATATTTCTTTAAAATTGCATAAATCTTAAATGAACTAACCAAAGATCTAGTTTAATTGGTCTAATAGTGTCCCATATATTATGTTAAACCTCTTTAGTTACCTTTTCAAAGAACACACCTGGTCACATTGAAGCCCTACCTACACATGTATTCAAAATAGGGTCCCGATAACAAATGTTCGCATTATGCCCGAAGAGGACTTATGCAAGTGTAGTCTTTGCGGGGACCGCGAGTGATCGTGTTCCCAGATATAGATCTCTGATAGGGGCCAGGCTGTTCCCTTTGGGTCTCTGTGGGGTAGGTAGAATAATGACATACAAACGTTACGTAGATTAGTTTGATACTAGAGTCACCACTGTTGTAAAAAAAGCGTCGAATACTACGGTGAGGGAAAACATCGTGAGGAAACATACCTGTTCCCCGAACAGGTAATAGTTAGTGCTTGTAAATGGCGACATGGCTTACCACCTGTCACATTGAGTATTGACTATCTGGTCAACACGTGGGTTTGAGGTGGCCATAGAATTACTACCTGCGCAATTGTAGAGATGGACACCTGAACCTCTGACTACCCCGCAAGGGTTAATGGTCGTGAATGCGTTTGTTTTTGTCTTTTGACTACCTTATGATCGTGAATCTAGTAAAAGACGAAGAAATATATATTATACATTACAGATAACTATTTACCTAATAGTAAATTAAAACGCTTGTTTTGCATAGAGGCATGTTTAGGACTAACCCGCGCATCGAACGCGGGACCTTGTAGCCGTCAGGGCGCAGCGTGGACACGTGTCAAGCCGCCCATTGTGCCAGGTGCCAAAGGGCCCGGGTTCGATCCCCGGCGCAGCGATAGCCCTGACACTTGCATTTAAGCTGTGCCAATTACTACTCGTATCGGATTATCAATGCATACGCTTATCTGAGCCGAGATTGTGAAAGGGTGTGTATGTAAATGTGTATGGTCATGTATTTTTAGTAAAACATGCACTTACTTCGATGTTTGTGTATGAGTTATTGAATATATACATATATATATATATACGTCTCTAAGTCCCTAAAGGGATAGGCAGAGAGTAAAAATCGCAGCTTGGAACGATCCTGACAAATCTCTTTTGCTTCACTTTCACATATTAACCTTTTTATAAATGATTTTCTATTTTTTACGTTGCGTGCATTGCTTTAGATGAATAAAGAAAAATATAGTATGTATTTTAATCATAGTGTTATTAATGCACTTCAGTCGATGATTTTGAAGAGTTTATTGAATGAAAACGGTGAATTGTTGTTGGCGATAAACTAGGCAAAATATTTGATTATAATCGTTGATTATTTATAATAAACCGTAGTCTTTAAGTTCCTTACTTCAGTAATCTTGGTAGAAGGGTGGCTAATATTATTTTATTTATATCCTACACTAGCTCATTAGTTACATCTGTACTATTTACAACAAAGACTTAGCAATATTAAACATTCTGCCCAACCTCTCTTTTAAGTAGCTCCCTAACCAGCTCAGAATACTTAAAGTGACATGTGGTAAGTTATTTCGCCATTTACAAGCACTGACTATTACCTGTTCGGGGAATAGGTAGGTTTTGTCACAATATTTTCACTCAACGTAGTGTTATATATTTACAACAGAGACATAGCAACATTAAACAGGCAGCATCTTTTCTAGCCTTTCTATTAACATACCCCTAGTTACTTTACCCGCTTCTGCCACCTAAAAAGGCAGCTGGTTACACTTGTAAGTCCTAGCCTAGCACTTATCTATTCAAGACCTAGGCTAGAGATAAGCCTAGGCATTATCACTAGCAAGGGGGCGTGGCTTCTGTGGCGAGCGTGATGAAACTGAATCAAATATTGTTGCTTTGAAGCCTTCTCTGTAAGGGATTTGTTACACTTTTTATTAGCGATTCATAGTAGGGAAATGTAACTGTTAATGGGGATAGATAAGGTAGTGACAGTATAAAATGGAGAGGCTTACTAAATGTAACATTGAACAATTAATTATTGTGCTGATTAATGGATATAAAAATAAATCTCCAATTACACAAACTTTAGAATAAGCACAAGGGATAATATTGGTGATATGTGTATGTTGGAAACAAACTTAAGTAGTCGTGTATTAATATGGGATTTATGTAACAACAAGTGCTAATAATAATATAATGAGTATACGTACAATTAACGGCTATTTTCGCTCGGGCATTACATTGAACCTTGCATGTTCATCTTCGCAATTGCGGAGTAGATCTTAATAGCCACACCGAACTGATTTACTTAACAGACTGATGATTATCGCAAAAGTAAAGGTATGGTCTCTACTGTTACTCACGAATATTGTGTAGCTTTTTTGTACATATACATTTACGTCTTTTAATTCCTTTTTTGGTGGACAGAACCTCCTAGGTCACTTGAATGAATGAAATATTGGGGTTGTCAGCTTTTTTATGGAACAATAGTGATAGGTTACTAGCCCATCGCCCAATACATTCCTTGCACCCCTAGTCCCTTCTACGGCATGCCGGGAGGAGCGGCAGACTAGCTCAGCACTAGTAAGGGCTAGCACGGGACTAGCTTACTCGTATTTCCCACAGTATATCTTCCTATACCAACAATCCTAGTGGTTACCAGCCCTTAGATGTCAAATCACACGTCAGTGGCGAGAGATGTGGCCGCATCTATCGCGTCGTGCCTCCCCCGGGCATCGAATCCCGGGCCACGACTCGCGAACTATGACTCCGCACAGTGCATTCCGAGTTACAATGCTGCGCTGTAACTGTTATTGTAATTATTGAGATGGCATGACAAACGGTTTGGGATTCAATAAAATAAAACATGTTTAAATTAAGAGATGTTTGGTTGTATGTCATATTGTCAAAACTAAGGGAAAATCTTTATAATATTAGGTATCGGGTACGGTAAAGTATAGCTTGTTTAGTCATAATACTGTATTGGATTTATATATACTAAAACTAGCTCAAACTGCGTACGTTCAAAAACACATCTTGTTCACCACGACACCCTTTAAAATACAGATCCTGTAAACTACTTTTGCTTCATTGACATCGGTAATAGTAGATAAGAAGGTTAGAAAATTGACAGTTGCCTATTTTGGTTTTGAGTGCTAAGGAACCTCAATTATTTGATAAAAACTATTTGGCGAATCAAAAGATTAAATATGTGGGATAAAGCACTATTTCTATGTTAATCTTTATTTTGATGTTCTTTAGTTTGTATCAGGAAATAAAAGCTTTATTATTATTATTTAAATGCATATTTCTACAACTAATATTTTTTATGATACAATTCTAAACACAATTTGGCGTGAATATTATCTACAAAGCCATAAAATTGATCGTATTTGTGAACACAATAACATACATAACTTAATAAATATGTATGATTGCCCTGGAGCCCAAGTCTACTGATGCGTTTTAGCTTAAACGCAGTTCAATATGAGATCAGTAATAGTGTGAAGTTGGTAGTGGATTAACAAGTGTCAAATTACGCTTTAAAAATAGCGAAATTCGTCACTTTTGCTATTCCACTACCAACTTTACACTATAACTTCTCAGATATTTAACAAAAAGCATTTGAGGTTGCCCCTGTTGTAAAATAATAATATTTTAAACATTGAACCAATTGAACTGAACCCCTTGCTAAGTACATTTAAGACTTGTGTTAAGGGTACTAGTCTAGTAAATTTAAGAAATATATACTTTTAATATATAGAAATAAATTTATAAATAGCATATATAATCAACGAACAGACTGGAAAGCAAAAGAAAAGCCTTCTTAACTCTGCGTCCACCGGGAATCTTTGAGACCTCACGATTAGCGTTCAGGCGGCTAACCGATCGCGCCACGGAGGTCGTCATAGGTATGTATGTATAAATAATATATACAGTCCAAATCCAACACAATGCCATACATACACATCACGCCTGATTCCCAGTAGAGGGGTAGGCAGAGATCAGGGATCCCCATTTGTCCCGATCCTGACAGACCACTTTCGCTTCATTGACATTCATACATCTTCTCATACACTCTCGGCGGTTATAGGTACACCTAACGTCACCTTTTTTCAATATAGCGTCTATCTGACTGTTATAACCACATAATTACGTATGATTGGCTCTGATAGTATGTATGTATGTAAGATGGTATGTTTGAATGCATTAGGCGTTTGTGAACTTCACACTTTAGCAACTCTAGGCTACGGTTAGGTGCAATCAGCCACAACTGTCAGTTAGCACCCATCCATCCTTTGGGTAACTGCGCTATTGGGGGAGCATGCAGAAGGTTAGGTTAATATGGTGTGAGTTTGAGAAGTATAAGCTTGAAAATAGTATTTAGAAAATGCTCAAGATGTCTTCTTAACCTTATCTGAATAACACAAGATTGATGTTAAGGAAGAGGAAATAATCATTAGAAAAATGGAAATATATTTATTCCTTACTTAACATGAGTGAACCTTACCTGACGATTAAAATAAAGAAGTAACATTGATACCTCTTGGTAATAGAACACTAGCTGTATATATTCCAACATGTTGGAAGGCATTAGATATTAATGAAAACCATTGAAAAAGCTTGACGATCTAAATTAAAATGACCATGACCTCCATAATTATGCTAATAGTGAATCTGAAATGAATTCTTAGTATCTCTGAGACCTATACAAAACAGATGAATAAGTACAAACAAAAAAAAATACAAGATTCGAACTTAGGACCTCTGCTTTAATTACATAAGCACTACCACATATAAACCTACTTCATTACATACAACAATATTTTTCACACTATCTCTTATACTAAGTCACCTCTCTGCCTATTCACAAAACACAGGGGAGCGTGATAGGCCGAAACCCTAAGGCTGTTTCGGCTAAATCACAACCTGAGAGATCCAGGTTCGTGGTTCGTAAAGTACGAATCAAATTCGCCAAAGAGCACGAACTGGGTTTAGAAAAAAGGCCTTAGGGGTGAATGGGTAGGTGTGGAAATTTGGATCCCTGATCTCTGTCTACCTCTTTGTGGTATGTCTGATGTGTATAGAGAGTGCATACATACATACCAGAAACGTAAATAGAATACTAATAAACTGCCATAATTGAAATGAAATGAAAATCTTTTATTCAATATAAGGATTATAAAATCACGTATTGAAAGTCAAAAAAAAACTGTCATGTATAGGCTATATATACTATATAACAATTAATCTTCTAACCGTAAGAGATTATTAAAAACTAGGGTTCCTAGGTCCAGTACCAATACAGCACGTAGATATTCAGTTCAAGAGACTATGAACGAAATTATAATATAAGTAAACTATTCATTAATATAATAAATATATCCTATAAAAAAAGCATAGAGTGTATGCAGAGCTATATTATTATTTATAATTATTATATTATAATTTAACGAGATCCATTTGCCTGGATTAAGAGAAATAAGGTTCAGTGTTCTCTGCCTACCATTCTAATGAAAAACGAGCCTGGTGTGTATGCATGAATTATTATATACTTAACCGATTTATTATAAAAGCATTTCAATTTAAACAACCATGTTAGGTTTTATCTTTGTCTATATCAAAGGTGTTTTCCCGTTACATCCCAGAGAATAATTAAGACATGAAAAAAACACCTTTGTCACTTATTAGCATGAATATTGGGGTTGTGTTGACTTATGGAATATTGGTGACAGGTTGCTAGCCTATCGCTCAATAGATTCCATTGAACCATAGTCCTTTTCTATGACATGTCCGAAAGAACGGCAGATAGTTAGAATTAGAGAAAAATAATACAATAAAATAACAAAATATGAGCAAAGATTGGCGAGTCCATCTCTACAATAGATAGAGTGAGGGTGATGGAGATCTTTTTTGCCATATTTAACCTCATTTTCATCTAATAGCATCCAATAAGAGAGGTGGTTTCTCACGATAGCTCTTGTATAACACTATACATATAATACGATATGGTAAAATAGGATTTGATGGGTCCATACATTATACATATTTGTCGGTTATAACAAAAAATAACCCGAAACCTATTGCTAATGTGTAAAAATATGTTCACAAAATATTGTATGTATATGTAATTAAATACAAATTATTATTGTTAGAAGTACCTATAACCGCCGAGTGTGTTTGAGTGTCAATGCAGCGAAAGTGGTATATCAGGAACGGGACAAATGGGGATCCGTGATCTATGCCTACCTCTCTACACGGAATCAGGTGTGATGTGTATGTATGTAATTAAATTCGAATCCCTATTTCTCGTATGCATAATTATATTCCATTTAACTATCCCTAACAATAGCATCAGATATCCTGTTTCCTACATTAATAATTATACTAAATTTAATTATCTCTAACAATGTATTGTAAAGGAACATACCGTGGGGGTTTGAATCATACGGTCTCGTCCCAATGGAGCATGCCTGCTTAATGAATTTAGCTTTATCCGATTAACTGGCTACTGTTAACCGTAAATTGTTCATAATAAACAGTTATTTCAATTGGCCACCGAATAAGCATAGGATATTATCGGTATTTGAATGGCTTATGATAATTATTAAAGGTAATTTATGAAGAAAATCACGGATAAGATAATACTATATTCATTCGAAAAAACAATACATACAAAATTTTACACCTATTCTTTGCAGGATAGTCATAGTTGTGCGTGTCAAACCCCAATTTGTGACATTAAGATACTAATTAATATAGAAATTAGTACTTCTGTGACAGGTTGCTAGCCTATCGCTCAATATATCCCTAACACAGCTAAGACAACCCAGTAAGAAGGCAGCTAAAAAGAATTTTTCATCATTCCATATGAGACTATAATACTAACATATTTCACGTTCTATATATTATAATTCTTCTCCATATATGCATTCAATAGCACTTCTAATGACATTCAGGGGACACTCTATCAATCACATGGAAGTGTCAATGCCACTGACACATTGACAGTAGCTGTCAGGCAAATGTCACGGATGTCATAAAAAGTTCAAAGGTTCGTGAGAGATGTCATTCATGATATACTTTTTATATAATAACGTATTATTAAAGACATAGATAGGGTCAGTGGAATGTTTTGGGTGATGGGCTAGCAACCGTTGATGAGAGACGATCGAGTATATATTTTCTCTAAAGTTGTGTTACTCTGAAACTAATGTAGAGACTTGGATATATCAATACATAAGACTGACGATCAGAAAAATATTCTATAATATATACATAATATATAGTGTGAAGAACAGAAGAGTATGTATGTATGAGAAGCAAGATAGGTTTGTCAGGATCATTACAGGTAGCAATCGATAGTCTCTGCTTTTCCAAGTTCCCTTACATTCAATTTTGCATTATACGGAGTTTTGGACATAGTATTTATTCAGTCACTTTTAGCGTACCTAAGAGATCGCTAGATACAAAACATATTTCATTTAGCCCTAATTCGAAAGTCAGCAATAAACTTAACAAGAATAAAAGTAGCTTGCTATTAGTATGCTATATAAATCCCAGACTAATAAAGTACAACCCAAAGTATTTTGTATGTATTATACCATACAATAACACAAACGTGTTCTTGTATGTATATTTCATTTGATAACTCCATTGTGCTAACAGATACTTATTTGAACAATCACTTAATAAAGTGATTAAGGTAGAAATCGTGATAATCTACCATAACTACTTAATTTCTACATTAAGGAAACAAACAAAACCTACCGGGTGCTAATAAAAAACAAAACTTATGAATTTATGTTGTTAGGAAAAAGTTTAAGATTAAATCTTTCGGTTCCGTAGCAATATACCAAGAAAATGTTATCACAACCTTGTTAGTAACATTTTATAGTATGCACAATTCTGTTAATCTCAAAATAATTAAAGGTTATATAGTAAAGGGATGTATAGAAAACCGATGATATAAGAATTAACTATAAACAATAAGTATGTAGATTTGATTAAAGGAATAACTTTTCATATATTTATTCGTAGTTTATTACACACTTACAAACAAGAAAGTCGCTAAAGTTATTATTTATCTCCCAGACATTAGTTTCAGATTATGTTTATCCCATATAAGTTGAATCCAACCTCATTCACGCTATAAGTGACCTAGGAGATATTATCGTGTCTTCGAGGTTTTGTTCACCCGAAAAGGGATTATAAACATAAATGTATATTATGTGTACTTACCTAATAAGAACAGAACAGAAAAGTACATTCATTGAAAGTGGAGATAATTTTACGTATATGTTCCTTTATACCTCATTACCCACAGAACCCTAACAAATCAATCCGAGTGCCGCATTGATTTACAAGCAGCCCATTTCCCACGTGCCTGTACCGGGAATCGAACACGGAACGTCGGGGACTCTATGGGAAAAGCGTAGTGCACTTTTTACCAACTAACGTGATTATATTAATTCAATAGGCGTAGTATTAGATAAGAATATTGGATTGAGATATAATTACATAGGATTGTTGGACTAAACTGAATTTCAAAATATTATTGACGTTAGGGGAACCTCTAAACGCCGAGTGTGCATGAGGAGGTGTATGAGTGTCAATGAAGCGAAAGTGGTATGTTAGGATCGGGGCAGACAGGCATCTGTGATCTCTACTTACCCTCCTACAGGCAAACGGGCGTAATATGTATGTATGTGAGTTGGGCGTTAATTGAATAATTAGATACTTGTTCTTCTACATCTTGTAGGAGGTGAATAAGGGATAATGGGTTAGATTTAATGGCCCCAAAAAATAAAGATAGAAAAGTTAATTCTTAAGTTATATGCAGCTTACGCTAACGGTCACAGACAAAATGTTTAGTCTCCAAGGTTCTGTCTAATCCAAAGGGGTGGAGATCATGCTAAAACGTAACCCAGGCAAATCTCCAAGGTTCTGTCCACCCCGAAAGGATATGAAAGTTATTTTTTGAGTGACTATAAAATATTTCCAAGGTTCTGTTTACACAATGAAGAACTTAAACGGGTATGTACCTACGAGTACTATGTTTAATATTCTATCGCGAATCTAATCCTAGTCTCTAGCCGATCGCACCACCGTGGTAGCAGTATAAATCGCGGGCCCTGTCACATGGCAACTATGTCCCTTAAATGGCGGGGAATGCTCCCACTTTGTATGCGGCCTGGGTTGCCAGTAAAAAACTACGTTACGTTGTGCGTACGAGCTGCGTAAGCTGGGGATGCCAGGTTTAACGAGTGCCAGACGGCTGTAGGGTTGCCAGGGAAAGGATTGTTTTTTACCTTCTTTTGGGGATATTAAGAATAAGATAATTGAAGCGAATGTGTATGAATGCATGTGTAAAATTTAAATTATAGATAGATACTGATTTAGAATGTGTAAAAAATGAATCGTTGATCATGCATAAAGGTATGAAGATATATGGATGTCAAGTTTGTACAAAACTAACTATAATATTGCTAATTCATTGTATCATAATAAATACGCAGAAAATGGAAAACAACAACTTCAATCTATAGTTAATGTGATACGAAACAGTGTAAAAAATACTATCCATACTACATTCGTATTAGTTATCAATCCAGACATGGTTTTTAAGCAACCAATCGTACATATAAATTTTATATACATAGTGGTTACCCATTTATATACTTATTAGGTAGGTTAGGTTAGGCCTGATTATCTACATATACGTACATATTCCTAACCTGCACAACCCTGCTTAGTGCAAACATCATAAGTACACGGCAACATAAATAAATGTAATTATTATTATCGGAACGCAGTGGCATGTTTTTACTCCGCGACATCGGGAATGCGAGGGGCTCGCTTCGATGCGCGGTTGTCCATCAACTGAGCAACTATATGTACGTATCACGACTGTATTACTTTCAAGGGTGGTTAGAGGTTTCAAGGGTGGTTGGGTGCTAATGTTAAGGAGAGATAGGGGGTGGTCATTTTGAACATAATTTAAAAATGATAGTGAAGTATCAATTTGATAGATAAAGTCCCATGTCATCGTGTAAAGATGCTAATTATTGAAATTTGCAAGATACTTGTCCTTTTTTTCCTTACGGGGAAGAAAGTGTATTAAAAACTAAATATTTCTTGCGTCACAAAGTTGTGACTGCCAAACTAAACGATCTTATGACAGACTGGCCATCTAGTCTCTTAGTCACTCTTAGTCACCAGATGTCCTGTAACACTTAACTAACCTAAACACTAAACACTGTAACCTCAAAAATGACAAAAAAATTTATGTAAGCGATTTACTGTAAAATGGTGACATTACAAGTGAAATATAGAAAATAATTACCTACACAACCTTTGTACCTAGTTATAAGTAACTATGTAAGGGAGAGCTGGTGTCCTAAGGTAAAGGACTTATTGTCCTAGTTTAGGCACCAGTTCTGTCACAAACATACTTGTGAGAGAACAAATAAATCATATTATTATTATTAGTCTGTTTCGGAATATGGATGTTGGTGAAGCGCTACTGGTTAACAGAGATTAGAAAAATAATATTCAGTTAACTCTACTAGCCTGTAATCTAACATAACATCTTTTCTAATTAAAAATAATCAACTGTTTCAGCATTCCGTAGACAGTTTTCTTGTTAATCATATTACGTATTAACTGGTATCATCGTGCTGAGGCATTTCATAAAAAGCCCACGCTTCATTAGCTCTGAAAATCATATTAAGCAGGCGATTAGTGGTAACTTATCAGCTACTAAGCATAACTTGGACAAGAACAACACGCGAGGGGAGCGGCAAAAAGCTAATTTGAAAATAAGTAGTGAAAAACGCACTTAATAAGGGTCTTGGCCAAGTTTTTTACTTTAATTAGTGGCTGTTAGCAAAGTAGCGAGTTCCAATCATTCCCCTTCCTCGGAATACTTTTTCATCCGCACGCATGATTAACTGGGTAATCTAGACCGGAAAGAAACGCGTCAATACTATTGATTTAAACGCTAATCCACGCGAACGCTGCAAAACACAATTCTGCTAAATTTTCAATTGAAACGCAATTGAAAAAGCAACAATTTCTCGTTCACGCACGAAAGCGTGTGAATAAATTAAGATGTGCCTAATGACATTATAACTGGCCGTGAGCGGTGAAAAATGAGACTGGTGGCCACACTTTTTCCCGGCTGAAAACAGCGTGCCGTGACGCGTTTAGGCGCCGGCCGCGGGAAAAAACAATATGGCGTTACCTGACGCCGCACGGCAGACATTTTGTAAACCGCGCAGAACAATGATGGCGGACAAAAAATGTTTCGAGTAATGCGCGGCCCTCATCTGAAATTCAATTATTTCAATTAAATAGCCTCACGCTGGCGGACGCCCCGCGGCGCACGCTGCCAACGCTGTTTCAATCGGCGACGGAAATGTATGACGGGAAAACTAGCGATGACACCGTTTTCATTTTATTATGCTCGGAGTTTGTTTGTCACATTTCCTTTATAAAGGACTTTATAACAACTGTTCAATCATACAAGTTTCCAAACACATAAATTTATCAAGTCAATCACATAATATAACACCTTATTTAGTAAGTAATTTCAATAAGGTTTTTTTTATTTAACCTGTTACCTAGATAGTAATTTCAATGGGTTTTTTTAAATAAAGCACATAATTTCAGTGAAACTACCAGATTAGATTATGTCGAATTTTGCTGATGTATTTAAACTCACTACAGTTTGAATGTGATGTCGATGATTATCAATAATAGCGAATTCATAAAAGAAAAGTAACAACCTTAGTAACAAATATTTATTTTCAATTCGAAACCTTACAAACAGACGATTAATGTCACAGTTAATTTAAAAACAACGTGAGTGATACCTAGAAGTTAACTTTAACTCTAGGTGATTTATTTAGAACCTAGATTAAATAGGTATAGGTTTTAGCTTAAAAACCTCATAAAACAGCATGTTCCCTCACGATGCATGATAACGAATTGCGGCCGTGTCATCCGCAATATTGAGATGCCTTTTCTACTCACATACACATCAATATATGTCTTTTATTCGTTAGGTGTACCTATAACCGCCGAGAGTGTATGAGAAGATGTATGAATGTCAATGAAGCGAAAGTGGTCTGTCAGGTTCGGGACAAATGGGGATCCGTGATCTCTGCCTACCCCTCTACAGGGAATCAGGCGTGATGTGTATGTATGTATTATTCGTTTTGGGGTGGACTGGACCTCGGAGACACAACGTCACCTCTTTCAGCTTTATTATAACTTAATCAAGTTCAGATTGTAAACTACTTTCAGGAACTATAAGTAAATGGAATATATTGGGTGATGGACTAGCAACCTGTCATCAATGTTTCATATAACAAACCTCACATTTATGCGAAAAAGTGATCTAGGAGATTTAATCATATCTCCAAAGATCTGTCTACCCATAGATGTAAGGACGTGAATGTACAAGTATATGTAATATACAGATATTATTAACTCATTGTTACTTCTATTAAATTTATCTCCTAACTAATATGGAACAAAACCGTCCATAAAAATACATTTTTATAATTCACATATTATTTTAATACAGCGTATATTAATGCTAATCGCCGCGGTGTTAACGTATATTAATAATGAGGAATGTGGCTTAAGTATGTTCAATGGACTATTCAAATTCCTAAGTAGGTTTATTTATTGATACCTTCCGCATTTATAGGACTGAGACAAATCTATATGAAAAGTAGGAAGCTAAATGTGATCTAGTGTGTACGGTTCCCTTTTAGGTGTGTTTGTATTGATGTAGTATTGTTGGGGACAAATATGTAAGACATATATTAATACGACGTTACTCAGTTGTTTGGGGCTTGGCTCTGTATCAGTTGGCACAGGGTTCAAATCCCGCTTGAGCATGTACCATTGGAAATGAAGTTTAATGAATTTCCATGTACATTTACGTAATGCATCGAATTATACGGTGAGGGAAAACATCGTGAGGAAACCTATATGTTCGTCGAACAGGTAATAGTTAGTGCTCGTTAATGGCGACATGGCTTACCATCTGTCATATTGAGTACTGACTACCTGGTCAACAGTTGGGTTCGAGGTGTCCTTAGAATTACTACCATCGCAATTGCGGAGATGGAAACCAGAACCTCTGACTACCCCGCAAAGGTTAATGGTTAATGGTCGTGAATGCGTTGTCTTTTGTATACATTAGTAAATAAACGTTTATATACCTTGCGAGGTGGACACAATCTTAGACACTAACATTCCTTCTCTAGTTACAGAAAAAGTAACCTCATTACCACATACTTCATTTTTTAGTCTTTTCTGTATCTTAAACCATAATTCATATAGTACCTAATATGTTGTATTTATAAAAAATAATAATAATATATATTCCATATTGAAAAAGGGTGACGTTTGGAGTACCTATAACCGCCAAGTGTGTATAAGAAGATGTATGAGTGTCAATGAAGCGAAAGTGGTCTGGGTTCGTGGTGGTCATAGAATTACAAACTACACCGCAAGAGAATAAAGTCGTGGAGTGTATGTAGGTGTGTTATATGAATTTTATTAACCATAATAAACAAATGGTGATCCGTGATCGCTCCTCTGAGGGAACTGAGCGTGAAGTATGTATTTTTAGTAACTTATTTATTTCTATCCATCAACAAAAAAGCCTATTAGTTTCCCGTCAGACATGTCAGGAATATGTTAGCTGATTACACTTGATCAGTCTCACTTTTTCTCCTCTCCGTAAACAGGTGAAGATCACTCATTAGTGCAAATATAATAATAGATTCCTAAAAAACGCACTTTTATATTCACCCCATTGTATACTTAAACAGGAGCATCAGAATGATATTGAGTTATTGTTTCAATTGGAGACGCGGTCAGGAGCGTGTCGGTATAATAAAATAGTGTATTCTACACTTTCGCCTATGATACAATAGATGATAACAATAAAGTATTAGACCTTTGTTTTAGTAGATGGAACGACTAATCGTGAGGTCATCGATTCGATTCCCGGTGGAGGCAGAGTTAAGAACTACGCTTTTCTACTGCTTTCCAGTCTGGTTGTTGATTACATATGCTATATATGTATTTATCTATTACGGTATTTATAATTTCAATATATACATATTATACTAGTACGGAATTTCAGTACTCAATGTGTACTTATTTTAAACGTAGAGGTGCATACTTCAGGTTTATTTTGCTCGATGTCAAGACATCAATTTGAATACTAAAATTGATTAAAGTGTTCAATGTATCATTCCCATTGGTATTTTATAACCCAGGCTAATAAAACTATCACAAAGAATTAATGATTATTAGCATTAATGCTGTCATAAGACGGATAGTTTTGGACATGATAAAAAAAGTAAGTATGACGAAAAGAATAACAGGACATCAAAACAAACCAAAGGTTACGTAATATACTAATTAATTTAGGGGTGGAAAGAAAGTTAATTTACTTATTTAACTATTAAATGTACGCATGTCCAATCATATCATATTAATACACTTTAAATTATACTGTAAACATACATGTCCAATCAACCATCTTCATCCAATTGAACCCCACAAAGTCTAGCATATCTAGAAACACTAATATCTGGATACAATAAGAGCAGTCGCAAAAACCGCTCTAATTAGCTCTGGCTGCCTCTTTTAATTTACTCCGCCGCAATTATAAGGCCACACTGAATCGAGCTTATTGCATGTAGCCCCGCGCATTACTTAAGTTTTTACTTTAACTTGGAACAGTGCTTATTAATGAACGAATATGTATGGTGGTAAGGTTATTTTGGTTTAATATTACATGTAATTTAAGCGTAGAAAAAATATGTCCTGTATATAGATGTTACGTAAAAAAACTGCTATATATGAGTAGTTGCATTACTTTGTTACCGTCATTTGGTTGGAAATAGGGCCCTTACTCCACTAATACATTTTAGGCACAATATTACGTCAGTAGCGATACAGTAATACTTCAGGGGCAATTTGACACTTTTGGCACTCCACTATGTGTTACTGAAGTAATATTACCTAAAATGCATTATTGGAGTAAGGCCCTAATAAGTCTAGGGGTAATGAATCTAATTAACTAGCAACTTGTTATCAATATTACATATCATAACATAATATAGGCTTCACGACTTGTGTATGCACACTACCTTTTTTACATTGTGACAGAATAGTCAGATGTTTGAGTGCCAATCTCAGAATTTTCGAGGGCAAGTTACGTAATTACATATTAATTCCATCTCAACTCTGTTAGGTATGCTAAAGGTTACATGGGAGATATAACAGCGATTTACTATCTAAGTAGGGTTTCGATCACATTATTACAAATTTATTTTTGACAGTTTAAATTACCCAATCCTAATATATTGCATTCATCGATAATCTCTACTCACCTATCACAATAAACCTAAGAACCCATTTATTTTCACTCAATTCAGACCAATGTATGACATGTTTATATGTAAAAAATGATTAAATTACCTCAATGCATCCTCCACCACATCGTTTCGAATGTAAAGCCTTAATTAGTCACCACTCGGTGCATTGGGAACGGAGTAATTAATCAAGATCGCACACGATCAATGATTAAGTCAATTTGTTAAAGGGTTTTTCGACAAATTTTCAATATTTATGAGCCACTGCGAAAGTTAAGGGTTAATACTGTGAGACAAGTTTTCTAGATAGGTTATGGTATATAGGGTGAAGTTAGGCGTACCTATAGCCGCCGAGTGTGTATGAGAAGATGTATGAGTGTCAATGAAGCGAAAGTGGTCTGTCAGGATCGGGACAAATGATCCCGTGATCTCGGGCTACCCCTGTACAGAGAATCAGGCGTGATGTGTATCTATGTTAAATATGTTTGTAATGTTTATAATGACGAATGGTTAGTTATTTATGTATACGTCTCCTATTGAATTATCTTTTCGGAGTGAATTAACTTCTGAGACAACGATTATTTCGGCATTTTTGACATTGCTATGAGAATTGTGATTTATATTGAATATGGAGGGCAGTCCATTCGATCATAGTTATTTTTCATCTACCCTTAGCCGCAATACACTACCTACGACATTCTATAAAATTCCTAGCATCATTAACATCCCAGTAACACGGGACAGCAGTCGTCTATGGTTCATCAACAAAGTCAGCAGCTCAGTGAAAGTTGAAAATACAAATAAATAATTTCGGCCGAATATTAAGTCGGTTGTGATGCCGAATTGGCTAAATATGTTTGCTTTGCGATTATATTTGGATTCTCAACAAGAACAAACCGAAGAACAACGAAGAGAAGAATTGGAGGTTCGATTTCGTTCTTCGGTTGTAGCGGCTGGCGGCGGTGGTTTAACCATGGTGACTGAATAACAAGTGCAAACGCTATGGTATCAGTGTTTGTACTTCAGCCGACATAACCTTAATGGTAACTGGCTTAATAAAGAATTAAAAAAAAAACACGGGACAGAATAATTACAATTAACCCGTACCACCGCACCTTAAGAGAGCGTGCCCACCACGCGACACTCACAGTTTCCCCGAAATCGAATCAATTCGAATCGATATTTCAATATTCATGAAGCAACATCGAATTGGGGAAAAAGTCGAATAGACGCCACCTCTTTACTTGCGGTGGATTTTGGAACTAAAGTATTTATTTTGACGACCTCCGTGGCGCGATAGGTTAGCCGCCTGAACGCTAATCGTGAGGTCCCGGGTTCGATTCCCGGTGGAGGCAGAGATAAGAACTACGCTTTAATAATCAAATTAATAATCCTAATTATCTTACATATTAACCCACTAGAACAAGTATATGACAAAAGATTTTTCTAAACCTTTCATTCTGGCCACTCCTATAGATATTATAAACTTGACTATAATTATAACATACATATATATACATCACGCCTGATTCACTGTAGAGGGGAAGGTAGAGATCACGGATCCCAATTTGTCCCGATCCTGGCAGACCAATTTCGCTTCATTGACACTCATGCACACTCGGCGATTATAGGTACTTCTAACGTCACCCTTTTCAATGTGATTTTGATCAATGTGGCGTCTATCTGACTATCATATGTCTTATTCGGCCGGCCCCTACGTTACTTCCCTAATATAATTATAACGTGATTGTGTATATTAGACAATACTAACACGTCAGGACCATTACACACACGGACACGGCTTTACGGGGTAGTCAGAGGTTCATATGTCCATCTCCGCAATTGCGTATATATGTGACTAAAAGTTACAACTAATATTATTATCTCCTAGATGTATCTACCCAAAAATGGTACAAGACCGTAAGTATGAAATATAAATAGGCTTTAAAATATAATATTGATATAAATATTGTAGGACACACTATTACACTAATTGAACTAGTCCCTTGCTAAGTACATTTCAGACTTGTGTTAAGGGTACTAATAAGTCAACTTATATTTAAGAAATGTATACTCATTATATATAGATAAATATCCATATATAGTATTATGCGTTTACCCAGAGCGTGCACAAATGTCAAATTGACAAAAACTTCATTTTACGTCACACAAAAGAAAAAACAGTAAGGTCAGCAAAAAAGGTACATTTAAAAAAAAAATGTTTAAATCAGAATTGATATTGTCGCTTGCGTCACTAGAACTCCATTCATCAGAACTGCTTTCTTCACGTGAAAATAATATGCAAATGGTCTTGGTCGTTGATTGTATTATAATCAACGACTAGACTGGAAAGCAGAAGAAAAGCGCAGTTAACCCTGCCTTCACCGGGAATCGAACGGGGCCACACGGTTAGCGTTCAGGTGGTTTACCAATCGCGCCACGGAGGTCGTCTAAATAAAATACTAAAATACCAACCACATTTAAAATAATAAGACATATAACAGTCAGATAGACGCCATATTGAAAAAAGGTGACGTTAGGTGTACCTATAACCGACGAGTATGTATGAGAAGATGTATGAATGTCAATGATGCGAAAGTGGTTTGTCAGGATCGGGACAAATGGGGATCCGTGATCTCTGCCTACCCCTCTACAGGGAATCAGGCGTGATGTGTATGTATGTATGTACATTTAAAATTCCATAAACCACTATCTCTGTCTCCATTCCATTATTCCTTTCTCTTTCTGCTTCGTAATTAGTTGTTTTTACATGTCTTCAAGCCACGCGACACTACCATTTTAGGGTTTCAGAAATGGACCTAGGTTGTCTAGATACCTACCTCAAATCACACTAACACTAGCCTTCATATAATTGAAAATCACTCTTATTATCATACCCAAAAGGTTTAGTTTTAATTGAGCAAAAACTGGAGTTATATCCTTTTAAAATGATATCAGGTAACCAGTAGGAATTTAAGCCTTTATGACTTTAGCAAATGTATATTGGTCTGAATGCAAAAAGCTTGAGTTGTTAGGGTCGAAATTCGCGTAACCCCGAGACGTTGGCACACGTCAGATTCCGCACATAGCTCGAGTGCATTTCAACGGAATTGGAGCGTCATTAAATACGTGTTTCAATCGATACTGGACTGTTGGGGTGGGTTTTAATTGAATTGGTTCTGTAGGTCTAAGTTTTAAATGGAATTTATCTAGCTGTCTATACATATATATTCACGTCCTTAAATCCCTTTTGAAGTAGATAGACTATTGGAGAAATAATATCTCCTAGGTCACTTTTTAGTATAAATATATAATATAGGTTGTGATGTATTTTTATGTGTGATAATATAGTACATATTATATACATTTGGGTCTTTTCAGAAGGACTAAACTTCCTTAGTAAATTTTAGTTTGCTCGTATCTATCGGGAATGTAAGGTTTGAAGTAAAAGCTAATATATGCATCAAAATATTAAACTAAACACGGAATCCTGATAATTTTCCTTTCATAACTTCAACATGAAGTATGGTCACTTCTTATTTACCGATTATTGAAGTAAGGTTCATCAATGTAACAACTGTCCATATTCTATTATATCCACGTCCCATAGAACTACCTTACGCGGTGACAGATGTCAGTTCTGTCACCGTTTGACACCTATGAGGTTGCATGGAATTTAATAAACCTCTTTGGTGGTAGGTGAGTTGATCTTTTTGGAGATACCTTTTTGACGATTTCAATAGGTAGTAAATAAGGAAATATTATGTGATATGACTTTTAATCTGTTTCATAGTGTCTGTAATCTACAAAGGGATGGATAGAACCTCAGGCTTCAAAAACTCGTGTAGCATATACGTTGGAGTTAAGATGGTTAGTCTGCGTATGATCCATCAAATTACACGATGGGCTTTCTAAAGAAACGAGTGATTTATGTAACGAAACTAGTGATTTAAGTAGATAGGTGCTCTGACTACTCTTGAATTTCATCATAATGATAATAAATAAGTGGTTTAAGTCAGTCTTGAATGTTTGTTATAACTATTTCAATGCCTTTCTAGGTACGCCCTTCCAAAAAGCTTTCACATTACCCCTTCATCCCTTAGTCACCTCTAAGCCCCGGTTTTAAAGTCCCAAAACCATACAATCTACAAACTTTCGCATGAACCCGTGGGCCTTACGATGGAAACACAATTTGTTAGCCGCGACGCGATAACACGCCGAAACAAATGACGCGCGCGATGAACACCGAAAATGCATTTACAAAAATGGCGTCCGCAACGCGCGCGGGACCGGACGGCCGATTAATCTGCAATGGGCCGAGATGCGACAAGATAAGGGGAGTTACTATGGCGTTAAAATGCCTGTGTAGATTGTCGGGAAATTTCACTCGTTAAAAGATAAGTAAGATTAGATTGGGTTTGTATGGATGCCGATCATAGCTTGTTGTGTAGAGGTTAATAAGAGTAGGATAAACATAAATGAGCATTGAATGCCGTTGTTAAATAGTTGAGAGAGAATTAAATGGTAATTTAAAGAGACAATGATTGGAGTTTTAGAACAAAATTGACTTGAATATTGCAAAAATAAGCACCACGATACATACAGCTCCTTAAGCGCCTAGGTAAAGTTACCTAATATTAATGGCCAAAACTAAGTTAGCTTAAAATGTGCTAAATAAAATGTGGCTAGTAATAAGCAAATATTATACTATTTGTTGTGTTTCTTTACAACACCGCCATACTAAATACATTAGAGCCAAGAAGTTAAAACAAATACGACCATAACCTTGCACAGATATCAATGCTAATGCCATATTCATACGATATAACAAAAACTGTATTATTAACAGTCAGATCGACGCTATATTGATAGGGTGACGTTAGGAGTACCTATAACCGCCGAGTGTGTATGAGAAGATGCATGAATGTCAATGAAGCGAAAGTGGACTGTCAGGATCGGGACAAATGGGGATCCGTGATCTCTGCCTACCCCTCTACAGGGAATCAGGCGTGATGTGTATGTATGTATTAATAATAACGGTCTTTGCAAAAATAAATACTTTTTTTTTATATCAGCCATACCAATATGAATTTAACAGAAAACTCAATCGAATTTACACCTAGTAGTAAGGCTTGCAACTGAAAAAAATTCACCCCGTTAGCTTAATAAAAAATGGCCCCTCATTTATAAATGCTTAATCCGCTCAGACCTTTGCATTTCTTTATTTTAAATGGACATATTAAATGGCTTTTTAAAGCTGTCTTTAGGTGCAAAAGTGATTTGTTTATCTCGTGTTATTTTTTGTGAATCCTTGACAATGTTCTTACGCAATAAGATATTGTAATACATTCGAGATTGGTGTCATCAAAATCTCGAGTTTTTGAGGTTATGTGCAATTCGAAAGGATATTTATCATGAAAATTCTGGCATCACTAGCAACAATGTAAAATTTAACGTTCTCTAGTAAAATACTCTATTCCTTACTTACCTTCTTTAAGTATTTTATATAGCTACATATGCTTAAAATCACAAGCTTACCTGAAACAAAAACAAAATTATTTATTCCATACATACAACATATGAAGTGTGTATAATACAATCATTGAGATCTGGACCTAAGGTTAAATAGAACCAGCTTCTTTCTTTCCTTACAAAGTTATATGAACATAGTATATACGAGTATATACACACTCCCTTTTTTATCGTGGCGGGGTCGAACCTAGGACCTTTCTCATAAGAAGTCAGATAACTTACCTACTGGGCTACATCAAATATAATAACTATGTACTATTATATTCATACATAATGCTCATCTTGTATTTTTTAGAAGGGTAGGCAGAGATCACCCTCCGTCCCGATTAACGAACCAATTTCGCTTCAATTATACTCATACAACTCAGCTTTAGTATATGCACTCTCACTTACACTAAGCATCTTAGTCCCTAACGACAAAATAAATAAAATCAAAGGATCTTCGAAACTCTTTCTTTTATCTGTTATAATAAACGTGACTGTATGTATTATTGTTTCATTCGAAACGTATAATTAAATCATTGAAGCAAAACAACTTTCTAAGCGCCTAATTGGCTCGTGTCAATCACGACATATTTATACCAATGTCCAATCCCAAGTGAGTGCAAAAAGTCATATTTATATAGGCATACGAAAATGTTAGACGATCGATTCATTTGTCAATTTAAGAGATCCAAAATTCATTTGAGTATTGCAATCAAATATTAGCAAATATTTATGTCTTGTTTATCTTTTAGGGTAGTTAGAGGTTTGTGAGTCCATTTGTTATCTCTTAGAGAAGTCAGGCGTTTTCAAGTCTTTAATATTTGTTACTAGTAGAGAGAATAATTTACGATCACGTCCAATTTTTAGCACCTCAACTATGTATTAACTGACTGACTATTGCCTACTCAGGTAAATAGACAGATTTTACTCATAATGCTTTATCTACATATGTCTATTATGTATACGTATAATTTTCCTGCTTGCTCACTTAAATGATTTTAAAGCACGGGCTGTCATACAAGTTATAATGTTCTAATAATTTAACCATAATATGCTTATTTCCATATCATAACATCTATAAATTTTTGGCAGTTACTTTAACAAAATACACTTCTTATTAGAAATTCTGAGCAAACCCGCACCATAGCGTTAGTCTTCCTTTATTATTCATGAAAAATGACGGTTATGATAATATTCGTTGCGCGTTTGTCATCGCAAGCGGCGCCTGCGATCGTGTATCACCAATTTTGACGGCTACCCGCAAAAAAGCAAATAGCGGACTTTTTACAAAATGGCCGATGAATTATGTGAACTTTCGTCCTGATCTGAGCTTATTAAAGCACGGCGAGCTTTGTGTTTGAAAGAATGACAATGATATTGTTATACGGACTCTTTGGGCATAGAGAAGAGAAATGGAAACATATAGGTAATCTTGTACCGATGAAAGAAAGATAAATAAATGAATTTAAGCTTATTGCTGTAAAATACTTATTCATGTTTCCGTGGTTTTCATTATTCATTTCATTATTAAATAACTATTCACTCGCGGATCCAACCTCTATCATCCGCGAGACATTCTGAATTTTGAGTGTCTCTACTTTGTTGAATCGTAGATAGAGTCTGAGATCTTTCAACGCTCTGCATACCAAATAGATAGCACCCTACATAATGTGTCTAGTCGCTATTTATAATTAAAACATTTTCTGTAACTTCCATCACAAGGAGTTCTGTTTATAAGTAAAAAATTAAAATCTTTCACTATAAATATGAAATCTATATGGTATCTTTTTAGACTAATTACAGAAAATTAACCGACAGGTCTGCGCAAAATGTAGCTCTGTGCTTCGTCACATTAAGAAGCATCCAATGCAATATTAATAGCGTTATTGACAAAAACCACGAATGTTTAGACAATATAAATATGACTGACTAACCGAAGCCTCTGGGTTTGAAGAAAGACATTCCTTTCTTTGCAATATGAAATCATTCGAATACATTCAGAGAATACCTATTCGGAACAGGGCGCATCTCTAAAACACTGCACAGTATTTTCGTCTCTTACTCTCTTTTGGGGACAGAAAGAGACATGTAGAAGATCGAAATCGAATTTTTGATTTATTGAAAGATGATCTGATAAAAATATCTCAATCAGCTCAAACGAATTTGAGCTTAAAATTTACGATATTGAGTCGGTTTTCGAGTGGTAATTGCCGGTTTCATTGTGATATTGTTATGATATTAACGATAGCTTTTTACAGGGACAAGGCCCTATATTTTCTGTATATTAGTGTCCTTAATATGACAGACAGAATTCTTATCAAGCGGTCATACTTGTATTTGTAAAGATGGTTTATACATTATTCCTCGGGCTCAACACACAATATGTTTATCAGGTTGTATTGCTTATTTTCTTCGTCGTTCAGACTGTTATTAAGATGTCATCTCGTGTTCCGATTGCTGATTGGTTATTAGCTTAAATGTTTAATTAATGTTTTGTACCAGTGTCGTTTTTAGATGCATTGTTTTAAAGGTTCAGTAATCAGTTGTGAGGAAGGTAAAGCTGTGATAGTAGTCATATATCTTTGAAGAAATATTGAACTCTATCTTTTCTCTACATAGTATTAGGTAGACGTCTTGGTTTTCTATTGCGTAATACTCTGGAAAATAATTTTGTTCGTTTTCATCTATACAACTCATTATAAAATCGACGGTTATAAGTACTTCTAACGTCAACAGTTTTCAGTATGTCTCTATATGAAAAGAGTGTTTATTTACGTTTACTAAAATAATAAAATTTGAAGTTTTATTTGTATACCATTATACTGTGCGGACCTGGGACTTAAAAAGCTTACTCATCTAGACTTGATACAAGCATGTCTTCTTCATAGTATGTCATATGAAGCGACTAATAGAATATATTGACATTTTTAGTGTTTTGGCGAAAAGTATTTATTATACATATATGTACTTTCCAATCAAGAATTAAAGTATATATAATTATATACACCATCGAAGTTTTTACCCATCGTTTGTCCAAAAGTGAAGGACGACCTTTCAAAAGTATTTATCATGAGCACAATGCTCGATTGTTAATTGTTGTCCTGGGGACATGGGTTCGGGTCCGGCGATGCACTTTGCGATAATCTTTATTACCGCAACAATCCGTGATTGATGGTGAGTTGTGAAAGTGTTTTGGCTATTTATGTGTGTATGCATTGTACATATTAAACGTATACATTCATATCCTTTCATCTCTTTGGGATGGTTAGAACCAAATAGAATAAAAAAACAAAAATATCTAGTAGGTCACTTTTAGCACGAATATTGGGGTGCGATGTTTAATGAAATATTGGTGACCGGTTGCTAGCCCGTCTCTTAATAGGTTCCATTCACCCCTAATCACTTAGTCACCTCCAACGACATGCATGAAAGATCTGCAGCTAGTTAACATTCTTTTTATGTCTCAGGCTAGCACGGGACATTTGTATAGATAAATTTTTATTGTAAGTAATATGAAATATGGTAAGAGAAGTACCTTAGACATAAAAAAATATAATACTATAGACCAGACATATAAAAAAACTAGAAGCAATAGACTATGCAATAAAAATATTTTTATTGTCAGACCGGAATCATTTTTATATTCAGGTTCCTATGTGATATGTTTGTTGTCTCAGATTATAACATATTAAATAAATAAATAAATATTTGTAGAATAGTACGATTATTATAATTATAACTGTACTTTATCTTATTGTAAAAGAGATCCGTTCAGTAATTGAATTGCGAAAACATACAAAGTATAAATGCCTCAAAACCTTTCAGACATTTCTGTCCATCCCAGGAATACAAAACGAGCTTTTGACGTATGTCAGCATAGGAAATGCACGTTTGAACTGGACTGAATATTGTTATGAATCGAATCAATGGCTTATGAATTTCTCTCGTGACATTCCGGCGCCTCGCGATGCTATCAGTGCCTGATGGCATATTTTAGATAAACCCTCGCCTTTTGATTGAGAAAAACCTATGCGAATAAAAAATAAAAATGACGCGGCAATTTTTTACTCAAATCTGACAGACCAGTTAGTTTAGTTCATTTTGGAACCACAAATAAATTGTTTGAAATAAGTGTCTTTTAATAAAATTACTTGAAATGCTAGTAGTGTAAAGTCGTTTTAATGCATATGTGTGCCTGTGATCAGCACATTGATATTAAAAATAATAAAGTTTAAGATATCCCCGACCTATTCACGTCAAAAGAGGTTACATTAAAGATATCCAAATACACATCACATCCTAGTTCACGTTAAGATATACAACAACAACTGTTCATCCATAATATTCACACTTGCGCGGGGTTGCCATGTGCACTTGGTTCCTTTTATGTAAATTATTATATAATTAATTCTTTTCTCTATTTGTGTATATGTATTACTGCGTCTAGTGTGAATAATAGGAATTTTATTTTTATTTTATCTAGACTTCTAGAATCTCACAGTACCCATCTCTCACTAGCCTTGTATCCAGATATTTGTTTTAAAGAGTGGTAGCCGTGTGTCTGACGGAGGGCTTGCCCTTTGGCCTCCGTATCTGCATTGCTACTGGGTACCAGGTGACCTCCACCTTGTAGGCACGGAGCTGGTAGCTAATTTGGAGTAGGTGGGTTAAAATGTGTGTATTTAGTTCTAACTAAAATTGGATGTTTGGAGATAAAACACATCGTTTCATTTTCTTCAATGTAATTGAATGTATAATTAAATAATAAGTAAATTAAAAAAAAAATATTTTTGAAATATAACTTTAGTTTTGAAAATATTTTTAAATTATTATGTAATTTAGTGCTATTTTATATAAGTTATGAGCTTAAAAATAACGACAAACCACAAGCTTGATAAATATAATAATTTTATGTGTGAACTTAGATGAGTATAGTATATTTTCCCAAAAGACAATTGTTACTCAATGCATTAAGCACAATAAACTATTAAGTACGTCACTATATGAAAGGTGTTTATTCCTATAAAATACAGAGTCCATAAAACAAAATTTTGTACCCAGCTCTCTGCTTACACCCCGTGGGTCCGGGGTCCCGCGGCGAAGCCAGTGGCAGCCACGATTGCTACCATTGTTCGCGAGTGACAACATTTCACGATTTTACATACACACACACCCATATACATACACACATTTGTATGTTCCTCCATTGACAGGTTTAAGAAGAAGCTTGTACATTTTCGTAATAAAAACACATTTACGAAATGCGTCGAATACTACGGTGAGTGAAAACATCATGAGGAAACCTACCTATTCCCCGAATATTCTATTGTCACTTCGAATCCACGTGTTGACCTGATAGTCAGTACTCAATGTGATAGGTGGTAAGCCATGTTACTAACTATTACCTGTTCGGGAAACAGATAGGTTTTCTGACGATGTTTTCCCTCACTGTAGTATTCGACGATTTTCGAAAATGTTTTGTTTTCGGATTACCCGTGACCCAACAATTCTAATTAGCATTTCCCTTTTTTTTTTATTATGCCATTCACCACTAAGGTTAAGTCGGCTGAAGTACAAACACTGATGCCACGGCGTTTGAACTTCTTGTTATTTCATCGCCATGGTTACACCAACGCCGCCAGCCGCTACAACCGAAGAAAAACGAAATCGATGCTCCAATTCCTTGCTCTCTTCCTTGTTCTTCGGTTCGTTCCAGTTGAGGATCCAAATCTTATCCCAAAGCGAACATATTTAGCCAGTTTGGCATCACAATTGACTAAATATTCAGCCGAAAATAATTATTTGTATTTTCAACTTTCACTGAGTTGCTGACTTTGTTGACGCACCATAGACGACTAGCATTTCCCTTTAATTGCTATCAACTTGATGTTAAGAAAGAAACCAACTAATAGAAAATGTATCGGTTTTTAGGATGTAATATTTATTATTTGTTTTAATAGTTTCATTGATCATTTAATATCAATTGTACACGTTATGGACATAAAATTTAAAGGCCTCTTAAATTGCTTTGGTAAATAATGAACCCGAGACCGCAATGTGGCGAGGCAGTAAAAAGCCAAGCAGCCGATCATAAATCGTGATTATTGTCCGAAAAGAATGATGGATTTCATCTCGTGCGTACTTGTGTTGACGAATCGGCATCCAATAAAAAAAATCATTTTTAGGGTTCCTTAACATACACTTTCACGACCATTAATCAACCCTAGGGCGGTAGTCAGAGGTACACGTATCTATCCTCACTGTTAAAAAGGTAGTAATTCCATAGTCACCCCAAACCTACGTGTTAAAGGTAGTCGGTACTAATGTGACAGATGGTTAGCCGTGTTATCAGTTACAAGTGATAAAATCCTTTTTAAATGGAATCTGATAAACATAAGAGGCACAATCTTTCGTCGGTAACTTTTCTATAACAACTATCTGCATAATTATATAGACTTATTTATAAATTTTGGCGTGTAAGTACGAAACTCTTTACATTATTTATTAAACATAAACATAAATATGGATCTCATCTTATGCATGTCCACTTCGGAGTTGTCAGAGTTTGAGTAAGTAACTAAGCTGACTCAGAGAATCTACCAACCACGTACAGACACGCTCTCAGCCATATTCCAGAGTTGCGTAATGCACTTTTCGCCTGTCGCATTGTATTGAGTTATTACACGAAAAATGATGGACCCAACTCGTTTTCAAGTCGAACTTTCTCGCTGCACCATACGAATGCTATCTTAACATCCACTCATACATAATTATGACATTATTGACGTTAAATGCCTTGGGCTAGCCTGTGACAAACAGACAAACGCATTCACGATCATTAACCCTCGCGGGGTAGTCCGAGGTTCAGGTTTCCATCTCCGCAATTGCCAAGGTAGTAATTCTATGGACACCTGGAACCCACGTGATGACCAGATAGTCAGTACTCTATGTGAAAGGTGGTAAGCCATGTAACCTGTTACTTCGGTATAATACATCACATTCTTCTCAAGGCGGGTGTAGCGTGAAGAATAGAAGAGCATGTATGAGAAGGCCAATGAGTGTGAGTAAAGCAAGACAGATTTGTCAGGATCGTTTTAGGTGGAGATCCATAGTCTCTGTACATCTCATTAGGGACGAAGAGGCGAGGATACATGTATAACACTAACTATTTTTTTACTATGTTATGAAATAAAACCCTAGACTGTTATACCTCGTTGGATAGCTGATGAAACGTAGATATTATCTAGCACATCTGCAGAACAAGTTCCATTTTATTTTTTTCGAATATCCTGTAGAGAAAAATTAACTACATAAATTTTTAATTATCTTTTTCATTTTCAATCGTATACCACGACCTACTCAGTCAGCTTATGTACTATTTTAGTTATTAATCTTATAAAACATTTAATCTAGCTTATAAAAAAGTAAAAATAATAATGATAAAAGTGGCAAATTAATAAAAAAAAATAATAGTAAAAAAAAACGGCTATTTTGATAAAAAATACTCAAACTCAAATATCTCGAAAACGGTTAGGTTTAGGTTGGGGTGTTCCATAGTGAAATTAATCAAATATGATGAGTACTCCACGCCCTTAACGGGAATAGGTCGACTTAACTGGTAACCTTGTATAAATCACGCCTGTCCCCTAAATATCGAGTGATCCTGAAACAACTTTCGCTTCCTTGACATCCATACACTACCTCTTACACATTCTGCGGTTATAGGTACCTACTTCTAACGTCAGTCTTACTTATTGGTTGTAGTTACTAGTGTCGTAAGAGATAACTGTCCCTAGTGGGGTAAACAGAAATTCGTGTGTCCATCTCCACAATTTTTCTGAGATTTTTTAAGAGATTTTTATATTCAATATAACATTAAAATACGTTTCACGACTTGTGTATACACACTCCATTTATTTATTATAGCGCAACGTGAATACCCCATTCAGAAGTTTGAGTGCCCATTTTCAAAATTTCGAAGGCATGTTACGTGTATGGGTCACTAAAAGCCTGCGTTTCACTTGATAGACAGCACCCAATGTTATAGGTAATGAACCGTATCGCTGTATATAGGCACTGGTTATTACCTATCCTTAGGGATAGGCAGGTTTCCTCACGATGTTTTCCGTGACGTTGATTTTATTAGTTTAGTATTTTAGCATAAAAGAAATCTATCCCGAATTGAAGGAAGGATGTGAGTATATGTATGTATTCTCAAATTAGAATCAATTATGATGAATCGATGCGCAATAATCGATTCCTTTGAAATCGATATTCATAGGAATAACAATTATTAGTAATGACATGTGAGAGGTATTCTAAGAATTAAGGAGCGGTGACAATATTCAGCATTAAGTCACGGCCGCTGTAAGGAATTTAATGTCATTTGGTACGACATTTAAATTGCACTTTTTACATACCGGTGTTTATAAACACTGTTGACATAAAGAGCTCATACTCACGTCCTTTTATCATTTTTGGGGTGGACGGAACCTTAGAGACAATATATCGACCACTTTAGAATATATTATACATAACAGGTTCGCAATTAATGTATTGTCTTTTCTCTTAGTAATATCCTACGACATGCTACGGAGAAAGACTATAAATATTTTATACACCCTAGACTAATAGGTATTCTCTTACAATAATTGTCTTGAACTTTAATTGTCTAATTACCTCTTCCAATTACTTCGAACCGCGCTAAAAACGAATCGCAATTTTCTTTCCCTACATCGAATCTAAAATCGAATATTCATAGTTTCGTCGAAGCGATAGTACATCGGTCTCGCATCGATACATCGGTCGATCCGATTCCAATCAAGTTATAAATAAGTCACCAATTTCGATGGAAGGAAGACGTCGTGCTGTGTGGTCCGGCCACGCAGCAAAAACTAATCGATTCCTCTATATTGGATGCCGCAAAAACCGAATAATTGTATCGAATCGACACAGCGGTACGATTTGTGAAATTTGCGAATGGGGTGACAGACTAAATATGACGAGCGAAACTTAGCATTACATGTTTGATCAAAGACAAGTAACTTCTCTTATAACGCTAGCCTTAATTTGCTGCTTTTTTTAACAAACTTACGCCTAACTATTAAAAGGCAATAGACTAACTACCGGTGAACTTGAGTGCGGGCTTTATGGTGAAAGTTTAAATGATTGGTCATATACCTATGCAATTATCAATATTGTATATCACTGCCAACACAATATCCATAATTCTAAAGGTTACCGGTACTATAGCGTGTTTCCCAAAAAGAAACTATAACATGAGTAATCCTGTATTACATTTAAATACCACCATTTAAAGTCCCTCTCAAAAACCCTTTAACAAAAACAAAGTTTTTCTTCCACTAAAAAGCCCGAAAACAAAACACAGACGTCTATCCTGAAGCTAACCCGTCAACAGTCAATTAATTGGCATAAAATAAAAATTAAACGCAAATAAATTTATCTGATTTTCGCATAATTTATTCAATGGGGGCAAAAAAGACCTCCCACGTGAGAAGGAAATGGGATTATTTGGTAGCAAAGCGGAGCGCTTTTGTTTATTGTTTTTATTCGGAACTTCAAAGGAACGTTATTCTAAAAGGTCCTAAACGATCGAAAGCCTTTGTAGTTGGAAACTGAGCAGTGCAAATATCAAACAGAGTAAAAACAATATGAGGAGACTATCCTATTTATAAATAAATATTTGTCTAGATAAATTATAGGCTATATATCACTATAGCATGTTATGCAGATGAATGATAGTAGATTGACAAAAGGAATATACACATGTATGTGAATGAGGTGGAAGGGCGATTACGTAGTGGCCAGCCTAATAAGACTTATGAAACACGTATCCGATAGACGACATATTTTCTATACGACGATGACTAGACGACATATATAACGTGACAATAGAAGTACCTTCACCCCCTAGTGTCTATGTGTATCTGATAAAATGTCAATGAAGCAAAAGTAGTCAGAAGCGATACAAATGAGCTTCGTGACAAATGAGCATCTCTTCAACTTTGCCTAACCCTCTGTAAGTCAACGGCCGTGCCCTTTACGTATATACGAGAACATGTACAAGACAGCTGGTAACACAACCCGAATCCCTAACCCTTCTAACAGTCCCCGTAATGAGTGTCGTTGTAAAGCTGCTCACACACTGTCCCCAGTCTCCCACGGTGTCAGGACGCGTGCAAAACGCGCGCGTTTTTTCCACCAGCGAGCGTGGAGCGAGCATTCTGAGGAGCTGCTGGTTGAATCAAAGAGTAAGGGTGCAGATGTGATGTTGTGAAACAAAACACAAAATTTAGTTTATGAAAAAGCTTTAAATTGATGAACAAACTGTTTTTGTTTTTTAAGTGGGCAACATAATGTGTCGAACGAAAGTAATAATAAAATTTCATGCTTCATTTAAAAATGCTTTTTTATTGAATACGTTTTGTTTGATTTCTAATTAATTTATACAAAAGTTTAGGCAGTACGAAGTCTGCCGGGTCAGTCTAGTTAGGAATAAGGAATGTAGGTACTAGTGAGCACCGACGACGAGTTGCTTGCCTGTCTGTCTTTTACCGAATAAATTTCATCTCTTTTCCGCCACCGGTCGTCCAGGCGGGGGTTCCATCCATATGTGGTAGAAACCCCGTTGATCCGTACGAAGCGCTTTACTTCGTCCTGCTTGATGCGGACTGCTAAAGATTGGAATTCACTTCCCCCGTCTGTATTCCCGGTAAAATATAACTTGGGTGTCTTCAAGGCTAGAGTGAATAGGCTATTACTGGACCAGCGAGTAACATCATCGACCTCATCGTCACATACCATCAGGTGAGATAGGGGTCAATCGCTGGACAGTTATTAATAAAATATATAAAAAAATAGTAATACACGTGTAAATTAAGTGTATTGTTAGGGAATTCATCTCGTTATGAAATAGGTCCTTGGGCTGTCTTGTAAATACGGTAAAGATGAGAAAAGATAAGCAGTGTATAAAGCACTGCAAACTGCAAAATATCTTAGTTGAGTTACACTTAATACTAACTAAAACAAGTTGTTATTTTTAAGTCTGTATACAGTACTCGTAGGTAGTTAATAATTTAAGGCAGGAAATGTAATAGTGTGATTCCTTGTTCGATTATTATAAGTATTTAGGTCTTGTACTAATTGAAACACAAAAATTTTTGTCTACAGCATCGCAAACTACCAAAGTACCATCTACGTCCTTCTTAATCAGTGCCGAGATTTCCCGCTGCCGCTTTTTGCTGAGTCGGCATCCAGCGGTGATGAGGCGCACGGTTATCGATAAAATCGAATGATTATAAAATATTAGTACTTATCGAATGATAAACTATCGCGGCGAAGGATCGGCACTAACTCATGAGGTCGTTATTGTTTGTTAGACCGTTGCCATGGTAACGGTATGTTTTTCTGCAACTGGGTGAAGTTGTTGAAGTTACATAGTAGCTCTATGGCTGTAGTTTACATATACAAAGATAAGGTTAATGGGTGTGAGTGAAGCAAGAGACATTTGGAAACATCGTTACAGGTGGCGATAGATAGTCTCAACCTATGCTGTTAGGGACGTAGAGACGTGAATATATGTATGTATGTAAATAGTTACATACTTACATGGTAAAAGTTTTGTTGATGTTAATACACACGACCTTGTGTCTAACCTGTATTTTTCTCTCGCGATGTATTGTTGTTTAAAGCTGTTATACTTATACACGTCTTAGGACTTCTAGGTGGAAGGAGCTAAATTAGGAAAAAGACGTGTATTTTCTTAGCCTTCTTTTAAAGATATTTTAGATAGAAAACATTATTTGACTATCTATTCAAGGTTTAGACTGTATACCTCTAAGAATACAAAGTAATACTAGCCTAGCCTAGCTAGTAATATCTAGTAAGTTCATACATACCATTTACCAAGGATTTAGTACACCGCAAAATAAGCTTACCTGAAAAAGAAAAACAGATTAATAAAAGGGTTACGTTGGAAGTACCTATAACCGCCGAGCGTGTATGAGGAGGTGTATGAGGAGGTGTATGAGTATCAATGAAGCGAAAGTGGTTTGTCAGGATCGGGTCACATTGGGATCCGTGATTTCTGCCTATCCCTCTACAGGGAATCAGGTGTAATGTGTATGAATGTATAAGGCGGTGTCAAAAGTTAGGACATATGTAACAGTTTTATGTTCTATACATTTATAAATTAAGTTCAGTTAGGTCAGTATTTAGGTCGCTTCTATATAATTGGTAACTAAGAATCAATCAAGAAGAAAATATACTGTATAATTTCTATCTATTAGATAAAACAGTTAATAATCATTCTGTGAAGTAACAAGTCATAATAGAATATCCCCTATGTAGTATTTTATAAAGTATATGTAATCGTCGGGTAACTATGAATGGAAAGGTTATAGTAAATGAAAGAATTTGCCTAGATCTATATCAAGTTACATCTCAGGTTTATCATAATAATATACATTATTAGTAAGTATGTATAAACATCATATCACACCAACCCCTACATACTTAACTGTCACGTCATTCACTTTTGACGACCTCCGTAGTGCGATTGGTTAACCACAGAACGCTAATTGAGAGGTCCCTGGTTCGATTCTCGGTGGAGGCAGAGTTGAGAACTACGCTTTTCTGCTTTCCAGTCTGCTCGTTGATTATATATGTAATTGTCTATATATAATATGTATAAATTTCTTAAATTCACGTTGACTAAGTACCCTTAACACTTTACCAAGAGGCTAGTTCAATTGGTTATGGTCCTAAATATTATTATTATTATCACACGTTGTACAGTTGCATAACTTGTCACGTCACTGACAATGTCACGTTCGTGTAGGAAATAAAAAAGAGGTTTTATCAGGAAACTGTGTTGTTATACACGCGCGCGTATTCGCATTTTTTTCATCGAACCTGTCATGAAAAATTATGGAGTAAATCCCAAATAGACTCGATAAGATACTTAGATATTACCTTAAGTTAATATAACTTAAGTTTAACTGAGTAAGTTGAAGTAAATTTAGTTAGGTAGCTAAGCTAACTTTGCTTTTCTACTTTTAAGGCCTCGGATGGATGCGAACGGCCACTGACAGGGAGAAGTGGCGTCATTTGGGGGAGGCATATATGTCCAACAGTGGATTTATACAGGCTGACGATGACGATAACTTTTAAGGTAGTAAGAATTAAGAGTTATTACGGTTGTAATTACGAAGGTTTTGTTTTTGGATATTTGATAAGTTTTCACGTATTCAACAATCGTTGTGTTCCTATCTTAAACATTATCCTCATAAGATACATACATAAGATACCGGTCACACTTAATGTTGCTTAAGTTCGATGCTCAGATTAGAATAATACTTAGTCCTCATTAAGTATAAATCATAAAGCTGTACTACTTCAAAATCACCCCTAAAGTAAACTGTCTCGTCTATTCTGCTCTTACACTGTGCCAAGTAATTAAACCTCAAGATGGATGTACGGTCAGTAATGGCCTTAATTGGGGTCTTTGTCAGTTTTTTGCAGACGCTACTTGCACTCGGAATCCAAGATACATGCCTGTGATATATTGGCAGAATCTTCGTATCCAATCCTGATGGATAGGCTTGAAAACTTTTTCCTGTCCGCGATGATTATCGATTTAGTATTTATGGGAACCGTTAGATGGCATGAGATATAGCTTGGAGGTTGGAACAAGAAATCCTGGTTGGGACTCGATACACATTTGTCATAAACCGCCGCTGCGTTGACATAGTGGTTCTTGGTTGGTCATCGAAGTTATATTTATCGTGGTTAATGTCTAGATGAGTGACTATCCTAAATTTAGCCAAGAACATAATAAATTTAGCTACATTTCATAAGTGCAATAAACCAATATCTATGAAAAAGTGACTCCTTAACCGTTATAATAAGTACTGGCTATCTGATGAAACATACGCTTTGAGAAACAAAATCCCTTTGTAGTGATTTAGATGGTCACTCCAGCGTTTGACTACCCTGATAGGTATATCAGGACATGGTGAACTGTGATACAATTAAACAACCTACAAACATTCACGTCTTTTATTGACAAAAGACAAACGCATTCACGACCATTAACCCTTGCGGGGTAGTCAGAGGTTCAGGTGTCCATCTCCTCGATTGCGAAGGTAGTAATTCTATGGCCACCTCAAAATAACGTATGGTTAGGACCCTACATTGTGTCTTTTATTGCTTTGGAGAGAAAGTATCTCACAGGTAACTATTAGCTTTAATATTAAGTTTATGGTTAAGCTGCAGTCATATTCTGATGGATTATTATTGAATATTTGTTGAATAATATCTGCAGAGTTTCTTGGCATTTCTTCTCTGCAGGTTTCCAAAATGCCAATATTTTAATTAGACTTCTTTTAATTTTAAAGACAATTTTTCATGTGAAAATGTTTTTGTTTACTTACAATAAGTTATTTTATAATCCATATGTTTAATAAAAAAACATTTAATTTAATTTCATTGATATTGCGATGGTATTGATATGAATTATTTTTGACAGTTTACTTACCCCATTGGCAACTATTAATATTCGACTAAACGCTAATCTCTTAGTCGCCTGCTACATTCCAGAAAGAACGGCAGCTAGTTAGCATTCTGTCTGTATGTCAGCTAACACGGTACATAATATAAAGTACATACCAACTCACGAAAATGACAGCATGTGTAAAGACTTAGCTCCTGGATGATAAAAGTATCTTTTAGGGGTACGGGATTATATTTTAGGTCAGTGGAATGATGCATGTTTTAGCTGTTTACGTGTTTAAGTACATACATACACATCTCGTTTCACTGTAGAAGGGCAGGCAGAGATCACGGATCCCCGTCTGTCCCGATCCTGAAATCACTTTCGCGTCATTGACACTCATACACGCTTGCTGTTACAGGTACTTCTAACATAAAGATAAATATTATAGTATAACATACTTCTAACCTTAAAGTACTAGTATACTAGTAGTACTAGTAACTAGTATAAACCTACAAGTTTGCTGAAAGGGTGCACAGTATTAAAGATGAATAAGAAAAGATCTGTAACATTTCGTCTCCAGTTAAGGATAAAAATATGTTTTGTGGATTGACTCATATTGTATGAGTACTATTATTTGATTTTGTATATTATTTTCAAAAATGTTTTTTTTCAATTAACTAAGAACATTGATATTTATATTAAGATCATCACCGGAAAATAGCTAATAATACCCTTACACCCTTAGTCATCTCAACACGACCTAACGAAAGCACCTGGCCACATACACTGAAGTGTCCAAAAAGGAATAATTCAACGTAAATTCCAGTCACCAAAAAGTATTTAACAAATATTAATTCTGCGCGCGTTCTTCACAGAATCTCTCGAGACATGTATTGTGTGTTGCCACCTAAAAACACGCGTTAACACGACCTGACACGTCACGAGGCGGTGTGGCCATGTTCTTTGCTTTTTGCACAGATTTCGTGTATATTTATTAGTTAAGATGGATTTTTGAAGTTATGTTTCGCTTCGACGGGTTATCTGTTTTGTCTATTTGCTTATGTAGTATTTTCGAGGTTTTGAGCTAGTGTGTGGATTGAATGTAACATAACTAGCTGTTTATTTGTCCAGTATATCGTAAGAGAGTTAGGTAATTTTGATAGTTACTGATCTCATGAAAATAAACACTTTAGAAATGAGGTAACGTCCAGAAAATATAAAAAAGTCCAACCCTAACATCAATTTATATCACAAATTTGCCTAAGGTTTTTGTTAATTATTTAAAGCAAACTGCTTGGTTAACTACAGCAGTATTAATTGATAAAACTCTAGGGTCTACTTTTCACTTAGCTAATAATTGACCAAGGAGACGTTCTCATGTCTTCAAGGTTCTGTCCACCCTGAACGGGCTCAAAGGACGTATATGTATCAAAGCATGTATGTATGTCAACGATTTTCTTAATTTCTTATGGCAATATTTAAAAGTCCTATATATGGCAACCACAGCCCTATAAATCCAGTAACGTGTCGAAGCGAACCCACCCTAATTCCTGAACAGTTTTAACATTGTCAAATCAGACAGTGTGATGTGCAAACTATGTCTGTTGCACTTGTAAGCATAATGAGAGAGTTTTTGCCCCTCTAGTGGGGACGAGAGAGCGTTTAGTTAACCTGAAATAGCTCGCATTTATTGTCAGTCCCATTTGGAATTTCAGGTGAAAAACAGGTGAAATTTGGATTGGAAAAGGTGTGTCCTTGTTTCGGAATGATAAATTAAAATAGTTCTTTTAAATACATATAAAAATAGATATTTACAGCATACTCGTTACTTAATTAAGGGTTATGCAGGGATCAATGATTATTGTTTTGGCGATCCTGGCATGTCGCTATAAACTATTTCTTCGCATCAATATTTAATTACAAGAATTTATTCTTCATACATATGTACCTTGTTATTTATCACCACATTTTTTATCAAAGCCCTTTTATTACTTAAATATCATCTTTGTATAACTATTAAACTTGTGATGATATTCATGTGGAATTTTGGTTTGAATACTCGACAGGTTCCTGGCCTAAATAAAATGCATTTAACACAGTCTTTTAGTTATTTCATACGATAGATTGCTCGTTTTTTCCTTCCAAACTACCATAGAGATTTCCAAACTACCCTAGAAATATACGTTTAACGTTACCTTATTACTTATTAACAAACACCCCATATGAAATTGTGTCAACCGACAATAAATCTTGTAATTTAATTACCTTCCGTGTCAGAGGTGCGCAAATAAACAACACCCCTACCCCGCGAAAGCACTAACTCAATATGACCCTAAAACACACAAGTGTCAAAAGTTGTTATCAAATAAAATATCAGGCTTATTACCAAGTGACTTATGTCCGATTTGCATGTAATTTTTATTTATGAGGTGCTTCTGCTGTGTTTTAAATGTGGGCACTCGGAACTAAAAGGGTTTAAATACATGTCTCTGCAAAAATTTAATATGTATTTTTCTGGGACCTAATATAGCGGAAGCATATTTAACATTTCGCTAAAATATTGTAACTAGAAAGATGTGGTGAGATTTTAGTAATAATCAAGAGGAACCGTAACTTATAAAGGAAAGGATCTTCATCAATTTATAAAGCCACCCTAATATTTTAAACTTTTAAGTTCACAGTGTCATAACAACGTAAGCTTCAATAAATTTTAGGGAAATAGGTTCAATTAATCAGTCTTAGTAGAAAATATATTTTTAGTGTGTCTCGGTAAACGTAGTGTATGACGCCTCCCTGCTAGATGGACCGATGACCTGGAAAAGGTCGCTGGTAGTGGTTGGCTGAGGGCCACGAGTGATCGTGTTTTGTGGCGTTACTTTAGGGAGGCCTACGTCCAGCATTGGACTGACATAGGCTGATTGACTGATATTTTTAGATAATAATTATTTTAACCTCCACTATAACTGCACAAGTAATATAATAAAAAGTAAATAGTAGTATATAGTAAATAAAAAATAATATTAAAGCCTCGACCGATAAGGGACTCTCGATTCAAAACTTCCAAATTTGCAGTTACTCCCTTTCAATGCCGAGGCCAGGTCGTGTTCCGAACAATGATTGTAATCGTATTTGGCCCCCGAAGTATTTATTGTTTAAATATGCACATAATTATAAAGATGACTTACATGATATGAAGCCGAAATATGTGTTTTGGAAAGTGCAGATTTACATCGTGTATGTGTGTCTTACATACATTATAATGGTCGGTAGCTCTGTGATTAAGGCTTTGGTTTCGAAATAAAAGATCCTTAGTATTGTCATGTTTTTAAAGTAAACTTTTTCGTTTGTGCGTTGCATGTCGCGTGACGGTCGTGACGTCATGTGTAAAGTGTAATAGTACCAATACTCCCTTTTGGTGGCCTTTCAGCATTTCATACTCCCACATCTTTAATGCTATAACGTTCGTTATTTTGCGCTACAGCATTAGTAATTTAATATGAAAAAAGTTTTACTTTTATCGTGGTTTTATAAAACTAGACAAGCAACTTCATACAATATTTATGTATTTCGTGATTAGCTAGATATATTTCTTTAAGTTAGCGTATTGATCTCCTATATTCACAATGGTATTGTGTATCGCCATATATAGGTGTTATGTATTGTCTAACACGATTGATATTCCTTATATTGTGACCACATAAACGTAAACATAATGTACTATAAATAATTATCAAAATTGCGTAAAGAAATACATTTTCTTTATTAGCACACGTGGATCAGTAGGGATTAACAAAACCCTGGTCATATATTTAGCCCAACCACTGTGCAAAACCCTTTTTTATTCATTTAAGTCCCACCACGACACTTTAATACACACTTAAATCAGCCAAAAACTACTTGGCCGCAATTAACACATCCGTTGCACTACATCTCAAACAGCGACACCTGCCGTTCGATTGTCGTACTTAATTAAATAATTAGCAGCAACGTGCTAATTAGGGAACGAAAGCGTCGCCCGAGACATTACAGTAAATTGTTCCTGATACGAGTTAATCACTAAGCCGTTGAATGGGATTTTTCGACGGTTTAACCAGTGGACGTAACAGTGTAGGAGATTTTGATATTTGTTTGTGCAGGTGAAATGACTGTTGACATATGAATCTTAATCATCAATCGTCACAGAAAAGATTTGATGATAAAAAAGATGTGTTTGTTGAGATTATGTACTTAAAAATATTCATATACTACATATCTTCTATCTTTATTTGAGTAAGCCAAAACTGTACCCATTATACCTATCACATTGTATACTAATGGTACACTAAACACTGTTTTATTGTTTATTCAGAAAATAAGTAAATTAAATTTCATCTTCAATTATCTCATTTTTTGTTCTATTATAACCCGTAAGTATACAAATATAACACCTTTTCATAAAACCAATTGTAATCCATGAATACCAAGGTTCTTCAATCCCTCGCCACCAAAACTCATCAATACAACCATACTACCCATATCCCATCACCATAATTCTCAACAACAGTGCAAACGTCCTTTATTTCGGCAATTTCCATAACTAACTCAAGTCACGGGTGTCAAATCATTAATCCTACCAACGCTGTGAGGGGTTGACATTTAAAAAGTCACTTAAACTGTCACTTTGGGCCGCGCTGTCACTTTTTACGCCGACATTTCTCGACTCATTAAGGAGCTTGGACAATTAGTGTTTGTTCTTTTCGACTAGCGGTTACGCGCGTAAGCGACTAAGAAAATACGTAACACAACAGTATTAAAAAGCAATAGTAGCTGTAATCCAGTGGGTAGGATCTCAGGCTTCTTATTAAAAGTCCTAAGTTCGAATCCTAGCTCTGGCATTTATCAATAAATAAAAGAAACCAATGCGTTTTTCATTTACGTACATAATAACTGTTGCTAACGTCGACGGAAAGCTTCGTGAGGTATCCTGCCTATCCCTCGGGATAGGTAATAGCCAGCGCCCTGTATACGACGATAAGGTTCACTACCTATCACGTTGGGTGCTGTTTATCTAGTGAAACGTGGGTTTTGAGTGGCATAGATAACGTGCCGTCGAATTCTCGGAGATAGGCATTCAAGCCTCTGACTACCCCGAAACAATAAAAAAAGGAGTGTGTACAAGTTGTGAAGCGTATGTTATGTTAAAAAATAATTAGTGGATTAAAAAAATATAGGACTTATCAAAGTTATGTTTATTGATAACGTTAAAGCCGGTATTTCTTAAAATAACTTAGGAAATGATAAATATATCTCAAAAATACTTAAGGAGACTTCTTAAGTTATTTATTACCAAATTTCGAGCAGGAAGTGAACATTCTACTTATGTTCTTAGATCAGTCAGTGTCTCAGATCTCCCTTATATTATAATTTTAAAACATATAACCTCTAAGTGTGTATAAGGAAATGTATGAATTTCAATGAAGTAAAAGTCATTTTCAGGATCGGGACAGTTGGGGATCCGTGATCTCTGCCTCTATCCTATGTATGTATGTATGTATGTATGTATATTCTGACTACCCTACCATACCGTTACATCCTATTCTACCACTTGGCCCACCTATATCCAACCTCCTTGCTGACGTAAGGCTTCGAATGGAGGCTTCGATTAGCACCCAATTGGCGAATGGCGGCCGGACGTGAGCACGTGTGACTAGCACTTCCGATTGCGCGCGGACGTGACGTGGGTGCGTGACGTTAGACTGGTTATTATTATTACAACCTTTTTGGATAAATACAGTAACAAATTATGTATGATTGTTAAATCCCATCGGCGTAGTCAGAGGCTGAGTGTTTAAGATGAAATAAGTATGTGATGGTCTTTAACCATTGTAAATCTACTTGATCATTTACCTATATACTTTTAATCAATGGTATAATATAATCAATGCCCTTGTAAATAAACACTGATTAATATTTACTTCGTATTATATTTGTAACTATTATTCTTTGTAACACCATCACGGTTCTAAATTCATGTGTATTAAAAAGATTGGCCTATACCTATTCGTTTTTGTACTATTTTGGACTGTAAATAGAAACTAGGAGGTAAAAAAATCTAACAACCTTTGTAAATTACTAGCATCGTAATCTCGAAACTAATAATTAAGATGACTTAGCAAATACTGAGTCTGCTAGATTATATGTACCCTAAATAGAACTGAAGAACATCAACACTTCATTTTTCTATATGTATCCAAAAATCCAGATAACGAATATTATTTTCTACATACATGAACCCTTAAATCATTTCCCTGTCATAAAACCTCGATGCCTCTACATACATCAAAGTAACGGTTTACATGCCATCGCTATTAAGGGTATTGTTCGCGGAAATGAGCGAAACGAGTGTTTTCATTTTTCAGTTTAAACCTATTTAGAACTTACTGACACCTATCATACTTTCAAGGTAGCATAATGAAAGACTGAAATTGATGACTGAAGTAGTTTCAAGAGTTAAATATCAATAATTACGTAAATATAATCGCATAAAGTTGATAAAAAATCAGAAAAATGGCGCAAACAGGGTTTTGTATTTTTTCGTTTATTTCGTCACGGAGTAAGATCTGAAATCAAAATATACAATAATGGGTTCTCTAAATACTAAATAATTTGACTAAAAACATATTAGGTCCTGTTTTATTCATAATACTGCAGTTTTCGTAAGTATAAAACGCCCAATTTTGGGCCGCCATCTGTTTCATACATTTTTATATGGACAGCTTACGCGTCCGCCGCGAGTCGCTAGTTGCAATAGATCGCGTTCAGAATTTGGCGAATGCCAGCGTGGGGAGCACGTCCATTTTGTTGGCGATCACAGCTAAACCGCTAGATAATCACACGAAATCAGTTATTTCTTAGTTCAATGAGTGAAATTTGGAAAACAAAGTGTAATCACTTTGGTGTTTGAGATTATTGCTTATTATATTACAAGCGATTTTTTTCTTTCGAAGTGAACTGCTAAAGTTGATTTATTCTACATGTATATTTTAAAAAGTATTTTACTTGATACGACGCCATATTTGATATAAATTTATTCTTACGTTATTTATGCCTATGACAGGTATATATATGTCAGACATGATATGAAAAAATAATGATAATGAATGTAAATAATTTTGATTTACCGCTTGATGTTTCGGATATTATGAGAAGTTCAGAATATACAGACATGATACATTCTGACATCACTTCAGCTTTCTTCACAGTAGGTAGGCAGCAATTAGTGAACCCCAAGATAGGTTATTTATGCTATATTATATATACACACACACATATACATAATTATTAATAACTATATATTATGCATTACGACCGTGATCGAATTCAGGGTAGTCAGAGAACTTAACGTATGCATTTGTGATGGTTGAAATCATAAATATATACATTTGGGATGCTCTTTGGCAACTTGAATTTGAGTTATTGGCGAACTGCAGAATAGGTTATACCGGTACCGGACAGATATACGGAAAGAACGACAGTTGGTTAGATTTTGATTTTTTTACGACTCAGACTCATCTCTCTAGAAGGGTAAACCGCGGAGCAATTTTGTAGAGACAAATTGCTATCGAAATCCGAATTCGGTCACTAGGCTCTCATAACGGAGTTGGAGGTCACACCAAAAAAATGTATAATTATTATACATATCCTGCTGCTCAAAATTTTGCTCAGTAGTCTGTAGGTATTGTTTGCCTCGGCAAACTTTACGCATAAATCGAAGAATTTATTTATATATTTGAAGTTCTTTTTCAGCTCAAAACCACACGAAAATACAAGCGCATTACTAGGCTCACAGACTCCTATAGAAGGTCGGGTTAGGGTACTCACACAAGTACGTTCCAATACAGTATTTCTTATTGTTTCTATAAAATTACAATTATTTACCACAAGTGATTTATTATTTAAATATTGATTTCTTTTATATATTTATGACTACAATGTTTTTAATATATATTAATAAATAATAAGTTGTTGAATAATCTGATTATAATTTATTAGTGTTTGTTTCGTTTACAAATTGATACGCGGAACGTACGTAATGCGATCCACCATGACAGTAAAGTTTGTTATGATTTTGTTATATCAAGTTTGATGTGATTTATTTCAGTGTTTTTGAAACTATCGTAGTGTGGAACCTGTTTATATCGCAAACATAAATAACATTACATAAAATATCCCCTATTATCCCGCCGCATTGCTTTGTGAATCGATATTTATAGAAAAATGCTTCGTCACTCATAGCATAAGAATTTACAAATGAAATAACAATTTATATGCAAGAAATCTAATTCATCATACTGATTTGATATTGACTTATATTAGCTTTGATTTTAACTTATTTTAGATATAAAAACATACTTGGCCACTACTAAAACAGAAAGGTAACCTCAAAAGTATTTATCCCAGAGATAAACAAGGGGCTGCAATTGTTTTACACGGACTTGTTTCTATAACAAAACATCGACTTTGTTTTGGAATAAGGTGGTAGGTATCTGTAAGAACATACACACATCAACATGGTCTAGGGATATTTAACTCAAACCTAAATAACTAAAATTATACTACCTTTTAGTTAAGACACCTGTATCTGTAGTATTATATTATCTGTGCCTGTATATTAAATTAAACCTTGATTATTAGCCTATCTGATTAAATGAAAATATTTTAGTGAAAGTTGTAATTTAAAAAAATCTAGAACAAGAGAAAAAACTCTGATAAAACTTCAAACTAAACTTTATTTTTAAAACATTAAAACTTCAACATAACATTTACTTTTTTTAACTAAAATCGTGTTCCACTGAAAATCAGTAATGTGTAGATCTTCCTAAGACATTCCTGACACATCTGCAGGGGTTCGGCATGCTTAAAACAAGGGTGTCAATATCCCGTTGTGGAATATTGTCCCAAGTCCTGCTAAGATGCAAGAAAAGATGGTTTTCACTGACAATATCTTCTGGGAAATTTCTTAGAGCTCTGAAGCATATCCCAGGCATGCTCAATAGGATTTAAGTCTGGAGATTGCGCAGGCCAGTCTAAAGCCTGGACATCGTGCTGTTGTAACCAAGTTGTAACGATATGTACAGATAATTTGTCATCTTATTTTTTTCTGTAAGGCCAGTATTAAATCTAAATTATTATTAATTAAATTTAAATCTAATTCATCATACTGATTTGATATTGACTTATATTAGCGTTGATTTTAACTTATTTTAGATTAGTGAGGGGGCAGTGACGGAACGCTGGACGAGGTTACTCGCTAAAAATAGAACTCATTTCCATACACAGGATATAATTTGCACTAATCAGTAGATGTCCATACCTAGTCACTAATCAAAGTGTAATGTAACCTTAATAATACATTTATAAAATTAAATAATAGGTACCTATTATTACAAACAATATTTTAGTGCAGCAACCATTACTTACATACATTATAGACTATAACTAAATTTATAATATACTTATTTCAGGAGCTTATGTAAGTAGTAAATTGTATATCAATACACGATGTGTTTGTTTTTCTTCTTTATTCACTACATTAACAAAACACAAACATGGAAAAAATATAGGTATGTAAAAAACCATTGATGCAGTGAAAAGGTGCTGCCTCAGTATACGATGCAGCTAGGCTGCAATCACTGGTCCTCCGGCAGCACCCAATTCGGAAACCGTCACAAGCTGCATAATATAATAAATAACAAACATACACAAAATAACTAATTTATAATATACAAATACAGATATAATACGAGTTCGGCTGTAGCCCAGTGGCTAAGAACTCGGACTTCGTATGAGAAAGGTCCTAGGTTCGAATCCCGACTCTAGCATGTACCAATGAATGAAATTTAAATATTTGTTTTTAATTTACGTATATAATTTACAGTCGCTAACGGTCAGGAAAAACATCGTGAGGAAACCTGCCTATCCCTCAGGATAGGTAATAGTCAATGCCTATATACGGCGATACGGTTCACTACCTATCACGTTGGGTGCTGTCTATCTAGTGAGACGCGTGCTTCGAATGACCCATACCTAACATGCCTTCGAAATTTCGGAGATGTGCATTCAAGCCTCAGACTACCCCGCCATAATAAAAAAAGGAGTGTGTATACACAAATCGTGAAGCGTATGTATGTATATAATACGCATACATAAAATTAATACACTATAATTCATAATCATACTTCGGGCAACATAAACAAGAACATTTATATATATATTATAGACATGTAGATAGATATAGGCACACACATACACAGTCATACATATTATATATACATTATAAACAGTAGTAACATCGTATTAACATACATTAATATATTTCATACACATACACATTTATTCAAACTCATATATAGAAAGAACATTATATAACTATGGTATTTGCACTGACAAGGTGAGACATTGATAGGAGTTAGGGTAAGGATTTTTGTTGTTCGAGAAGACAAGCCTTATACCTAAGGTAGAAAGCTCCCCTAGAAGCAACGTCGCGAATAGGTGGAGGTATTTCATTCCAGCATTTGGACGCAGAGGTACTTACATCTGGTGCTAGTTTCTATACCAAAGAGCAATTACAAAGGTTCGTAGTCTAAACCATATTTAAACGTAAAAGAATAGCTGACAGTTACAGATTCCGAGAGCTAATAATCATCTTACTACTTTCATTTTAAATACGCCAGACTGTTACTATATCAAATTAACAAATAATAAAATAGGTAGGTACGCTTTGTGAGGTCAGGTGTATGTGTTTTGAGTATGTCGAGAAGACACATCATCGTGACAAAACAACAAGCAACAAGACAATTTCAATGCATATAATTAAATCGTACTTACTAAAGTATCTGAAAACTATCTACGAGTGCGCAGTGTTTATAGTTTTATAATCCTGAATAGGTACAAAATACTGTGCTCACATTACGTCGCTGCCGCCGACCCCGATTGATATGGCTACGTCACATCCCACATCGATATGTGTAGTGTGGGTAAATGTAACTAATAAATTGTATGACTACTATATCTACAATATGGTAAAAAGTATTGTAGAATAGGTACTTATATAATTTTACCGTGAATGAACTGAATTAACCTAGGTAATCATAATACTTACGCATATGAAAAATGACTACAGCTGATCTTTCGTTGAAGAACATATTTTATTTCAAAAGCATTATAATCTAAAAACATAGTTTTACAAATTCGTTAACCTTTCGGAGTCAGTAAATGAGTGGTTAGGTAGTTGCATACCTACATACATACATAATGTAATCTGTACTAGCATCATTACAAACACTGGAAAACTTGAATTTATTTCGTGTTGGATTGATTACCATCTGGATTTGGGTGAGAATATCAGTTTATACGTTGCATCATATGGAAACGATACATATTTATTGATATAACTATCTGCAATTTACACGCCTCGGCGGCGCGTCGTCATGATCAAAACTATCTGTCACGTTCGACAGAGAATATCTGCTAAGAAGTCGGTCTGGATTGTCGATAAATCATCACAATGTTTATTTTATGTTAGATAGATAGATAATGTACGTTTTATTTAGCAATTAAAAAATGGTCTTGCAATCGGCACACTATTGAGTTTAAAAATCAATTATATTATTAATATAAAACTCCCATAAACGTTTCGCGATGTTTTGAAATTCGCGCCTTTTTATATTTTATATTCTGTCCAATCGCTAAAAACAGCACTAACGCGTAATGTACTCAGCGCTGCTGCGCTAGAAATGTCGGATTTTTGACAGTTCGTGAATTTATTTTTGGAATACAATACCCTTAAAGAACATAAGTCCGTAACCCTTAGCGTTAGGGGACTAAGTTTTTATGGCCCTGTTTTTCTTACCCCTTCAAGGGCATATAAAAGACAAGAAAGTTCCCCGTGATAGCTGGGATGAAAATAGAATAATAATAATAATAATAATAAAGCATTTATTTACAGCCACAAAAACATACACAATACAAATCTTTTACAAATCAAACTTACAAACTAGGGGGTATAGCTTGTGCATGTTATTGTCGCAACAAAAAGGTTCTAACTCAGCTGGGTATGTTACGTTTGGTGGCAAACGCAACGCTGATATTATGTTAGAACCAACAAGAGGGCAATATTAGCAATAAGAGCTTAATAAAAATACATATTAATAAGTGTTAACTATAAATAAAATATTGTGTTACGTATTGTAATAACATATTGAAAATATACAGTACATAAATGTTTTTTAATGTTTACATTGTGTACAATACATATATCTACAAATACATACAATACAGAGATATATAACGTAAAATATTAAAGTGTCACAATCACATGTCATTGTCCAGTCAACACAGTGCAGTGCAGCGGCCGGATCGAGGGGCAACGTTAGGAGCACACGCCTCTTCTTGCTGGTTGAGGAAATGTTCCCTGAGTAAATGTTTTAGCCTTGGCTTAGATGTTACTCGCCTCATCGGTGGGGGGATGTTATTCCAGCACTTAGAGGCGGCGTACCTGAAAGCACCCCTGAAGGCAGTGGTGCGGTGTCGGGGCAGAACAAGCGGCGGCACACAAGCGCGGGATGACTTAAAATGCTGGGATCGCCATGTTAGTTTTTTGAATAAGTATTGCGGTTGTTTAGTGTGAATGATATCAAAGAGTAGGCAACTAAGAAGTAGTTTTTGTCGGTTTTCAATGTTAAGTAGTCTGTAACTATTCAAGAATGGTGAAACATGGGTTCGGGGTGGAACGGGGAAGCAGTAACGGGCACAAGCATTCTGCACACGCTGCAAAAGCCCACGAGTCTTCTTGTACAGGCACGGGCCGTACGCTGTCAAGGCATAATTGAGCTTGGACAATACCAAAGTCTCGCAAAGCCTGACCCGCAAGTCTACACTCAGAAACCCCCGACACTGATATAAAACCCGCAAACGATGGAAGCACGCAGAAACCAGCTGAGCGACGTGCTTCTCAAACCGCATCCCACTATCCATCACGACACCCAGGCTTCGAGCCTCCTCAACCCTGTCTATGGCGACACTGTTGACAAAAATACGTGGGCCCCTCAACAAGACACCAGACACCATTCGCTGGCTGCCCAGCACCATGTACTTGGTTTTGACAGGGTTGAGGACCAGACAATTGTTTACAGACCAGTCATAAACCCTACTCAAGTCCTCATTTAGTGCTTCTATAGCAGAGTCAAAATTATTTATGTTAATATGTGTGTAGAGTTGAATGTCATCGGCATAGATATGATATTTACAGTTAGTTATGTGAAGTGCAATGTCAGAGGTATATAAAATAAATAATAACGGACCTAGGATAGAGCCCTGTGGGACTCCCCTACTAGTCGTGTGAACTGTCGAGTGTATCGTGGTACCATCTGGCCTTGTCAATGAAACTACTTGTTTGCGTCCATTTAAATATGTTTTGAACCATTCAATAGTCAAGTCATTAAAACCGTAATATTTTAATTTTGCCAATAGGAGGTCAATGTTCAAACAGTCAAAAGCACGGGAATAGTCCAATAGCACGAGTATTGTTGCGTTATGATTGTCCTCGTTTGTCAAAATGTTGTCAAATACGTCCATCAATGCAGTGGTGGTGCTATGCTGTCTCCGAAAACCAGATTGATAAAGTGGTAGAATGTTGTGTGTATGTACGTACTCCGTTACCTGCCCATGCACCACCTTCTCAAGGATCTTAGACAAGTAAGGCAAAATACTGATAGGCCTCAAATCCGAAACAACAGCAGGGTCGTCACCCTTAGGGATTGGCCTGATCGTTGCTGTCTTCCATGCCTCTGGGAAGACACCCGATGCGATGGAAGCGTTCACAAGCCCCGTTATAGTCTCCAGCATTTCTGGCATCATCAGGTGAACCATGTCCCTTGATATACCATCATAACCGACTGCATCACTCTTAATGGACCGGATCACCCTAACCACGAACGCCTCACTCACCGTATGCAACCCAAAAGTCGAAGAGCCGAAACGACCCTCATGAAAAGAGCGGAGCAGAGCAAGTGGGGGTGATGTGGGGCCTGGGGTGTCAAGGAAGTGTTGCGCAATGGTGTTTGGGTCGTCAAAGTGTGGTGGTAGATCTTGTTTGGGCTTAAAGTCCACAACAGAATTGCGTAGTGTTTTCCAGAGAACTTTCGGAGTCTTTAGGTACTTGTTTACGTGAAATTCAAAGTAAGCTCTCTTTTCTGTTTGCATACATGTGGTCACAAACTTTTTTAGGTCCTTATACTCTCGCAAATGAAGCTCAAGTTTTGATTTTTTGTATTTGTTGTGTGCTTTATTTCTTAATTGCATCAAATGCCTGATATTGTTCGTGAGCCACGGTTTGTGCTGAGAGTCATGTTTACCCTTAAAGGATGTCAAAGGTGCATGTCGGTCAAACAGCATAGCCACTAAAGCATTAAGATGAACCACCTTGTCATTAACAGTGTCATGCCGTTGTAACACAGTCCAGTCAATTTGTCGTAAGTCGTCGTTGAATAAATTAATGTCAATATGTTTGATAGGGCGATATGTTATGGTTTTTCTGAGCTGCTTCTGCCTGGCTATTTTTATTGTGGTAGTTACAATAGCATGCCCACCCAGCTCAGGTATACGTGTTGTGTCTGTGTTGATGACGCGAGTTGACGATTGGCAACAGATTAAATCAATGAGGGTTGCACTGTGACTGGTGAAATGTAATAATAATATTTAGGACACTATTCTCGGCTTTTCTCAGTAGAGATAGCTTGGGGTTTAGTGATGTGATTGTAGTATATATATTTAATAATAATAATAATATTATAGGACATTATTACACCAATTGAACTAGCCCCTTGGTAAGTTGATTTTTTGTAAACTTGTGTCAAGAGTACAAGTCAACGTATATTTAAGAAATATATACATGGTATATATAGATAAATACAAATATAGCATAAATAATCAACGACCAGACTGGAAAGCAGAATAAAGGCGTAGTTCTTATCTCTACTTTCACCGAGAATCGAATCCAGGACCTCATGATTACCGGTCAGGTGCTCAACCAATCGCGTCACGGAGTTCGTCAAAATGTTTATTAGCTGTCTTTTTTTGTATGCATACGTATAGGGACGAGGGGTGAATGAAATGGATTTGGTGATGAGATAGCAAACTGTCATTTAATATGCCATTTCAATTTATATATTTAACTACCGCATCTCATGTGCTAGTCTGAGATTTAAAAGAATCCTAACTAGCTGCCGTTCTTCCCGGCATGTCGTAAGAGGCGACTTAAAGACTAGAGGTAAATGGAATCTGCTAGGCGATAGGTTAGTAACCTATCCAATGTTCTATATAACATGACAATCCGAATATCAATGCTAAACAGTGAATAAGGAGATAATATTGTTTTGCCAGGGTTCTGTCCACCCCGAAAGGGATTAAAGGACCTGAATGTATATATACATATATTCACACACATATATATGTACGAATTGGGAGTAACAGAAAATAATGTGATGGATAAAGTTTTGTCGTAACAAATATTTTTATGTTATCTCATACGATCTTTCACTTTGACTTAATTATGTTCTTGCTAGGGTAAAACATTCGGAGTAGATAGAGCCTTAGAGACATAATCTTCTCGATTCTTGAACAGTAATTGTTGCCAATGCATTAAATAGATATTCACGTCCTTTAATCCCTTTCGGGGTGGACAGAACCTTGGAGATATAATATCTTGTAAGCATGAATATTGGAGTTGCGATGTCGTAATAGAAGATTGGTGACTATTCCATCGCCTAAAAGGTTCTATTTATCTATCGTCCCTTATTCGCTTCCTACGATATGCCGGGAAGAACGGCAGCTAGTTAGGATCCTTATTACGTCACAGACTAGCACAAGACTATAATATTATTTAATAACACTTTGCTCCTTTATAATTCAATTCATTTTGACACCATTTTAGCTTGATTTTTGATTTGCAATATGCGAAGAACGGCAGCTACTTGTATCCTATATAGGTCTCATACTAGCATATGGCAGTGACTAAGCAACCCGCAAAATTTCGTATACCTCCGGAAACAATAAATTTGTTGATAAAATATTCAAAGCAACAAACACTATAGCCATGCAGCGGTGAATAACAAATGGTGTAAGTGCATTTAATGTGTAATTAAATGGAAATGCATTTTGAATACTATAATAGCCGACTAAGGTACAAAGATACGCTTTATAACCCTTGTGGGATAGTCAGAGGTTTGTGTGTCCATCTCTGAAATTGCGAAGTTAGTAATTCTAGGGCTCAATGGAATCTGTTGGACGATGGGCTAGCAACCTGTCACCAATGATCCATATCACAACCCAAATAATGATACTAAAAAGTGACCACGGAGATATTTTCATATCTCCAAGCTCCTGTCCACCCTGAAAGGGATTAGAGGACGTGAATGTATATGTATGTATGTAATTCTGTGACCACCTCGAACCCACGTGTTAGACACACCAGAGAATTCAGAATCTGTCACGTTGAGTACAGGTTGTGAAACGTGAGATTTTAATGAAATACTGTGGTATATAAGTGGAATATTTATTACAGATGATACCCTTTGCCCATTTATCCCTAGGACCTTATACTACTCCTACAATTCACTACTACTCCTACAATATGCCAAAAAGTAAACGTACATATAACTACCATTCTCGTTACGTTCCGTGCTAGTCTGGAACGTAAAAAGAATGCTAACTAGCTGCCGTTCATCCCTGCATGTCGTAAGCTACTAAGGAACTAGAGTTGAATGGAATCCAATTGGCGATGGTCTAGCAACTTGTCACCAATATTTCAAATGATATCTAACCCCCATATTTATGCTAAAAAGTAACCTTGGATATATTACCGTTTCCAAGGTTCTGTCCACTCCGAAAGGGATTAAAGACCGCGAATAAGTCTCGCTAAATCCCAGACCAGCACGGCGTTCAGTGTTCCCGATATCCGGTGTCATCAGCCCCGGAAGTGGCGTACGCTCCCAGTTTTTGACAGCCCATGACACCTGTCAACGGCGTTTCCTCACCAATTTATTCGCGGCAGAACGGCGAAAGCGTGAGCCCCATGACAATTGGGTATGTGATGGGTTATTTTATTTACTTAGAGTTGTATTGGGTATTATGTGGATTCCCACTTGAAAGCTAAGAGCTATGGATGGAAGACATTTTCATGGTTAAGACAAACGCAGCCATTAACCCTTACGGGATAGTCTGAGGTTCAGGTTAGGTTAGCAATTGCGAAGGTAGTAATTCTATGGCTACCTCGAACCCACGTGTTGACCAGATAGTCGGTACCTTTCTTGACAGGAAGTAAACAAAGAAATGTTTTCCCGGAAGGGATTATAAAAAGTGAATTTATATCTGAATTTATACGAACATGTGATTTTTACTTAAATCGAGTCGTTTTAGCTGGAAGGTAATTTTTGTGATGTTGTGAAATGATCACCCATCCAGGTACTAAACAAACCTAAATTAAGTTCGATCCCCGAACGAGAATCGGGTATTTAATGTATTTACAACCGTTATAATTACTTAATCAAATCTATCAAACCTTTTTTGACTTACTTTATCCCTATATATTATGGTTACATTTAATCCGACAAGAAAGACAATTAATTCCATTATAATTAACTCGCACATCAATATATTACAATACATACATACAAATCATGCCTGATTGCCTGTAGGGGATAGACAGAGATCACGGATCCCCATGTGTCCCGATCCTAACAAACCACTTTCGCTTCATTGATACTCATACACACTCGGCTGTTGTAGGTACTTCTAACGTCACCCTTTTTCAACATGGAGTTTATCTGACTGTCATATGTCTTATTCTGTACCTACCTACGTAACCGCCCTTCCACTTCACCCACATATATTCCTTTTGTCAATCTACGACTACTATATAACCACTTTGCATACAAATCCATACCAAAATTAGGGTTCAATACTGGTCAATTGACTAGCAACATTGTCCCATTCATGTTGCTATGCACGTGGCGTGTTAAGTCCCCAAACATTGCGGTACGTGGTTCGAATATGCCCATTGACGAAACTCGTCTACTGCGGAAGGAAACACAGGTGGCAGCACTGGTGGGTTTGGACTTGTAGTGTGAAGTTTATGAGGTTTTTTTTATATATATTTGTCCAATGTAGGGAATATAAAAACAAGGAACCATAATTTTAAGAGATTCGTGATTTATACTCATGATTAATAACTAGTCTACTCGTGACCATGGCTGCTGCAACGTAGCCGAAACGTCGGGTTAATAAAGATAACTTAATTATATAAAAACTTACGCGATGAGTCCCGCTACTTATTAATCATAAGGAACCATAATAATAACGGCATATCATTAACAGCAAATTAACGATTTTTCGAGAAGACTTATGCATATATGTATGTAAAGGAAGGGCTCTACAGATAGGGTAAACAGAGATCACACTGCAAATACCTCAAGAAAGCTCAGGTACTCATTATTTAGTCACATAGTCGATTCACACGTGTTTAAATTTGATATCCAGTCTGATTGTGGATTATTTATACCATATATGCATTTACCTAGATATAATATGCACATATTTCTTAAATATACGTTGACTAGTACCCTTAACTTACATATACTATATATGTATTTAAAAAGATACAATATCTACATATTTCTGAAATATACGTTGACTAGTACGCTTAACTTCTTAAATGAACTAACCAAAGGGCTAGTTCAATTGGTGTAATAATGTCATACGTATTATTATTATACGAGTACTCTATAAAATAAACTTTGCTACTTTACTTCATATTACTAATCTTGTCATTACCTGTACAGAAAGGCAATAAAAAAACATTGCAGGACGTCTAGCATTAATTCGGGTGCAATGACATCCATCACACTTCCCGAATGCAATATTCGCCTATTGTTCAGGATAGGAAATAGAAACGATACTTATTATTCTATGACGGAAGTGAATTTTGAATAGCGAATGTAAAAATTATATTAATATTTACATACATAGATACATACGCCTCTACGTTCCTAATTCAAAAGACAGAGACTATCAATCACCAACTTAAACGATCCTGACAAATCTCTCTTGCTTCACTCACACCCATTAACCTTCTCATACATGCTCTTCTGTTCTTCGTATTCCTAAGTGAGATACGGTTAATTCCAAAAGAGCTTAAAAAACGAGATTATATTTAATAGATTTATAATGTAAAACCTACCTGTTCCCCAAACAGGTAATAGTTAGTGCTTGTAAATGGCGACATGGCTTACCACCTGTCACATTGAGTACTGACTATCTAGTTAACACGTGGGTTCGAGATAGCCATAGAATTACTACCTTCGCAATTGCGGAGATGGATACCTGAACCTCTGACTACTTCGCAAGGGTTAATGGTTGTTAACGCGTATTTATAATATAAAACTGAATAGTTTGTTTGTTTGAACACGCTAATATCTGGAAGTACTAGATTAGATTGAAAAATTCTTTATGTTTTAGATAGATCATTTATCAAGGAAGGTTTAAGGCTATATAATATACCGCTGCAACCTTTTGGTGAAAAGAAACAGTGGAAAATTTTGAACATATTTATATTATAAAATAACAATATTTTTTATTGTTATTCCGCACTGAAGAAAACTTAAACAAATACAACCAAAACATTTAACAAATAACTATCCCATTTGGACAAAGTCGCAGGCACATACATACATACACATAACGCCTGATTCATTTGTCCCGATCCTGACAGACCACTTTCGCTTCATTGACATTCATACATCTTCTCATACACTCTCGGCAGTTATAGGTACATTTAACTTCACCTTTTTTCAATATAGCGTCTATCTGACTGTTATATGTCTTATTAGGCCGACCCCTACGTAACCGCCCTTCCACTTCAGTCATATATATTCCTTTTGTCAATCTGCTATCATTCATCCGCATAGCATGTCCAGACCATCGAAGCATGCTCTTTACAATCTTAGTCACTACATCTTCTTTCAAACCGCGACCTTCCCTTATCACACTATAATATGTTATTATAGGCTACAAACCTGACACTAATATTCCTTGTTAATTTTACATGAATTACCCAGATTTTGACGTCAATCTAAACCGCCGATTCACCTTTCGTACCCATTAACCTTATTTTCCGATTACGCCTGGCTTTGTACGATTCGATGTTTGTAGGTCAGCCTTGTATCGATGTATCGATTCGCTGGCATTCATAATACATGTCGATTTAATCTATTGATTGCTCGACTTCTAGATTAATGACTTTTCTGTGACATGTGTCATATTTAAGGCTGTTATGGACGTATAAGGATAATCGGGGTTAGGTTTATTTATTATTGAGACTCGATATTATATGAATTCTAATGCTCGTTAATGTACTAATATATCGTAAGAGGTAGTCAGAGGATTGAATGTCCATTTGTTATATAGTTAAGTTTGTGATAATTATTAATCCTTTTAATTATCCTTTTAATTGCTAATAAATTTAAGACGATTAATTTGGATCCGAATGTACTTTCATTTGGATATCAGGAACCTATGCATGTGAAAGATAGTAAAGATATTCTTAGGCCTGTAGTTGTGTATGAATACTGTTTATTTCATAACGTTATACAATACATAAATCTATCCTATCTTAGTCTAGGATTACGTAGAATGCCGAACGGTGAAAATAGCGGCATTTCTTACAAGATATTTTAACGTTGAGTCAAGGATAATCTGTCAGAAATAATATTTCATATCAATGCCAACATTATCCCGATAAAGGAGAACAAAGAATGAGTTTGTTTAGAGAAAAATAATAAAAAAATTGATATGCTTCTATATCTTTGTTTGTATAACCAATTCATATAACTCTGATTATTTTCAATAAACTGATTCTATTTATTTTGTTTGTTCAATTGATAACGCCGGGTGTTATTTAATATTCATTTTCAATACGGTCAATATGAATAGCCATCACAAGTAAAGAAAAGTCTTCTTCGAATAATTTTAGAAAGATATGGTAAAAAGAATATATTTACCTACTCAATATTTACATGACAAATAAATTAAAAAAAACTAAGTAACTAGTAGATTAATCAGTTAAAGAAAACACAATAATAGTCAAGGAACATAACATAACTACAATACAATAAAAGTATAGCTATCAATATTTACGTAAAATAAACAGCCTGCTTCCCTCACACTATCCATCTAATTTGTACCAATGGCAGAGCAGAAATTTCCCAACGAGCAGAAAGGCGTATAATTGTCACGGAGGGATTTATTGCGACCATTGTTCGAGCGGAGTGGACGGTTTTGTCAAATCTACATCTAAAGTGGACCGCACGGTAGCCGCTGTTTAAGGTAATATCGGTGGGGATGTAGTAAGGGTTTAGAGGTGGTATTTAATAAACAGAAAGGAAATTTCATAGAGTAATAAATTAGTGTGTGATTATATTACTTTTTATAGGCTATGTATGAATGATGTATACTTGCACATTACGCCTGATTTCCAGTCGAGGGGTAGATAGAGATCACGAATTCCCATCTGACAAACAACTTTCGCTTCATTGACACTAAAGAGGATAATTAATTAAATTAGGGGTTGAGATAATACTTAAATAACTTCATACAGAGTATAATTATTACTTCTGTATGTTAGATCGAAAAGTAAAATAATACATTCTATTCACACTACAAACTAGCATAAGACATTAATACGAAGTAAATCATAGATTGCAAATAAGTTCAATGCTCGTAAATATCGTATTTACCTTAGCCCTTAATCATTTTAAGACAAAAAAGGCTAAATAAAACTACTAGGACTCTATTTAAATTTCAAACTACTAATTAAACCAAAATAGAAGTACTGTCTAAAACTTTCCAACTCTATGCCGCCGTGTCGTGGTTTATTTGAATTTGGAAACAAACGTGTCTATTCATTCTTAATTGTCGCTTTCGCCTTATGGGGCGGCCAGTGAGACCAGACCAAAAAGGTCGCATTAGTCATCCACCTACAAGGTGGTAACACGATTCCGTTATTAAAACTTTCTTCATGATGTCAGTCTGGCTGTTAAGTGATTATCTGTGGTCATTAGGATTTTTAAAAGACATAATATTTACATCTAATTTTATTAATCTTTATATCGCGTTGTAAAAGTAAAGGTGTGTATATACATATGTATATATATCTACATTTTGTTATTTACTTCGAATTTATTATTACTAGTAATTTACAGAGTCAAAGTGGAAAGTAGAGTTGGACGGGGTAGGCCGCGTAGAACATATACATATATATCAAATATAAAGCTACAAGCTTATGTCTATGAAACATTCTTTTCAAGGCGGGTGTATGATGCGTGAAGAAATTGCATTCATATAGATTATATATAGGTGCTTACCACAAATAAGAGAACTAGTCTTAATAGAGCTAATATTAAAAGTTGTAAAAAGACGAATATGTCAGAATGTTATGAATATTGGTAATTGTTAACTTATTGTCCAAAATACCTAAGAAAAGTTCTTCTTTTACTACTCAATTTGCCTTATTTTTTAGAACCTATGTTAATTAGACACATCAATTAACTATTACGTGTTTTAGAGCACAGAACCTTAGTAAATATTGATTATAGACTATCACTAAGCAATCTGTATCTACTTGACAACAACTCTGAATCAAAGCTACCTCGGTTAAACTGCAATACCTTGGGGAAATCAACACTAAACATATGCAACATAAGTGCTAATTGATTGCTTCTAGCTCATACATTGAAAACATACGCTTCACGACGTGTGTATACACACTGCCTTTTATCGCGGTAGGGTAGTCATAGGTTTATGGCAGAATAGTCAGAGGCTTGAGTGCACATGTATTGGCTACTCAAACCTATATTCAATAGATAGACAGCACCCAACGTCATAGGTAGTGAACCGTATCACCGCATATAGGCGAACCATGACCACTGGCTATTGCAAATTCCGAGGGATAGGTAGGATTCATCATGATTTGTTCCCTCAACGTTAGGGACTGTAAAATATGTCTGAAATTGAAAAACACATTTGTAAATGTCGTTCATTGGTACATGCCAGAGTCGGGATTCGAACCTAGGACCTCTAATAAGAAGTCAGAGATTTTACCCATTTGTATACAGCCGCTATACTTAAACTTATGATAGTGCAATATTATGCATTGGATATACTACATATTCCCTTCTATAGGGAATCAGGCGTGATGTGTATGTATGTATGATATACTATTACGATTTTATCTTAATAATGTGTTGGCGAAATCTGCAATGGTTACAACTTATCAAAAATCTGTTAACTTATAATTAAAAACAATCGATTCAAATAACAATCAACATAATTATCGAATGAATATTCCAATAACGGTGTTGCCATGCCATCACGATTAATTTAATCACGGCAACACCTAAACAATTTAAAGTCCCCATTTAACATTCAACATCCAATCAGGGCTTACCTAACGCACAATGAAATACCAGCCAGTAATTACTCGGTAAACGTATTTAGCACAATTATCGCCATTATTAATTAAATTATGTGAAAACACGCTTTTTGTGGCAACACCGCGCGATTCGATGCCACCTTTATCGATTCTATCGTGAGATCGATTCAACGTCGTCACATTGGCTGGGTTTTGGTGTGAAAAAATGGCGTCGCACCATTATTAAATGGCGTCATAGCGTTATAAGCCATCGCCATACATATGCGTTGGCGCCACTAAATCGCTCTATGGTAAGAAAGGTGAATAAATACATGATTGATGCATTGTTTTTTCTCGTTTGTAATCAGAGTAACTATTTAGAATTACAATTGAATGATTGGAGCAAATCGACCGTTGCCTAGCAACGACAGTAAATAAAGTAGTTATTAGCGTTAACGTTTATTACTTAATCTAGGACTTTGATATCAAAACAGCTACCTATCTTTACCACATGATGTTTTATAGGTATTCGTTACAAAGAAAAGAGTACTGATCCAAAATGAGAATGTCAATTACATTCAATTCCCTTTTCGGGGTGGACGGAAGTTTGGAGACGATAATATCTCCAAAGTCATGAATATTGGGGTAATGATTTTATATGGAACATTGGTGAATGGTTACTAGCCCATCGCTGAATAGATTCCATTTACCCTAGTCCCTTTCGCCTTCTACGACATACTGTAAAAACAGCAGCTAATTAGCATTCTTTTTACGTCCCAGACTAGCTCGGGAGAACTCAGAGGTAAATAAAGTATCGATATAATATTTACATGCATGCATAGTTATTAATTTATACCACAACACAAATATACGTCGCACTAGTTTTCCTTAAAGAGGTAGGCAGAAATCCTTATCTTGATAAACCATATTCGCTTTTTTTATACCCTATGTGGTATTATATCATACTTTACATATTCATCACTCCCTATTTCAATTGAAATGATGTACAGAGATCAGGAAACCCATTTCTATGACATTTCATATTTCATTTCGATTACAGATAATAATTATTAATACAAATATATACGAATATTGTTGTCTATGTATATAATGTATGGATGTCAATTAAGCGAAAGTGATTTGCCAGGATAGGCAGAAATAAGAATCCGTGATCTCTGCTTACTCTGTAGAAAGATAGGTGTTTGTATTTATTAAAGATTCTTCATTGAACTAGAGCTTCTGAACTGACAATAGAGTTTTACGCAAAATACATAATATTCACTCCCGTACTTCCCTAAAGGGATAAGTAGAGACTATCGCCACCTGGAACGCATCTGACAAATCTCTCTTGCTTCACTCACACCCATTAACCTTCTCATACATGCTTCTCTATTCTTCACGCTACGTACACCTAATTAACCAAATTCCGATATACGTATAATGAAGGGGATACTCCTCATTAAAACCCTGTTATAGTTTTAAGAGATTCGCGATTTATACTCATGATTAATAATTAACGCGACTTATCGCGTAAGTTTATATATAATAAAATTACCTTTATTAACCCGACGTTTCGGCTACGTTGCAGTAGCCATGGTCACGGGCAGACTTGTTATATATAAACTTACGCGATAAGTCCCGTTAATTATTTAACCCCTGTTAGTTGACGTCAATAAAATGCAATAGCTGCATTTTTATCGATATGTAATTTAATTTGTCATGTGACGAATTTGTCTTTTCGGGCGACATACCTATGACCGCCGAGTGTGTAAGGAGGTGTATGAGAGTCAATAAAGCGTAAGTGGTTTGTCAGAATCGGGATAAATTAGGATCCGTGATCTCTGCCTACCCCTCTACAGGGAATCAGGCGTGATGTGTATGTATATATATTTAGACATTATCATTTATTGTTTAATTTTATAGTGTATGACCATGGTATATAGGGTGATGGACTAGAAATCAATCAGAGATGTGACATATCAATCCCACCACAATCTGAAATTTAATCTAAGGAGAGGTGTTCTAAAATTGAGATGTTATTGCACCTAGATACCTTCTACCTTTAAAAGGACTTGAAGACGTGAATCTATTTGTTACAAGTCATGTTTTTGTATATACATGTAACAAAATATTATACATGCAACTTTACTTTTAAATGCATAAAGGCAAAGAAATGAATCATAAAGCCTTCGAAGCCTCGAGTTTCCCCCGTTTTTCTCCGCTCTGAAGTTAGGTTTGTGGGCGGGGCGTTGTAGGCGTGGCCTACGAGCCTGACGGAAAAACCAGTCGACGACTAACCGTTGACGAGGTGTGACGTGTTTTATGGTAATATGGGAGAAACATCGATGTTTATTTACGAATTCAGAAGCATTCTATTTGAGCATGTTCCAATGGAAATGAAGCTTAATGAATTCCTATGTACATTTTCGTAATAAAAACACAATTACGAAATGCATCGAATTATACGGTGAGGGAAAACATCGTGAAGAAACCTACCTGTTCGTCGAACAGGTAATAGTTAGTACTTGTAAATGGCGATATGGCTTACCACCTGTCACATTGAGCACTGACTATCTGGTCAAAACGTGGATTCGAGGTGTCCATAGAATTACTACAATCATTACTTCGCAATTGCGGAGATGGAAACGAGAACATCTGACTACCCCGCAAGGGTTAATGGCCGTGAATTCGTTTGTCAGAAACGTTAATATTATTATATACCGGGCTAGCTAGGATGTAACACATGTAATACATACTGTATTTTGACTATACGGGAGTATATGTATGTCAATATGATGACAAATCTATTGTTTTTAAAATAGAACATTGATAATTGTATAAAAATACCATCACGCTCGTTTTCACCCAGAAGATAAGCAGAGACCGTGGATAATCTTTTTCTTCAACCATTCCCTGACTTTTATAAAGCTCCTTATGTATACCAGGCAGTTATATGTAGATTCAACGCCAACGTTTTTCAATAAAAACTAATTGAAATGAATACTTAGTTAATTATATCTATACTTAGTTTAATAGAGGAAAGAGTGGTGATACCAATTATACTATTAAAACTATTATAAAATTCTTCCAGATCGATATTACATAAGATCATAGACATAAAATATATGATATATACCAATATGAAATATCAGTCGTCTATGGTGCGTCAACAAAGTCAGCAGCTCAGTGAAAGTTGAAAATAACTAGAAGTAATTATTTTCGGCTGAATATTTAGTCAACTGTGATGCCAAACTGACTAAATACATATGTTTGTTTTGGGATTATAGTTGGATCTTCAACAGGAACGAACCGAAGAACAAAGAAGAGCAGAAATGCAGCTACGACTTCGTTTTTCTTCGGTTGTAGCGACTGGCGGTGTTAGTGTAACCATGGCGACTGAATAACAAGTGTAAACGCCATGGTATCAGTGTTTATACTTGAGCCGACATAACCTTAGTGGTGAATGGCTTATTAAAGAAAAGAAAAATATGACAGTCAGATAGACGCCATATTGTATAAGGCTGACGTTAGAAGTACCTTTAACCACCAAGTATGTATGAGAAGGTGTAAAAGTGTCAATGAAGCGAATGTTGTTTGTAAGGATCGGGCAAGATGGGGATGTGTGATCTCTGCCTACCCCTCTACAGGGAAACGGTCCTCATGTGTATGTATGTATTTATAGATATTATAGACCGTTATAGTCTCTTTTATAGTCAATTTAAAACATAGTAAATGAATATAAATAATACAAATATGTATGTATGTATGTAAATGAATAGTCTAGTCCTCTGGGTCGTAAAAAGAATGCTAACTAGCTGCTGTTCTTCCCGGCATGTCGTACGAGGCGACTAAGGGACTAGATATCAATGGGTGATTGATACTTACATACACATCACGCCTGATTCCCTGTAGAGAGCTAGGCAGAGAAGACGGATCTCCATCTGTCCCGATCCTGACAAACCACTTTCGCTTCATTGACACTCATACACTTCCTCATACACACTCGGCGGTTATAAGATGATTGATCATCGATGATATCGTTTAATCACTTTCAATATTAACCACTGCCTTATTTGAGCTAGGTATAACTAAATAATAGTTATAATAAACACAAACTATCATTCTATCAAAACAAAAACTCATCCCTGCCGAAGCCATGCCAACAAAAACCCGAAAGCAGACATATTGCGTATCCGAAGTCATGAATAAGGCATGAGTTTGAGGCATGTGTTACGACCAGTATACTAAGGTCCTTAATTTAAAGGAACTTAGTAGTAAGTAGGGGTCAACTAAGACTGGTCGAGTGAAAGGTCACTGGTCACTTTGCACATGCATTTTCGTCACCTGTTTCGATATGTTCACGGGTTGAAGTCTAGGGTGGGTATACGTAAACTAGGAATTGCGATGCCCATACAAAATTACATCTATAACATTGATGTTAACACAATATGTTAAGGATATGATACATTTAGGCAATTGGAATAAAAGAAAAAATACAATACATTTGTATAGTACACATATTAAAATAATCTGAGTATGCATCCAGGTACCTTAATTGCTTCTTACGATAAGCTAAGTTTTCTACGATCAAACTGTAGTTTAAGTTTTATACTGTCACTTTATGATCGTAGCGGATAGAATCACTAACTCTCCTTTTCGGAGATAGTAACTATCCTCTGTATGGTCGAAATCTTTTATTACATTATTGAATCTTTTTCCTACGACAGACACTCGTAACTAAGACATCGAGTCCACAAACACTAAACAAACAAAGACAGTACAGTAACCTTATAATTGGAATGCACACACGTTCTATCTATCGAATTTCTAATTTACTACCCTTTGATAGCCGGGGAACCAACACCCAGGCAATAAATTGCCAATCTTATCGCTTCACTAGCGCCGCCGCGTGTTAGAGATGCTAAAGAGCCGCACGTGATAGTGCCTAGGTCTTACAGAGTCTAGGTCTTAGGATAAAACCTAGGTCTTTTATTTCCTTTGTCTAATGGTGCGCCGTGAAATAGTGGAACGTCTTATCTGAAAGATTGTTTGTGTTGCCAGGTTTATTGTGGTTTTATTGAATTGTTTTGGTTTGGATGGTGGTAGCTAAGTAGGTGCCGTTCTGTTCGTGGTTATGTCGGTTAGGGGAGTAAGTGTGAATATTGAGTTGTCCCTAACATTCCTTTTTATGCTGTTAGGAATATGCTACTATTGTCAAAAGTGATTAAGGTAATATCTGTCCATCTAGAAGAAATTCGGGATAGGAGAATATTATGCAATATTTTAAAAATGTCGGTGTATAGTCAGTGCGGATTCCATTATATCTTACTCCGGTAAGAGTTATTTTTCGTACTTAATGGCAATTCTATGAGAATAACCTATAAAATGAATATGTATATAAAATGAAGTGTGATATGTAGAGTTAGGTACACAGAACTCTAGTACATTGGAATAAAAAATTAAATACCTATCCCAACCCATAAAAACGGGGCAGGATATCGATACAATCGATGCATAAACAGGAATCGATTCGCACGGGACGAGTCGAGTGGCGAGCGATCAAAGGGCTCATTTTCACGTCGACGAGTCGCCTTTGACGGGAAAATCGCCCCCATATATCATGCGAGTGGGGCCACTAACACAGCGAGAATTAACGACGTAGTGGTTATTTTAAAATACTCGGGATTTATACTAATTTTATTCACTATGTGAGACCGGGTCATATCACGATAAATTAATAAAAATATAAATACCTTTATTTCACCCGACGTTTTATTAATTTATCACATTCTAAATAAAATACAATGAAGTGTTTATGAACATTAGAATTATTTGAATTATTATCATTGCCAATTTATATAAGTATCTTGAGGTGTAATTAACATTTCACCAATTGCAACTGTGAAGAATAAGGGTATAAAAAAATGTTTGTTTGTAAATAAATAATAAATTGAGTATTATAAATAGAGTGTGCTAAGTATAACGACAAAAAGAACATACACTACGATTCAATACACACGAATTGGTCGTCATATAATCATAACTGCCAATCGTTTGAATCTGCATTTATGTATGATTTACAAATATACGAATAACAATTTATAATTTTACATGCATAATTATTTCTCCTTCCGTGGTATCGAATGTTATAAATCAACAATAGTTTATATACCATTAAATCATCGGATGTTTCACAAATAAAGTTTCTTGCACGAATTACATTACATAATTTTACATGCATAATTAGATTACCTTCCATGATATCCACAATACAATATGCACTGTTTTCCCAACTATTTCGCCAACTTAACCGCCTCTTTCCTAGCCGCAACCTTAACCCCCATTTGGTCGCGCCGTGGCCTCACAAAATCAATTAGCAAAAGCAACGCGAGGCCCCATACATCCAGCTGACACCTTGATGGATGCATCCATCACCCGGCCAGCGCTGCAGGCGGATGACCGAGGTGGTCCCAGCACCAGGGACCATACACATTCACGTCCTTTAATCCCTTTTGGGTGGACAGGACATTGGAGACGACATATATTTTAGGTTAGTTTTGTTTTGCATTAATATATAATATACTAGCGACCCGCTCCGGCTTCGCACGGGTATAAAATATATAGCCTACTCCACTATTTAATGGATGTTATTATATATATAAACCTTCCTCTTGAATCACTCTATCTATTAAAAAAACCGCATCAAAATCCGTTGCGTAGTTTCAAAGATTTAAGCATACAAAGGGACATAGGGACAGAGAAAGCGACTTTGTTTTGTACTATGTAGTGATATTGGGGTTGTGAAGTCGTATGGGAACATTGGTGATAGGTTGCTAACATATCGCCTAATAGATCGTCTCTAGCGACATGCCAAGAAGAATGGCAGCTAATTAGTGAATATATCATGTGTCCCGTTCTAATATTAGACGTAAAAAGAATGATAACTAGCTGCTGTTCTTCCCGGCATGTCGTAGAAGGCGACTAAGAAAAGAAAAATCGAATTAATTGGGTGATAAGCTAGCAACTTGTCACCTATGTTCCATAAGACATCACAACCCCAATATTCATGCTAAAAAGATACCTAGTGAAAGCTATTGAAGGATGTAATTACATACATTGACGTTCTTCAATCCCTTTCAGGAAAAACAGCAGTTTAAACTTAATAGTATTATTGTAAATACAAATCTATAACTACCAGAAACGGGTATACATCATACGAGTACCTGCATACAAAATATTGGTCAGATAACGTTAATACTACACTACAGGGACATTACTTACCAGTACATCATTACCGAAGACACTAAACCTCGCCTCAATAATTAAACGAAAACCTATATTTCGTCTTTCCCTGTAACCACTTAACATCGAGTAGTTAGTGATGTCAAAAAATTGAATCGCTCGGCCATTTTTAATCGATTCACGTGAATCGTCTTCACACAACGGTAACATCGCTCTTTTGAATTTCGAGCGGCGCAATTTACTTGATGCCAGTCAGAGGCGGTTAGCGGTTTGGAATATATTAACTGATGTATAGCAATCATAGTCATGGTATAGTTGTACATACATTCAATTTACGATCATAGCTAGCTACTCCTTGCGGTGTCCGGTAGTTTATGTATCAGTCACAATAATGTAATTAAATTAAGTTGTACCAGAAATATGATTATTTTAATGATTTGATTGTATGTTAAATTTTGTATGTAATAGATGTGGATGTCACAATAAAGATATTATTATTAACATATCTTAGATATTTTTCAGCTAAATTGCACCTAACACTTATTTATTTCTGAACATATCATACACTAAGTCGGCTATAACATTATTTCATATGTCGTAGTTAGAAGAGTTGAATATATTGTTCTTACTGTAGAATAATGTAAAAAATTGTAAATCACATACAGGTTATAAAAATATATAGTTCTAATTTGCATCTATCTATCACATTGCATACTGGCACAACGTGGTACAATCTCATGTTCAGCTGATTACAAACATGCCCCTTTAAAACGCGATCCGCTCTCTTTTACAAACTCGTTCGTCCCGCCGGTCGACATTATGAAAATTAATATTTAATAATAGCACTATTATGACGCGGCCGCCGTGAGATATTTAGATTAATTGGTATCGATTAGCGTATGCACCTTAGCCGGAGTCGATTATTCGATTACATTATCGATATTGTGGGCACAGACGTACCTAGAGGCGTCGCCAAGGTGATTTGTAAACAGGTTCGCTACTCAGTTACGCCGCGGGAGTAGAGATCGCGCCACATACGGTGGCAGTTGGAGGCGTCGCCACAGTCGCGTAATTCAGTGTTACCAGTAAACACGCCAAAACTAGCACTCACTGTGCCATACGGCTCGAAACATTATAGGTTTCATTTGTAACGATCTTTGGTTGCAGAGCTATAAACTCAAATAAAACAAATTAATATATCAAAGTCAAAATATGTTTATTATACTATTTCAAACATGATTAATAATTAACGGGACTTATCCTTCTTATTATATATTACATATATTATGTGTTCCTTCACTCTGTCCGCAATAGACCGTTTAGTCTGTTCGACATAGGATTTCCCACAGCTGCAATCAATCTTATACACACCCTTATATCTTATATCATGAGTATAAATCGCGAATCTCTTAAAACTATTATTTCAAACATGGCACTGAGCATTGTCTTTACATATTTTTTACCGAGGTTAGATCAGCGGAGACCCTAGCTTGGAGAAGAACTAACAAGAAACTCCGGAAATCAATTTATTATAATCACCCTTAACAAACATAAAAATTACAAAGAGTGGGCAAAAAACACAACGCTGGTAATACTAAATTTACTTTTCATACAAAATAACACGCAATGGCGGAAACGTCAAATTTAGTTCCAAGTTTGGCTACTGCCACCGTATGTGGCGGGTACTCTAGGTAAACGTGTATGTGGTACACAGATTAGATGATGGTGGAGCATAAGTGAATAGATTGAACAGAGAGAACTTGATAAAAGAATAGAATTGTTTATGAGATGTCATGTCTATTTGGTTTTGTGACTGAGGTAATAAATGTTTTTTTTGTAGCGGAAATAATTATATGAGTAAGTAATTATTATATTAAGTACATAGAGAAAAACCATATAAATAAATCTTTACGAAGATACTTTCGTTACAATTAGATTCAAATTCAGCAGACTAACATATAATCATTTCAATTAATTTGGCGACTAGGGTTTTATCTCTTGAGGACAGAGTGTAACAACACTTTATATGATCAATTTGAACCTGTTTCTTAATATATTTACATTATTTATTTCCAATAAGTAGTCATTCATAAAACACTTTCATTCTATCGGACTTAGTAACCATCAACTTTTAATTCAGACAAGAAAACGAAAATCAATCGAATTTTGACATTAACAATGCCCTGATTATTAACTAACTGATTACCAAACCATACATAAACCAATCACTCTTTAAACCAAAAATCATCACCTAGTAAACCGAACCACATTTTATCACTTTCCTTTTTAAGGCATAATTGATCGTAAATCTTTGCCCGCAGACGAAATCTTCATACAATGCCTTTTTGGCGCGTAAAGTGTGAACTGTCAAGGGATCTGTCACCGTGACAGGAGCGCAGTTGACAGACAAACACACTTGTCAGTTGCTCCTGTTATTTAGAATGTTGTTGGGTTTGCACAATCGTGGTGTTTACACAATTATATGTAAACTACTCTTTGTTTCTGACTCTGGTTGCGACGTGGGAATCTACAGCTGGATGGATGTTGATGTAAGTGAAAGCTTGCTGGTATATGACTGTATACGGTGTACTAGTGGAATAGTGAACAGATAGTATAGTTCGAACGAAATTTGCTGATAAATCCACGTATTTCTAATAGAATATTTGGCTTATGAACCTTTTGAGCATATTTGGAATGTCGGGTTGACATGCGATGTGTAACGTAGAGGTTTTACATACATACCAGATAATTTAAGTATCCAAAAAGCTTACCTGAAACAAAATAGGATCGACATGAATTAGAATGAACGAAGCAATTTATTAATTTTTTTTTTATAATAACATCTCGCATAATACCTAAATCATTAGGTATGAATGGTAAGGATAATTTATCATTAATATACCATATTATAGTCAATTAGAATAACCAACGGATTTTGATAGCTTGCTTGTGGTATATTAGTGACAGGTCGCTAGCCTATCGCCCAATATTTTTACATTTCTTATGTATTAAAAATACATTTACGGTGAGAGAAAACATCAAGAGAAAACCTACCTGTTCCCCGGACATGTAATAGTCAGTGCTTGTAAATGGCGACATGGCTAACCACCTGTCACATTGAGTACTGACTATCCGTTCAACGCGTGGGTTCGAGGTGGCCATAGTATTACTACCTTCGCAATGGCGGAGATGGACAGACTGGAAAGCAGTAGAAAAGCGTAGTTCTTAACGCTGCCTCCACCGGGAATAGAAACAGGGACCTCACGATTAGCGATCCGGCGGCTAACCGATCGCGCCACGGAGGTCGTCAAAAGTGTATGAATGTATTGCTTACAAGCACGGTTTATTGCAACACAATACGATACATTATATTTAACTACGTCTCTTTTATCATGCTACCTTTTCGCTCACAGACTCTCCTTAATCATATACTATGTAGATAAAAAACTTCACAGACTAAAAAGAAAGTCAATGTAGTTGAGCTTCCGTGTTCGGAGGAAATTACTTTGCACATGAAAGTACTTACAAATACTGAGTATCTCGATTCCCAATGCCGTGGGCTATACCGAATTTAAATAAGCAATTACTCGTTACACCGCACCGCAAATGATTTATCGATTAATTTGCTTTAACACTGATTGTGTGTTGAAATTTAAAATCGCCATCTTGAATAAGTTTTTTATTATTTCGGCCGACGTGCGGGCAAACGGTTTCTTTGGTCAGCCAATTGATGGCGTTTGGATTTGTCAGTCTGTTTGTTCTTTGACTGCTACACATACAATTAAGTCATTAGATCCGATTCGGATGGACAGAACCTCGGAGACTAAATATCTCACCGGTCACTTTTAGAGGAAGCACGAACTGTCAGGGTTGTAATGGTATTGATATAGACTATTGGTCACTGGTAATGCCTTTAGCATATAGGGCTTAAATGTTTACTTTGATTAGCCGTGAACCTTCAGAGGGATGAAGGCCAAAATATGATCAACTGATTTAAAATCAAAAAAGCTCAAAAAGACTAACCAAGTATCTCTAGTAACCTTTTTACTAACATACACAAAATAGAAAATAAAACCATAAACATCTCCTTCATCTGTCTACATAGACTCTTTCTAATATATAAACACTTCTAACAAAATAATATTTAATGTCAGTCGTCTATGGTGCGTCAACAAAGTCAGCAGCTCAGTGAAAGTTGAAAATACAAATAATTATTTTCGGCTGAATATTTAGCCAAACTGGCTAAATATGTTTGCTTTGGGATAAGATTTGGATCCTCAACTGGAACGAACCGAAGAACAAGGAAGAGAGCAAGGAATTGGAGCATCGATTTCGTTTTTCTTCGGTTGTAGCGGCTGGTGGCGTTGATGTAACCATGGCGATGAAATAACAAGAAGTTCAAACGCCGTGGCATCAGTGTTTGTACTTCAGCCGACATAACCTTAGTGGTGAATGGCTTAATAAAGAATAATAAAAAAAAAATTTTATGTTAATCTAATATACTTTCTATTTTATAAATAAAGTATTTATTACCTTTGTTACCCGGATCACAAAGGTAATACTTTGTTTATAAAATAAACATGACAAGTCGTTATTTGTCGATATTTCTTATAAAACGAGAAGAATCACTAGTGTTACAAAAATAATATAGGTACTTTCATTGGAAAAATCACTAAAGAGGCGAAACCGGGTGCAAGCGCGATAGTTTAAGCACACAATCGTTTAACCTTTCTTAAATACTGATATCACTTAATTTTATTGCTCGGAGAAAGTCGCGGGGGCTTTTCGCAACTCATCCTCACTTTAAGCACTCATATATGTATACGTTACATACATACAAAGCCTGATATCATACCAAAGTATGTTTTATATGATCATTCACTCGGCATCTATAACGTATGTATATACTATATTAACATACACATACATTCACGTCCCTTAATCCCTTTCAAGGAGAGAGAACCTCAGAGATACGATAATAAATCTCTTAGGTTACTTGTTAGCATAAATATTGGGGTTGTGATGTTATTTAGAACTTTGGTGACAGGTTGTTAGCGCAACGGCCAATAGATTACATTTACCCATAGTCCCCTAGTCGCTCAGTAGTAGTTAGAATTCTTTTTACGTCCCAGACTAGCACAGGTAATTTTTCTTTTATATAAACATATATAGGCTTTCTACTATCATATTCACCTACCACCTAAGTCCTAGACCACACTCAAGACTAAGCTTTTAATAGCAGTCCTAAAGGGCTGATCACGACTAAGCTAGGCAAATGATATCTTCCTTCGTGCCATACAATTAAAGGGGAGCCCCAGTGGCCGCGCGCTGATTGATGAGGCTCCCGCGGCTATCTAGACCACACGGTAAGACCTAAGTCTAACTCGTATGGAACTCTAGGGCTTTAGACAAAGAAACACTTATATACATACATATATTGCGCCTCTATGCCTCCAACGTAATACCTAAGCAGAGACTATAGATCGTTACCTGGAACGGGTGACAAATCTCTCTTGCTTCACTTACAGTCATTAACCTTCTCATACATGGTCTGTTCTTCACAACAAACCCGATTTAAAAAGAATGTCTTCTATTTGTTCAGTATTAGTTCTACGCGGCCTACCCCGTCCAACTCTACCTATCACTTTGGCTTTATAGTTTGCTTTTGTAACCCTCCTTTCATCCATCCGCTCCACGTGCCCAAACCCCCTTAAGAAACACTTTCACGACCTTTTACCCTTATGAGGTAGTCTGGTTTCAAATGTCCATGTTCGAAATTGAAAATAGATTCTATAGCCACCTTGTAGTAACCAGATAGTCGGTACTCATTGTGATAGGTGGTAAGCCATGTCGCCATTTAGAAGCATTAGTGTTTTTGTTATAAACAATATCATAACTGATTTAATAGTTTCTCTACAACAGGTTAGAGTTGAGATCACGTGTATCTACTTATACAATCCTGTCAAATCATTTTCGCTTTATTGACATGTATACACTGCCTCTTATACATACATACATGTTTCGCCCGTTTTCAAAAAAGGAGTAAGCAGAAAACGCAAATCCTTATTTGTTTCGATCCTTTCGATTCATTGGCATTCATACATCTCTTCCTAAACAATATATGTATATTGATTATTATTTATATTTGATTAAACCTACGTTCCACACATACACAATACCTATTCTTGAGGATATAAATAGATAATATTTCGATATTGGTATAAAACGAAACGTAATAAATTCGTCCATTTTACATACGGTAGCAACATGTTCCTATAATTACAAGCTCGAACCCAAAACGATCCGACGGCATTTTTAAAAGCACATAAATCACTTTAAAGACGCCAACACCTGCTCGTACTCAGATGCATATTTATATGCTAATATTTACGAATCATATATTTTATTGCAAACCACTTTTCGTATTTTATATGAGAGAAATTTGACTGGTTTCGATATACATATATACAGGCTTTATGGCTGTTTAACGTGGTTAAACCTTTCGGTTTTGTGAAGTTTGAATAACCACTATTTTCAGTACAAAGGTATTTGTCACTCAAAACCCTATATTTCAACATATAAATCACATTTTTATCATCATTCAATGACTATTAACTATTAAAAAGAAGGTAAATCGAGTTACAATGTTTAGACTCACTGAAGCTTAGAGCACGTAATCTTTTAAATGATTACCCATCTTCGATTGTGGTGATCGAATTAGAACCAAACTATGAATGTACCATTATTGCCACTAATCATGTATTTAATATACAATTCCCTTATTAATTTCCTAAAGAAACACCACCTGTCACGAAAGGTACTGACTATCTGATCAACACGTGGGTTCGAGGTGGCCATAGAATTACTTACTCCGATATTCCGGAGGCAGACATACGAAATTCTGTACTCTTTGCAAAACATAGTCGTGACGTGAATGTTAAATTAAAAATTAACATGTTAACGTATGATTATTTTGTCATTAGCAGGGTATCATTATCGGTTGATGGGCGGATAACTTAATTAGCATTTTTAAGCGATGCAGATAGGTATGTTTTGCGGTACGAAAATAACAAAACCATTCGGTTATTCAATTTACGTTTACCTATGCGTTGAAAGGGGTAAAAACCGACTTCAAACATATTATTTATATTAAACTAGCGACCCGCTCCGGCTTAGCACTTCTGGCTATTTAATGTATGTTATTATACACATAAACCTTCCTCTTGAATCACTCTATCTATTAAAAAAAACCGCATCGAAATCCGTTGCGTAGTTTCAAAGATTTAAGCATACAAAGGGACATAGGGACAGAGAAAGCGACTTTGTTTTATACTATGTAGTGATATAATGAATTACTTTAACGACAAAGTACGATGTTTTCAGAGTAGAATTCCCAGTGTAGAATGTAATCCAATATTTTGAGTTTCATTCGTGATTTTATTTGTCATTTCGTGATTTAAGGCAGACAAAGTTATTTTATATTCGTAAGTTATAGTCTAGTAGTGGTATATGTGAACGACAGCGAATTGATGTTTTATATGTCAGTCAGTGGGCACTATCAGCTGTAACTAGAACTTTGAATGACCAAAAATGTATGCATTAATTATAGAGAAACGATGGCCATTCAATTCTCTGACTACCTCGCAAAACTCTTAGAAGTCATGATACGTATGTCAATTACTGTATGTACTCTACTTTAATTACATACACAGTCAAACATATAACACCCCTTTTGCGAACATAACAAAATATAAAAATGAGCAAAAAGCCTTATGACAAATACCCTTTTAATATTCAATTACTTTTAAAAAGAAAAGTATGCATTTTAATACAAGCAGCTGCAAGTGTGTTGCTCGGTTGGGTCAATTAATAAGAAAATAGCCGTGTGTGCGACACGTAATAGCAAATTGCAATAACTATAGTTTATTGTTTTCTGATAAAAAATTGCGAAGAAATATCGTGACAGACGGTTACAAATTGTGAAAAGGGACTATTTCATTTATCCAATTCGAGATGGATAGAAACTCTAGATGCAGCTTTTCTGTTACATGCATACATACACATCGCGCATGATTCCCTGTAGAGGGGTAGGCAGAAATCACGGATCCCAATTTGTCCAATTTATATATGAGTGAAGTGGAAGGGCGGTTACGAAGGGACCGGCCCAATAAGACAATAACAGAAAATAAGAATAAGACATATAACAGTCAAATAGACGCTTTATTGAAAAAAGGTGAAATTAGGAGTACCTATAACCGCCGAGTGTGTATGTGAAGATGTATATCTGCCAGGATCGGAACAAATGGAGATCTCTCTTTTCCGTTACATTTAATAAATTACGTAAGTATTGAAGAGAGATACACAGAACAAAGACAATCACTTTTATGACCATTATCCTCTCAGAGGCAGACAGAAGTACAAGTTTTCACGTCCATTAACCATTGAATGGAAGTCAGTCCACGTGTTAATCTACTCAATTGCTGGGTTACTAATTCTATCTATACTAACCAGGATTTCATGTGGTTGTATATGCTTAGAGGTTTGAATCCTGTACCCACCGATACAGGCCCCAACAACTGAAGCACATTGAACTTATATTATACTAGCGACCCGCTCCGGATTCGCACGGTATGATGTTTTTATACATATAAACCTTCCTCTTAAATCACTATATCTATTAAAAAAACCGCATCAAAATCCGTTGCGTAGTTTCAAAGATTTAAGCATACAAAGGGACATAGGGACAGAGAAAGCGACTTTGTTTTATACTATGTAGTGATACGTATAATGTATGAGATAAAAGATTAATAATTTGTTTATATTTCTAATTCGCGTTCTGATGAGAGAAGATAATTTGCTTACAATATAATCTCGCGGAGGCAGTAGTCACAGCGGGAAGGCTTCTTATTACGACCATAGAGGTACAAACATTTAGAAAGTATAACTCTCTGTACTCGGTTGCTCATGTATGAAGATCATGGTCAGGATATGGGCTGCATTTGGAGCGTATGGTCTACTCTACTTCTTTTGGTCCAGCGCATCAAGACGAAAAGACTAACGCGTTCACGACCATTAATCCTTGCTGGGTAGTCAGAGATCTCCGCAATTGCAAAGGTAGTAATTCTATGGCCACCTCGAACTCACGTATTGGTCAAATAGTCAGTAGTTAATGTGACAGGTGGTAAGCCATGCTGCCATTTAAAGCACTGACTATCACCTGTTGGGAGATCCAGCGCATCTCTCACGGTAGTAGAATTTCTACTCATAAGTGATTCAAACTTTTCCCCATCGGCAAAACACGCCATATCTACCTATGTTCAGTGTCTACCAAAACCGGCCTTCCCATTCGCCATTATATTCAAATCGGGGGCCGCCTCGCAATTTATATGGGCTTTATTGACAAGCCGAAGCCGCGGCGGTGTGAATTTTTCTCCCTCACAAAAAGGAATTGACAAAAAAGTTGGGACACTACGCTTCTGTGCTGTGCTTAATTGCTGGCCAACTTTGGGCTTAAAGTTGGGCTTGAAAGTTGCTTCTTTTATTTTGGTTTAGTATGAGAAATCTTTCATCAAAATAAAACGCGTTCACGACCATTAACCCTTGCGTAGATGAGAAAGAATTAATTCTATGGCCACCTCGGACCCACGTGTTAACCAGATATTCAGTACTCAATGTGACAGGCGGTAAGCCATATAGTATTTACAAGCACTGACATAAAATACATTTACGAAATGCTTCGAACACTACGGTGAGGGAAAACATCGTGAGGAAACCTACGTGTTCCCCGAATATGTACTAGTTAGTGCTTGTAAATGGCGACATGGCCTACCACCTGTCACATTGAGTTCTGACTATCTGGTCAACACGTGGGTTCGAGGTAGCCATAGAATTACGACCTTCGCAATAGCAGAGATGGACACCTGAAGCGACTAGCCCGCTAGGGTTAATGGTCGCGAATGCGTCCATACCAAATTACGCAAACCTAACCTCACATTTTCCCTTTCTTACGCTCAATTTCGTTTGTTTTGGGCGTTAACGTGTCGGCGGTTTAGTCCGCGTGGAGCGGCCGTGTAGCGATGCCCAAGATAAGATCGCTATCGGGCGGATATTGCGCACTGTAATCATACAGCCTATACGTTAAGGTAGGGGTCCTTAGTGCAAAGGTTGTAGAGGCAAACATACATACAAGAATACATGTTTGGACCCCATCCTAATTTAGGATAGGGGATTATCCAATAAGTAATCTACATATGTGTGAATGTATACCTATACGGAATAGGAACAAAAAATCGGTAAAATCTAAGTACTCTGTTTATTTTGTGACGATATTTCCGTTTTTACGTTACGTTACGTTTACGTAAATTTTTATACGTTAATAAATTGTTACGCTTGGTAGACCTAAAGGTAGTAAAAAAGATAGGTAGTTGCCGTATCAAGAATATATGCAACTTAGAACAATATTAACTATTTATAGATTGAATTGAGATTGTGTACACGTTATGCCTATATCTTTTAAAATATCGTAACGTCCAGTTTTCTACAGAGTAACCACAAGCTATTATTTTCAGTTAGCGACAATTTCATGAGCAAAATTCCATGTTATTCCAATTATTAGACATCACAAGCTATGTTATTAGTGTCTGTTAGGGAAATTTTCCTACACAATATTCTACGTTATTCCAATAAGTCGTATTAATTCCTTATTCCCTACAGAACCTTTGCACCAAACAAGACGCATCCCTCCCATACGTTCATTATGCGTCCGAAGAAATTCTTCAAAGACAGGCGCTGAAGCAACGGCACATTAAACCGAAATAAAAAGAACTCCGCATACACAGTCGTTAATATGTGCCGTATTGGAAATCGGGGGACGTTTATTAACACTTTTTAGGCAAATAACGGTTTAGTAAAGATTATTATCTGGTTATCTGGCGATCGGTGATTCGGCGATTGTTGCTAATTTCTTTGGTTGTTTATTTTGTTGCTACTGGCAACGTGTGTTACATAATAATTGTAGTGGTGTGTTAGTTGGGTTCTAAATAGTTGTAACTAACTGTACCGGTAAAAGCATGTTTTGTGATTAAGGAACTAGGGCTAAGTTAGAACTAAATTGGTAAGTCTATAATTTTCAACCTCTTCTTAGTCTATGATATTTATTGTTAGGACCAACACAATCCCTATAGTTATCGTGGAATTGTAAGTGTTAGAGAATTCATAATTTATTTTTATTTTATTTATTTCATTACATGCCATACACCTTTCGACTAGGTCGGCAATTCATAATTATTTTTATAATTAAATCAAAATATATGTATGTGTGTTTATTATAGTGCTACTTGCTAAAGTAATGATATAATAATTATTATTACTGGTATAGGTCAAATAAGGCTTGAGGCAAAATTTGTTGAGATTGTTGTTTTCATCGTTCCCTTAATGCTGGATAAAAGTTTCTGTATATTATTTGCTAGATAAAAATTAACAACGCTATTTCAATACCATGAACATGTAGAAATTAGTTAACTTATACGTTCTTATGTACAGTCAACGCTAAAAGTGCAGTCCCAGTAACTTTTTATAAGCTTTACGTTTATGAGAACAAAAGACCATATTTTTCATTTGAAGCACGCGAACGTATGGTGGCCATGACAATGCATAGTGGCGCCAGTTTTAAAATGTTATCTCTTGTTCTTATAAACTTAAACCTTATAAACAGTTACTGGGACTGCACTTTTAGCTCTGACTGTACATTATCGCCATAACCGCGAAATACAACTGTAGTACCGTGAAGTCAAACATTAAGAGGTGACCTATGTAGAGGTACTTTGGATAAGTTATAGGGGTTTTTTTCTTGATCATGTAATATTGTTAATTCTAGTGAATTTCTTAAACGTAGCAACGATAAATGGTCATTAATATTGGACCTTTGACTACATATACTACACCTGTCACATTGAGTACTGACTATCTGGTCAACACGTGGGTTCGAGGTGGCCATAGAATTACTACCTTCGCAATTGCGCGACACCTGAACCTCTGACTTCCTCGCAAGGGTTAATTGTCGCGATCGAGTTAATTTCCGTCTAGTCCATACCAAACTACGCAAACCTCACAATTTCCCTTTTTTACGCTCAATTGACTTTTTTTGACATAAACGCGTCTTTTTGTCTTTGTCCTCTGACTATTATTACGAATATTTCTTTAGGACTTATATCCCATTGCCCATTGCCTATTGCCTATGCTATGGAGGCTTGAAAGAGCGGTCAGGGGGCGGCAGGCATCGACCGCGAGGCGCCCTTCGGCGTACACGCGCATCGATTTACGCGCTCAACATAGGCGTGGGACAGATGTCGATGAAAATATGTCGATAAAAGTGGGTAGAGGGGAATAGAGATAAGGGAAATGATTGTATAAGTGTTGGTGGTGATGGTGAGGGTATGGTAGAATGAAATAATGGGGAAGGTTGTATAATCGAGAGCTTAAATGTTTGTAGATGTGTTAAAGGTAACTCGGTATAAATTAAGAGGTCAAATGAAGTCAAACGCAAAAAAGATTTATATAGTTTATAATATAGTCCTATAAGTAACTTTCAGATTCTACATATATAACTAAAATACCATTCAATAGAATTTAACAATTATCATCTCTCTCTCTCTTATTCAAAACTTTCTATAACAAACAAATAATATTTCCACTGCAATTTTACTCAAGTACAAACAAAGACAAAAACGACCATTAACCCTTGCGGGGTAGTCAGTGGTGTACCCAAGCACCTCCAACCTATTCCAACCTCACGATAAAACCTCAATCCATCGACTACATCCCTCCCTACGCAGCCGGAGGCGACCACGCGCGTTATCGATACCGGGTGAAAAATCCACCGTGACCTCGACAATAACGTAATTATTCTCGGTCCCAACACTACGCTATCATACAATCTGACAAGCGGGACGAGCGATAATGCTTGTGACCCAGGTTTCGCTGAGCGTAATAAATAGCAATATCGTTGTTTATAAGACGTATTTAATGCCCCTGAGGGGGATTAATCTGAGGGAACGCTAGATGACCTGAACTAAGCAGGGACTTGATACCAACACTAGTGTAACGCTGTTAACTGCTGGATGTAGGCAACTTATTAAAACCCTATTCTCTTGTGTAAAAGAGGAAGTGAGAGAAACACGTCTGGTTAAACAATTAAACGGTTGTAAATGTCGATTTAGTATAAATTCGATATGATGTAGAATTTCAATGCTAAGAAACAACTAGTGTCAGGCAAATGTTTTGACTTTCAATTAATGTATTGTATTTGTACTTATGTTGAATTAAAACATTTGACTTCTATAACACTACAGCACATATATCCCATTTAGTCTAATATGATAAGCCTAATGAAGGTTTGAGACATTATTGATTCTTAGTTTAATATGAATGAGGTATTTAAGAGCCCTAATCTATGGATCCTATTTACCCCTTTGTAGAAAACGACCGTGACGTATATACATGTATGTTTGTTTCTTTACTATCCATACACATACACAAAAGTGGCCCATTCCTAACTAAGTCGTAACTCCGAAATTTCTGAGATAGGCACTCAAGCTTTTGATTACCTAGCCATAATATAAAAGGGAGTGTGTATACACTAGTCGTGAAGCCTATGTATATATTGAATGAAATGTAATTTTTATGTGTTGTGTATTATTTAATCCAATTATTGTCTATGAATGAATGTAATTGATGTGGATGTCTCAATAAAGATATTATTATTATATACAAAACATGTGTTCACGCCTCAACGTCTCAACTGGATAGGCAGACACTATCGATCGATGTTTTCATGTATCCATTCGGATAGAGTTCATATCGTAAAAGCCTTCGTCTCAAGCACAATAAAAGGAACAACTGAGATCCTCAAGTACTATCAGGATAATAAGAAAAACTAATAAGTAGCGATAGGAAAACATGGTACAGTAGATTTCCTCACATTTTATTCTGAAAACATTTGCAAGCCAAATCGAACACCATCTGTTATACGTTTGACTAACATACGAAAGATTCATCATCAGTCATCATGAGAACCTGTATTTACCTCTATTTCCATGGTCAGCTTTTAAGTATAGGAGTTGCACGACATAAATATAAATTTTATTGGTATTAGAATTTGTTTTATCCTTTTCAGTCGGTACTTTCATATGAACTTATTCATTTGAAAGTTATCATTTTACTCTTTAGGTAGATCAGTGAAAGAAACATTTATTTAAGACGTTAACATCTAAATAACCCTTTGAGATGTGTTTAATTGCGAGCACACATGTATCTTACATAATATACTTCAAACCTCTAATCCTTTTCAAGTCTGATGATACTTTGAAGACAATAAGATCTTCTAGATCTGAATCTGAATGAATAATTATAGATGTGATCGTCTATGGATCAGGAGGTCCCTTAGTTGAGTATGTGGCGACCTCTAGAGCGCCACACACACAGAGAAACCTAAGTAAATCTAAGTTGCAATTAGTTAAACATAATTACCACAGATGACGCCGCCAAGAATATAAAATAATAATTGCACACAAATCAATTCCTAGAACGCGCAAGTGAAATATTTATCGGAAACAAGATATATACAAATTTCCAACTCAGGCCATTAGCCTGGACGAACACCTGCCCAGGTAGGAAGCTTCCTCTTTTCATGTAGGACACAGTGGATCCTACAATTGGTGACCCCCGACGTTGATGATGCAACCTTCTGCTGGTAAACCCGACGTGATCAAAACCCCGACGTGATGAAAACCCGACGTGATCACAACCCCACGTGATGATGCAACCCGACGTGATGATGCAACCCAACGTGATCAAACCGATGTGCTGGTAAAACCGTCGTGAAGATATACATATCGTGATGAACAGACACAATGTACATACATTGAAGATATTGAAGTCAAAAAACGAGGAATAGTTACGAGATACTAGGAGCAACGAATGCAGAAATACGCTACCTGTTCCTAATCTCTCAGGTAATATGAGTCGACCCACTGACCGCCTGGTGAATTGCTGATTCAGTGACAACAGCCGAGCAATGACGACAATAACAAAATGACGCAAAAACCTTATAAGAAGGGGAGTACTGTGGCGACCTCTAGAGCGCCACACACACAGAGAAACCTAAGTAAATCTAAGTTGCAATTAGTTAAACATAATTACCACAGATCAATTCCTAGAACGCGCAAGTGAAATATTTATCGGAAACAAGATATATACAAATTTCCAACTCAGGCCATTAGCCTGGACGAACACCTGCCCAGGTAGGAAGCTTCCTCTTTTCATGTAGGACACAGTGGATCCTACAATTGGTATATATATTGGTATCACGTCGGGGTCACCAATTGTAGGATCCACTGTGTCCTACATGAAAAGAGGAAGCTTCCTACCTGGGCAGGTGTTCGTCCAGGCTAATGGCCTGAGTTGGAAATTTGTATATATCTTGTTTCCGATAAATATTTCACTTGCGCGTTCTAGGAATTGATTTGTGTGCAATTATTATTTTATATTCTTGGCGGCGTCATCTGTGGTAATTATGTTTAACTAATTGCAACTTAGATTTACTTAGGTTTCTCTGTGTGTGTGGCGCTCTAGAGGTCGCCACAAGTATAACGCAATTTCAGTACATTCTTTAACATCTAATTTAGGCGCATCTAAAGATGTAGGATTTATTTATTTGACGTTCAATGTACATAGAAATAGGAAATACTGAAGAACTATTATATTAATTAATAACATATAGTTCTTGTTAACCGTACAGAGATTCGCGTGGTCATTACGAGTGGCGGGGCCACGGGGACAAGCGAAATGAGTAGCCCGCTTTTGTTTTGGCAAAAAAACCTTGTATTGCACGATATCTCTGTAAGAGCCTTTTAGCTTTTATTGTCATCATGTAAGTAGTGCTTTGAGAACACGCGAAAAAAGTTTGCCTTTAGAGTATTAGCTGTAAAGTAATACGGAATTTAGGGCACGATTTGACGACCTCCGTGGCGCGATCGGTTAGACACTTGAACGCTAATCGTGGGGTTTCAGGTTCGATTCCGGGTGGAGGCAGAGTTAAGAACTACGCTTTTCTTCTGCTTTCCAGTCTGGTCGTTGATTATATATGCTATATATGTATTTATCTATGTATAATATGTATACATTTCTTTAATATACGTTGACTGGTACCCTTAACGCAAGTCTTAAATGTACTTACCAAGGGGCTAGTTCAATTAGTGTAATAATGTACAAATATTATTATTATTATACATCTACACAATTGTAAAAATTGAAAATGAAGTTTTTGAAGATATTAGCTTCGCGATATTATTTAGCCACTTGGAGTTCACTATTAACTTGATAGTCATTATTTATAGAGATAAATAGACAATGAAACCGTGTACATATACTGACTATTGCGAGAAATAAGCAAGTTTAGTATCCATCCAGTTTGGGCTATGGGATTAAGGCAGAATTTATGAAAAGCGAACTCTACGATCTGAAAGAAGATGTGGCGACTAAAAGGGAATACAAATAGATAGATAGGGAGCGAATATTGCGTTGGTTTCCCTATGTTGACTATTAGTAGTAAAGCAATAAATAAAATTTATAGTGACAGTATTTCTCAGTGTTGATAATTTGTTCTTCTTCTTCAGGTGCCATCTCCCAATAGGAGGTCGGCCAATCGTATGGCTTGATTTTACTTGAGGTTTTTAATCATCAAGGCAAGCTGGACTTTATTGACTGCTGCACGAAACAGTGATCTTGAGCTAATATTGAACCACTGCCGAAGATTTTTAGCCATGAAGTTTTTGAATGATTAGTAATAATTTGTTAAAATCGGTAAATATATAGATTTATAACTTATCTCTTCACAGCAAATAAAGGGCCCAAGTCTGCTAATGCGTTTTAGCACAAACGCAGTTCAATATCAAATCAATAATAGTGTGAAGTTGGTAGGAGATTATAAAGTGTCAAATTTCGCTTTAATCATGACAAAAATTTACACTTTTGCTAATCCACTACCAACTTCACACTATTACTGATCTGATGTAGAACTGTATCAAACATCCGTATCACCGAAGCTCTTCCAAACATATTTTCCTTCGCGTACGTATTTGTATGTAAAACAATATCAGATTGTATTCATTATTGTGCGCAATCTCATCTTGATTATCTGCCTTTCGATTCGGTTGCTTTATTGTTACGATTTGTAGCGGGCTCGTTTACATCTGTTACCGAATTTACAAACGCGTGCGCAGATATGAATAAATACTTTTGTTTTGGTTCAGTCGTTGGGGCTTGACTCTGAAGTAACGGGTTCAGAGTTCAAATCCAGGTTGAGTTTTTATTGGACATGAAGTTTTTTGATTATACGTACTTGGTTGTAATATAAATACTATGGTGATGGCTCTGAATCGCTGAAATGGTTTATCTCTTACCTCAGTGACAGGAAACAAATAGTTAAATTGACTAAAAACGATGGTTCCACTATTTTCTCCCAGCCAGGCGATACGAGTCGGGGGGTTCCTCAAGGATCTATCCTTGGGCCTCTGTTATTTATTATTTATACTGCAGACTTACACCATGAAATTCAAAACTGCCGATATCACCTGTACGCAGACGATGTTCAACTTTACATTTCTGCTCCTCCAAGGGAGATTACCCTGCACGTGTCTCGTCTGAACGATGACTTGTTGAGAATACATGAATGGTCTGATCGTAATGCTGTCGTTCTAAACCCTACTAAATCTAAATTCTTGCTGCTAGGCAGACGGCTACATCTAGATGTTATGAAGGAACTCAATCCAGTTGTCATGATTGGAGGTGATGCCCTTGAGCGTGTTATTGAGGCTAGGAATTTAGGGATTATCTTTGATGAGCGATTAAGTTTTAGGTCGCATGTACAGAAAACCATATCGGGTTGTTTTTTCCGACTTAAGGCATTGTACAGTGTGCGTGATGTCCTATCTGAAAGGTCACGGGTGGCCGTATGTGACGCCCTCGTGTTATCAAGGCTTGGCTACGGAGACGTGGTCTACGGGCCTCGTATCAGTGCTAGTCTGGCGGGGGCTGTGCAGAGGGTGCAAAATGCTTGTTGCCGGTATTGCTTTAGTGTACCGCGTCGTGGGCGCGTCACTCCGTATCTCAATAGGGCTAACTTATTGAGAATGGGCTCTCGACGTCAGTTGCACCTTGCATGCCTTACTCACAGAGTAATTAAGTACCAGGATCCCCCATACCTGTATGAGAGGTTGAAGTTCTCACGAGGTGGTCGTTCTGGCAGGGACCGAGTTGCTAGGGCGCCTCTGGAGCTCAATAAGCACCACTCGGCTGCGTTTGAGGGCGGCTTTCATTACGCAGCAACTAAATGCTGGAATAACATTCCACCTCCTTTGCGACAATTGCAGAGCACACACACTTTTAAGGATCACTATAAACAGTTATTATTGTCCTTACAAAAGGAAGCTCCGTAATGAAAGTCGTCGTAAAGCAACTTTAATTAATATTAACATTACACACGTACATTACACTCACTCGTATTTATAGTTTTAATAATAGTTTATGTACACGTAATTCACTTCACATTTTACTCAGCGTTATATTTTTGAATTTATGTATGCATTATTTTTATAATACCCTACTATACTACCCTCTGTGAGCCGCCAGCTGAAAATCGGCGGATTTACTGAGCTCGCGCTCCGTAGATTCCCGCCGAGCTGGACGCCATTTGGGATCTCCACGGCGCGCTTAATGTAACTGACATTAATGTAACTGTAATTTTGAATTTTATTGTAATTGTTAATTTTATATCTGTCTTTTTTTTAATTTTTGTATAATGTGGAATCTGAATAAAGAATTATTATTATTAATAACATTGTCAGGAACCTACCTGTTTCTCGGAACCGCTATTGTGGAGATTGATTTGCGATTTCTAAATATTCTGCGAGATTAGAAAGGGTTGTGAATGTATACGTTATAATTTTAATCATACTGCACTGGGACGAGAACACACTAAAAGTAGCTGCCATTTTCCCCGGTTAAAAGAGCCTTATGAAAGCGAGTTTTCTGAGGTAGTTTTAGATGAAGGGCTAGCTAACTATTCAACATATCTATAATTTTCATATTCTTGGTTTTCTCCGGAACTTTACGATATAAATGAATACTTGTTATACTTTACTGATATACTGGCCTGGAAAGATCCTGTATCCATTTCCATAAAAACGAAGTACGTGATTTACGTCAACAATGAATCTAATTTTCCCCAAGAAGACAGCACTTAATCTACTAATATGTACGTTAGTAAGATAATAGCCAGTATCTTTAAAGCGTGATAAGTCCATCACCGTTAGAAATACACAATATTATCTATACATTAAGAAGACTAGTTTTCCTAACTATACTTCCTCTGAAACCTATATAAAAACCATCAGGTCAAACTCTAGGCATTCAGCCTTTACTATAAATAAACCTAGGTTACAAACGTTACCGATAACCTGGATTCCTTGTTAAAGGATTTCCGATACGAGCCTTCTTCTTAGAACCAGCCGGATGCTCAGCGCTCAAATAGGATGTTTCAAACTGACTATTCTGGTAATTGACTATCGCTTAACGGCTTTGACTTTAAGTTAGGATTGTCAATTGGGTTCTTGATTATAATTGTATAGATAAATAATAATGATGAAAATGAATAAAGAGAGAATATATGCATACTATACTTCACAACTTGTGTACAGACTACCTTTATTTACAACAAATTTCGCCGTTTTAAAGGTGATATTTGAAAATCAAGTTAGATATTTGCTTATCTTGGCATAAATTAACTGTTAACCACAATAGTTGAACAGTAACTAAGGATATATATGTATTTATCTGAGATTCTTACGTCATGATGAATAGCAACGCTATATACGTATACATATGTACCTCAGTGAATTCTTTTCACCTTCTTACGAAAGCTCCACTATAATAACTACAACTTACCACTAACTATAGTTTTAAGAGATTCGCGATTTATACTCATGATTAATAACTAGCGGGACTTATCGCGTAAGTAGTCTGCCCGTGACCATGGCTGCTGCAACGTAGCCGAAACGTCGGGTTAATAAAGGTAACTCTATTATATAAAAACATACGCGATAAGTCCCGCTAGTTATTAATCATTACCACTCACTTATCCAGAATAGGACGGTGTACGGATGGACTAGTGACCGACGGATATGACCAAAGCAGTGAGCTTCGGAACACTTTTTTCTAGATCCACGCGACATAGTGATTTACCGATCGCACCACGCTTTTCACTCGATTAGTAAGAAGTGTTTTTACATACATATTCTTGCATACATCTACCCGTGCATACATACATATACACATACATGTATATACATATATTCACGCTTCTACGTCCCCAACGGGATAAACAGAAACTATCAATCGTCACCTGGAATGATAATAACGAATCTCTCTAGCTTTACTCACACCCATTAACCTTCTCATACATGCTCTTCTGTTCTTCACTACATACGCCTTGAAAAGAATGTCTCCAATTTGATCTGTATTATCCAATAGTATCCAATTTACCTACCCCATCTAACTCTACCTTCCACTTTGGCTTCATAGATTCCTTTGTAACCATTTTTCATCCATCCGCTCCATGTGCCCCAACCACCTTAACATACCTTTCTCTATTTTCGTCAATACATACTTCATACACAGTCTTCTTTTATAACACAACGTGCAAGTCAGAGACGTAAAAGGAATGCAAACTAGCTGCCATTCTTCTAAGTATGTCGTAAGAGACGACTAAGGTTCAATTTAATAGATTGGGCGATCGGCTAGTAGCTTATCACCAATGTTACATATGACATCACAACCCCAATATTCATGCTAAAAATATACCTAGAAGATATTATATCACCGAGGTTTTATCCATCCCGAAAGGACAAATAGACGTGAATTTACAAGACAACTAAGTCAACTTAACTCCTCAATTTCAATCCCTCTTTCATTCATGCCTATACATACATATACGTATAGGCAATACCCCAACGCAACGTATAGGTGACATCATTTACAAAACAACAGACAACTAAACTCCTCAATTTCACTCCCTCACTCATCCATGCCTATACGTACCTACACGTATAGGCAACACCCGTACGTATAGGCAATGGCACAGGATTCCGGTACAGCGTAAAGCCTCTCCCACGGTCAGCAGAGACAAAAACCCGCCCCTCATTAGGATGCGAGCGGCGACACTACTTATTATTTTGCTAACTGTACACCGAGCTCACACTACGAGGGATATTCTCGGCTTTTCTTAGTAAAAAGGCCTGGGGTTCAGTGTTGTGATTGTAGTATATACATATATAATATAATATAGTAGGACATTATTACACCAATCGACCCTTGCTAAGAAGATATAAGATTATAAGACTAGAATCTATTCGACAATGGGCTAGCTACGTGTCATCAATGTTCCATTATGACACCACAATCCCAATATACATCAATCAATCAGCCTATGTCAGTCCACTGCTGGACGTAGGCCTCCCCAAGGTAACGCCACAAAACAGGATCACTCGTGGCCCTCAGCCAACCACTACCAGCGACCTTTTTCAGGTCATTGGTCCATCTAGCAAAAAAAATTAAACTAGTAAACTAGAAGTTTTTTGCTTTAAGTAAAATAGAATTATTATAATCCAATAAGACATAGGACAATTATATAGATTCGTTATTGTAAAAGGGTGACGTTAGAAGTACCTATAACCGCCGAGTGTTTTGACGACCTCCGTGGCGCGGTGGGTTAGACGCCTGAACGCTAATCGTGAGGTCCTGGGTTCGATTCCCGGTGGAGGCAGAGTTAAGAACTACGCTTTTCTTCTGCTTTCCAGTCTGGTCGTTGATTATATATGCTATATATGTATTTACCTATGTATAATAAGTATACATTTCTTAAATATACGTTGACTAGTACCCTTAACAAAAATCTTAAATGAACTTACCTAGGGGCTAGTTCAATTGGTGTAATAATGTCCAAATATTATTATTATTATTATTATGAGTGTCAATGAAGCGAAAGTGATCTGTCAGGATCGGGACAAATGAGGATCCGTGATCTCTGCCTACCCCTCTACAGGGAATCAGGCGTGATGTGTATGTATGGAATAGTAAAAAGTCTTTCACCCTAATTAAAAACCTAATCCTTTAGTCAACCCTTACAACAGAACTGGGAATTAAACAGGTGGTAACATTACATACTAATAATAAGTTTATAGCGATCTTATCATACTTATTTATACTAAGTATCAATATCATCGATTGCGTTTTAAAAACCAATAAATTTGTTTTAATAGCGACTCATAGCTTATAGATTCCACCTTGCGTTTTAAATTTTAATAGCAACACAGATGCTTTAAGTAAACGTATACGCACTTTATAATACTTCAAGGGATGGACAGGACCTTGGATCATGATTTTTTTCATGATTTGATACATACATATCACACCTGTAACCTAACCTAACCTCATGATTAATAATTTACGGGACTTATCGCGTATGTTTTTATATAATAAAGTTACCTTTATTAACCCTATCAGTCTGCCCGTGACCATGGCTGCTGCAACGTAGCCGAAACGTCGGGTTTATAAAGGTAACTTAATTATATAAAAACATACGCGATAAGTCCCGTTAGGTATTAATCATGAGTATAAATCGCGAATTTCGTAAAACTAACCTAACCTGTAAATTAAGGTGACTAACCTGTTGGCATATATTCCTAGACTTTTTGTCAACTATTACTGCTTATTATTTTGACGACCTCCGTGGCGCGATCGGTTAGACACCTGAACGCTAATCGTGGGTCCCGGGTTCGATTCCCGGTGGAGGCAGAGTTGAGAACAACGCTTTTCTACTGCTTTCCAGTCTGGTTGTTGATTATATATGTATTTATCTATATATTAGTTAAATATACGTCGACTAGTACCCTTAACACAAGTCTTAAATGTACTTACCAAGGGGCTAGTTCAATTGGTATAATAATGTCCAAATATTATTATTATTATCTATCATATTACTAATTATGATAATCTATTTGGTGATGGGCTAGCAACCGGTCACTAATATTCCATTATGATATCGCAACCCCAATATTTATGCTAAAAATTTACTAAGGAGATATTACACTAAAAAGGATTAAAGAACGTAAATGTATATATGTACTGCTCCTTTCCGGAAATTACTGATTATATTATGCACATATTTATTATAATTAAGACGCTATATTGAAACAAGGTGACGTTAGGAGTATCTATAACCGCCGAGAGTGTATGAGAGGATGTATGAAAATCAATGAAGCGAAAGTGGTCTGTCAGGATCGGGACAAATGGGGATCCGTGATCTCTGCCTACCCCTCTACAGAGAATCAGGCGTGATGTGTATGTATGTATGTATGTTATTATAATTACATATTCATTGCGGAGATAGAAACCTGAAGCTCTGACTACCCCGCAAGGGTTAATGGTCGTGAATGCGTTTTGTTTTATTATACCCAAATCCACAAGTCTTTACTCATAAATTTAACCTTAACAAGTACTAAACTAAAAACACCTTAGCAAACAGCAGATGTTGAAAAATCATTATTTATCTTTCAAAGGCATTGTAGCACGCGATATTTTACGCATTGAAACGGCCTTTTAAAACTTCAATAGGCCATAAACATAAAAATTCATAGGCCACTTATAAATTAGCAGAAAAGGTGTGAAGAGTTGAAAGTAAACGAAAAGAAGTTCTATGGTGAGGGAACATACAAAGTTATCAAATCTATATATACTGAGGTAGGTAAAATGATATATAGTATCGATGACTAAGAGTCTAATGTGATTTCTTGAATGATGGCCTAGCAACCTTTTAACATCTTAAATTATATTCTTCTTAATTTATTCTTTGGTGTTCAGAAAAAAGATTTAAAGTAACTATTATTGAGGTAAGAGAAAACATCTTTACATCTTTAAGATACTTAATCTTATAGGTAATACATATATATGTCTTGTCTCTAGGCAGAGGGGTGGGTAGAGATCACGGATCCACATGTTTTCCGATATTGGTAAATTATTTACGTAGGTAGAATATTAATAATTTATTTAATTTATATATTTAGAAGCGAAAAAGTGACTTATCTGTAATATGAACTAGCAATCTGTCATCATTCCATAATAATATCATACAAACATACAAATCACGCTCATTTCTACAGAGGGTTAGGCAGAGATCACGGAAGCCCATTTGTGTATATCCAATGAATATCATTATAACCTCAAAAATCATACTATTAGTTACGGATGAGATCTCCGCGGTCCTGTCCATCCCAAAGAGACACAGTCAAAACAGAGGGAAGAAGCTCGTAAACGCAACACATTCAATCCTTTTCAATCAGGGTGTAGGCAGTTAAACGAAATTGACTAGCACTCGTAAAAAGACCTGTAAAATGTGACAGAGTGAGCCGCTACTCTGGTAGGCATTCTAGGGTATCTATATTTGGTCTAAGCTAGATTTACAAAAGACTAACGCATTCACGACCTTAACCCTTGCGGGGTAGTCGGAGGTTTAAGTTTCCATCTCCGCAATTGCGAAGGTAGTAATTCTATGGATACCTCGAACCCACGTGTTGACCAGATCGTCAGTACTCAATGTGATAAGCTATGTCACAATTTACAAGCACTAACTGTTACCTGTTCGACGATCAAGCTGGATTTAATAGTCTGGTATATACTAGAGTTGGTATTGGGTATATACTGGCGGGGAGTTGATACTCATTTTGCTATATAAGTATAAAAAGAAATGAAAGGAGTATCAGGTTATCGCACTAAGAATTTGTGATCATATAAACACAAACCTATGTATATTCAAGCCTCTCTTTTTCTAACGGGATAGACAGAGACTAGTTGGTCATCGGTACAGGATCCTGACAAATATTTATTGGCTCATTCACACCCATTAAGCTAACCTTACCACATTAACCTTACAACCGCCAAGTATGAAAGGAGATGCATGGATGGCAATGAAACGAAAATGATTAATAACTAACGGGACTTATCGCGTAAGTTTTTATATAATAAAGTTACCTTTTAAAAAACGTCGGGTAATTAAAGGTAACTACACTACATAGTTTAAAACAAAGTCGCTTTCTCTGTTCTTATGTCCCATTGTATGCTTAAATCTTTGAAACCACGCAACAGATTTTTATGCGGATTTTTTTAATAGATAGAGTGATTCAAGAGGAAGGTTTATATGTATAATAACATCCATTAAATAGTCGAGTAGGCTATATATTTTATTCCCGTGCGAAGCCGGAGCGGGTCGCTAGTTATTATATAAAAACTTACGCGATAAGTCCCGTTAGTTATTAATCATGAGTATAAATAGCGAATCTCTTAAAACTATAGAAACGAAAATGTTTTGTTAGGATCGAAAGGAGATCAATGATTTTTACCTACTTCTCTGTAGTAAAATGGGCCTATGTACCTAAGTTTAATAAAGATTTTGTATCAATTTCTCTATCTACACCAAAAGGATAAGCACTTAAATAAACCTAGTAAAGAGCAATACAGCTGCACTTTAATTGAATAGCCACAGAATAGTGGCAGACGCACGTGGGTTATTATGAAAGAGGATTCAGTACAATACGCCTAGAGCGGGTTATGCCTGTTGCATTACTTTGGTAGAATATACAGGGTGGCGCATTCAAACCGGTCAGTATGGGAAAGTCTGAAACTATAAGAGATACGAACATTTATTCTTAGGAACCATGTCACCGATTTTGATTAAAAGAAAACTGCATTCATATTTCCTTTTTCAATATTAATTGTGTAGGTCTTAAGCTGTAAATGTCTCTATGAAACATGATGTCGAAAATGAATAAAATGCATTGTTTCGGCATACTTTAGTTTATCATAGTAGTTATTAATAATATTTAGTATGCTGTAATAATTTTGTACCGTGCTAGGTAGCACGTAAAAAGAATGTATACTAGCGGCCGTTATTCCCGGCATGGCGTTGGAGGCGACTAAGGGATTAGGGGTAAATTGAATCTATTGGGCAATGGACTAGAAAGCAGTCACCAATTTTTCATTCTGACAACGAAACCTCAATATTTTGTTATATCTCAGTCCACCCCGAAAGATATTAAAAGATGTGAATGTATATGTGTGTACAATTTATTACACCAATTTAATTAATTGCAGTTGAAGTACTACGTGTTAAAGTGACAATATGTAGTAGTGTAAGTATATACTGAAACGCAGAAGAAAAGCATAGTTCTTAACTCTGCCTCCACCGGCACTCTCGGAACCTCACATTTTTTATTAGTATATACAATTATCTCAATCTACCATTAGGGCATAGATGTATGTATGTAAAATTATCCACTTAAATTTGCTCGGTTAGCTAATTTTCCAAAAATGTGTAAAAAAAGTTTTATACACCAATAACAGATACCGACCAAAATGCGCTTAAACTTTTATCTTTTAATTAAATATTAACTTTTATAAGTATTTTAACATGCTAACAATATGTTTGGTCGTGAACAATAATAAACACAACAACCTATGTATTAATAACGGTAGTTAAGTATGTTGTAATTTATTTTGTCCATTTTAAAAGAAAATGGGACTCATCGCATATTTTTTATAAATCATGGCCTTTGCAAACATGGCCGTAACGTCGGGTATACTTTATTTATAATTATATATTATAGATAATTCTCGTTTTCTTGTAAAATGAATATAAATCGCGAGTTACTCAAAAATATTATTTTAATCCTCATGAGTGCAGTGAATAGTTATTTCCTTTTATTCAACCACACAAATAGTTAATCTATATATTATTTATTCAAGATAAAGCTTTATAGGAACAGCCCATCCAGCGTAGAGCCTCCATTGTGCTCCCCATTAAGGTGGGGATTTATTCCCCTGGCCACGAAAGGGGCCGCTTTGGATAAGCGTATGCGTACACCGCACTCAATTATACGCCTTTCGTCGCCCATTCGCTTGGACGGTACTGTATTGAATTGTATGTAGGAGGGAGTTAAGGGAAATTGAGTTAAATTTGAATATTTGCATGTGTATAGAATAAATATTTGGATAATTAATTAATAACTTATAGTAATATCGTGAACAAAACTTTAACTTTTATTTAAGTTTTCCAGTTCAGTTGTACGAGGCGACTAACTGGGTGACAATGGAATCTGATAGACTTTTGTAAATTTTAGATACATACTCATTCACGACCTTCAATCCGTTTCGGGGTGGACAGAACCTCAGAGACATAATATCTCCTAGTTCACTTTTTAGTATAAATATTGGGGTTGCCGTGACAGGTTGCTAGCCCGTCGTCCAATAAATATCAATAAACAATTCTAATATTCCATAAACAAATAACAAGCTTAATATTCTTAGAGGGAAAGGAAATCATGTATATGAAATGCAACGTTTTATTCAATATTAGGATCATAATTATAAACAGTAAAATAAAACCTTACTCATTTAAATCAACGTATCTATAGTTATAGAAGTAACCATAACATTTACATCTACATCCCAAACTAACCCTGTAATATCAGAGAGGTAAACGCAAATCTCTGACTACCCCGCAAAGGTATACCGTGTATAAGTGCATAGGATGTATATGTAGTGTGCGCGGGAGGTCCCAATTCAAATGTATGTCTCGAAACTCGTTTAATTATTTCCTTTATTTAAAAGCCTGCGCAGGTATCGCTGATTGTAATTAAAAATGGCAGTTATTGATATTTATTAAGCCTTTATGTAACTTGTAAGAAATATTACTTTTTGTTTATTACCTACATACAGATTATACACACTCCAAATCTTTATACGGACAGAAAAAGAAAATGTTATTAGTAAGCCTTAAAATATTAAAGATACAAAGGAATAGTAGTTAGTGATTGTTTGCTAGCCCATCGTTCAAAAAGACCTAATTCCAAACCTCATCTATTAGTTACCTTCACTTGTAGAATTTTTGTAAATCATACGGCAATTTTGCCTTGTGGGTTGGAGAGTGACACGTGCCTATATTGTAATCACTCAGATCACCTTCGTTTTATTCTGATAGTCAACCTATAACGCGGTAGATTTACAGATTATTTTATCTATTTCAAGAAAATATACGGTTTACTTAACTTTTACCTCTACAATTGCAGTGATGGACACCTGAATCTGTGACTTCCCGTCACAGTTAACCGTCATGATAGTGTTTATCCTTGTTCCTTTTCGATCTTTACATATATAATGTATGACTATATTTATAATATTCCAAACTTTAACTAATTTCCTTTAATTCCAATTTGCATTCATCGGTCACCCATCCAACTTCCAACCTCAACCAAGCTCACTGAACATCACCTTTCACTTCCGCTACAGTAGTCATTCGGAATTTATTCCTTCTACCACTAGATTTAATATGTATTGTTCACACAAACCATATATTCAGGGTGTGATCTGGTTTGTATCGTAGTAGCGAACATTTGTTCTGAGATAATCTCTCCGTGACGGGTTTATGGCTTTGGTATACTTTTGCTTAGTGCATATATTTGCTGCTAGTCTGGGATGTTAGAACGGTAAGTAGCTGTTTTTATCTGCCGAATGCTACGGGATCATTAATCGGGTAATGAAATAATTATTAATTAAGTGCAAAATTAGGATAAACGTGAAATAGATTGAATTTACCTAAAAGTAAGGGTGATGTAACAGTACCTATAACGTCGAGTGTGTATGAGGAGGTGTATTATTGTCAAGGAATCAAAATTGGTTCGTCAGAATCGGGACTGATCGGGATCGGTGATCTCTGCCTAACCCGCTACTGGGAAAAGGGCGTGATGTATGTATGTAATTAATCGAGCCATGATAAATAATAGAATATAAATATAATCAACAATCATTACTATGCAATATCAATACAATCAAAACTTCGACTATAATGCTGAAAGTGAAGGATATGTTATAGGCATCTACGCTTTTATTGACCTCAATATCCAGAAAATATTTCGTATATCCACTTTCATATAATCGTCAAATCTTCTGAAATACTGAAGTAGAATGACTATAGCTATATACATCTAAATTTCACAATCAATACACGTGACACGTGTTAAATAAGCTATTCGAGATACTGACTATACATATAGGTAGGTTACCTCACGATGTTTTTCTCTCACTGAAACACAATAACTATTCAATAATCCTTTAACACTGGATAGTAAACAACATACATTTTCAATCTTAGTTTCATAGATTTAAGGTTTATTTTAGAATGGTATAAAGGGATGATATTATGAATTCAATATAGTAATGTGAAAGTTCAGTAGAGCATGCTTTTGTATTGATTTATAGTACTAGATGGGCCTAGATATTTTACGACTATTAAGCCCTTCGGGGTGGTATGAGGTTCAGTGACTTTCTCGCTAATTATGTGACGAATAATTAAAAGACAAATCACGATTATTATACCCTGCTGTATAGTTATATTTAACCTATTATACACATACATATTCTTTAATGAAAACTGGGGTATGGCCACATCAAAGTTACTTTTCAACGTGTCTCTTTGGGAAGATATAATAAGGTTCCAGTCCAATTTTTCCACTAACATAAATGATGACTTTATCAACATACTAACGGTATTAGTTAAGTATTATCCATAGTTTACATATTGCTTCGTCATATGTGTTACTTAGAACAAACGATGACAGATTATTTCTCATTAGATTATCGATGTTAAGCAGTGCTAGGAGGCGTCAGGACTGGATTGGTGACCCTGAGACAAAACCTAAGCTATTTTTAACACCCTTCTTGTAAACGGCCACTAATTTCACCACCTATCACATTAGCTACTAACTATTTGATTGACATGTACATTCGAATTGGCTATATAATCAAGTAATTTCAAATATGGACATCAACAAATGCGAACATCTGACTACCCCACACGGAATAACAGTCTTGAAAGTTTCTAAGTAAAATATCGTAGTAAAATCTACTGTGTAAATAATAGCTATGTATATTTAGAAAGAAAGAAAGAAAGAAAAAATCTTTATTCATTACATACAAAAACACAAACATGGAAAAAAAATATATATGCAAAGAACACCGTTGATGCAGTGAAAAGGTGCTGCCTCAGTATACGATGTAGCTAGGCTACATCACTGGTCCTCCGGCAGCACCCGATTCGGAAACTGTCACAAGCTGCATATAATAAATAACGAACATACACAAAATAATTCATTTATATAACCATCGTGACAAATACAGATATAATACTCATACATAAAATTGATACACTATAATTCATAATCATACTTTGGGGAACATAAACAAGAACATTAGTTAAAGGCATGTAAATAGATATAGTCATATACATAAATACACACTCATACATATACGTACATACACATTATATATATACACACGCATACATATATATATATATACACTATAGACTGTAGTAACATCATAAACATTATATATATAACATATTTAATAGTCAAGATTTATAAACAGCAGTCCATCTAACACTTTGAACCACTGTGTAGGGTCAAAAAGATAGAATCGTTTGACCGCGGCTACGTCTGGGGGTCTTTTAATTGCACGGCGCTAGTGGGCGTCTTAGGACCCGCATAAATAAGGGCCCTGGCTACTGCGCCATCGCTGGGCCCAAGGGTCACTGGGGCAGCAAAGGGCACCAATACTTATATGAGATATCAAAAGAGAGGAGAGAAAATATGGTACCAGTTATCGTATAGGATAGGAAGTACATATATGTCAAGTGGACTATGTATTTGTGACGTTGTATTGTATTTGGTAGTAAAGCTACTATAGTCAATTGTAGTCAGAGCTATAGGAATGTTTGTATGTATAGATTGTCGTGTAACTATAGATAATAATACGAATTGACACTAAAGTTATATATTAGTAAAACGCACAGTCATTTATCTCTGCTCACTCGTAAATAAACGTCGTACTAATTTAATCTAAGTATTTAGAAACATACTTAAGTTAAGAATATAAATCTATATACAAAAGGATTGGAAAGAATTTTATACACATTACACCTTTTAATAAAACCGTGCGCTGTTTAATACATGTAAACTTGAATTTAACATTTTTAAAATAATTCGATATGTTTAAAACATAAGTTTAAATAGTTTTATAAAATGTTCATTAAGTTTTATAACTGAAAAAAGTATCTGCAGAAATGTATGTATAATCATTTTTTGGCAATAAAATCCTATATCGCTCTAAAATCTAACCCCTAGTGTCTTAGTCATCTTTTACAACACATACAAAAGTACAACCTTATCTTTACGTGTGAAAGCAAGTGTAAAAGAATAGCTAACGCCAAGCCCGGATATTCGGGCGGAAGGTACAGCGGATGTCAAATATTGACAGCAAACGTCGTGAGCGATACACTGGGTAAACAAGACACCTCATTGTGACACTTTGGCGTCAAGACCTGCACTACAAGTGTGATATGGGTTTATCCGTTTTATTATATATATAGTGTATAGTTTATATATGTGTACAGATCAAATTGGAGACATTCTTTTCAAGGGGAGTGTACGTAGTGTGACGAACAAAAGAGCAAGAGAGATTTGTCAGGATCGTTCACGGTAGCGATCGATAGTAAAGGTTAATTCTTGTCAAAACCGGATCGCCATTTAGCAGCACTATTTATTACATGTTCCGTGTAATAGGTAGATTGACTCTCGATGTTTTCTCTGACCTTAGTTGGTGCGTTTCACAAATGTATTTTTATCGCGAATCTCCATAGAAAATCAAATCTCTTCATTTCCACTCATAAAAGCTTTGGGGTATGAGCTCTGTACCTATTGATACAGAGTCAGGACTGCAGCGACTGAGCTATAACAAATTTCAGATCACTTAATAGGCAAACAGATTAATTGTACGGAGTATATTTACATAATTATATTATATTTACGTAAAAATCACTGTTAAAAGCTCAAAGGCCAGGGCTTGTAGATGGCGACACTGCTTACCACCTGTCACTAAGACTACTGACTTTCCGGTCAACACGTGGCCATAGAATTACTACCGCAATTGCGGAGATTGACCACTGTCAGATTACCCAAGACTATATTACAATAAATACAAAAAAGGAATATATATGAGTGAAGTGGAAGGGCGGTTACGTAGGGGTCGGCCTAATAAGACATAACAGCCATATTGAAGAAAGGTAACGTAAGGTGTACCTATAACCGCCGAGAGTGTACGAGAAGATGTATGAATGTCAATGAAGCGAAAGTGGCCTGTCACAATCGGGACAAATCCCCCGTGATCTCTGCCTAACCTCTACAGGGAATCAGGCGTGATGTGTATGTATGTATGTATGTAAATACAAAAAACACCAAATACTCTTGCCCAAAACATCACCAAAGCCTCTACATTTACTTAGAGACCACATAGTGACTTAACCTTCTACATCTACCAAGGACCATAGTGACTTAACAATCTAATTCTTCGTCTAAGTTAGAGTCTAAGCTAATGAGGTGGGGCCGCAGATTGTGGCGGCCTCGTGCGGCGGCTCAAGGGAGCGGCGCCTTTGTAAAGCCTTCGTGCCTCCGATGCGCACGCCCGGAGCGAGATAAGGTAGGGGCATAGAGGGAGATGTAGCGTCTAATGCAGACGTGTACTATATAAGTCGTAGTAACGTAGGTGTATAGGAATTGTTGTTGTTAAGACGATGTGAAGGGAAGCTGAAGAGTAGCTTGATGAAGTTAATGGATGAAGAAAGTATGCTAGTCTTGGATGTAAAAACAAGGCTAATTAGCTGTTGTCAATTTTGCATGTCATAGAAGGCGGCCAAGGGACTAGAGGTTAATATAATCTATTAATAAAGATGTAGGACTAGGAGCTTATTTGAATTAGTTTTTGTTCACAAATCTATATACCAAAGTAATACTAATAAACATATGTCAATATATGCATACCATCTCACCATTATATCTATCTATATAATAAGCACCAGACTCAAAACCAGCAGGAATATGGCACAAACTTTCTTCCTTTCTTACTGAAAACTCTACCCTAAAGATCACGATTATCCTCCAACTATCACCAATCACTTCATAAACCATACCAATAGAAAGAATCCCCGCTACCCGCTCCGCTTTCCTCTCCGCCTATCACTTTGCCCCAGCACCCTTATCTCGGAGAGATGTCGCGGCGCAGTTAAGCCCTTTCTTCCACGATCGGGCGATAGTTGTGCGCCACGACGATTTAATGACAATGTGAATCTCTACTGATGGTGCATACTGATCCGGGTAAGGTACATAGAGACACAAGCGTAGAACAGACGGTTCTGATTTGTATTGGAATCGTGAGGAAACCTGTCTCAGGATTTACAGTGCCTATATACGGCGATACGGCACGTTGGGTGTCTATCTAGAGATACGCGGGCTTCGAATGACCCATACCTAACATGCCTTCGATTTTTCATAGATGGGCATTCAAGCCTCTGACTACCCCGCCATAATAAAAAAGGGAGTGTGTATACACAAGTCATGAAGCATATGTTATGTTATGTTTTTATTGCATTAAATAGTTTAAATTTATACCGGCTGTAGGCAAGTGGGTAAGACCTCTGACTTCTTATGAGAAAGCTCTTAAGTTCGAATCCCGACTCTGGCATGTACCAATGAATGAAATTCAAATATGTGTTTGTCATTTATGTACATAATTTACAGTCACTAACGGCTAGGCTCATCGTGAGGAAACCTGCCTATCCCTCGGGATAAGTAATAGCCAGTGCCTGTATACTGCAATACGGTTCACTTCCTATCACGTTGGGTGCTGTCTATGTAGTGAAACGCGGGCTTCGAGTGACCCATACCTAACATGCCTTCGAAATTTCGGAAATGAGCATTCATAGAAATGAGCATACATCCCTTCCAGTGCGGATTAGTAGTACTTTTCTTAGTCCTAATTAAAAAGTTTTATTTTACTGCCATCTACAGGATATTTCTAACATATGTGATAAAGAGTTGTATGTAGGTAAATTGGAAGGACGATAAGACACATGGCAGAAAAGATATAACATATTGAAAAAGGGTGACGTTTGAAGTACCTATAACTGAAGAGTGTGTATGTGTGTGTAACATAATGTTTCAAAACTATATACGTTAGATGCTGACTTTTGCATTCAATTTAACCATAAACTAATTACTTACGGGTGACATTAATTATTATGGGCAAAGATATATGTACAATTAAAAAATACAATGGAGTGAATTAAAAAGAATCTTTTAGACGATGAACTAGCAATCTTTTTATAATATACATCACGCCTTTCCTGTACAGTGGTAGGCAGAGATCACATTACCCCATTTGTCCCGATCCTGACAGACCTCTTCCGCTTCATTGACACTCATACATCTCATACACACTCGGCGGTTATAGTATAATATAATACATATTAAGACTCTTATAACCAAAAACCCATGATTTCTACGTTCAGTCTTCTTTTAAAATGAAATGACCTCACTTTTCTGTTCACCCCTTTAGAGAAAGTGACCGTAGTATACTCCGAAGCATTTAACGCAGTACAGAGCGATACATAATTATTATGACAGGACAATAGGGTGCGTAGAGCTTTACATGTGTTCTTTGAACGGACGAGATTGCATCTGGCGTGGACTGTACCGCGGCGGTCAGTTATATAAATATATATGTATATACGTTCACGGCTGTTTATTTTCTGGAGAGTTGGCAGAGATAACGAATTGTTATTTTGCTTGGTTGTGATAATAAACGTGGTTTTATAAAACATATTATTTATAACAAAGAGAGAAAAATGTTAAGGGAAACCGTCTGTTCTTCCAAAGAAACAATTTATGATATCGAAACACTTAAAACTCACATATATTCTAATAACATATATTATACATATATTCACGCATCTACATTCCTAGGAGGATAGACAGAGACTATCGATTGCCAACTGAATTGATCCTGACAAATTTCTCTTGATTCATTCATACCCATTAACCTTCTCATACATGTTCTTCTATTCTTCACGCTGCGTTGAGAAAAATGTTTCCAATTAAATCTATATATATGTTCTACGCAGCATACCCCGTACAACTCTACCTTCTCTTTGACTCTATAAATTCCTTTTCTAACCCTCCTTTCATCCATCCGCTCCATGTGCCCAAACCACCTTAACATACCTTTCTATTTTCGTCACTACATCTTCTCTCACACCACAAAGTTCACGAATCACACTATTGCGTACCTTAACATAATATTAAAACTGAATCGGTTAGGAGTACCCCTTTGAATGCACGTCATGAAATATGGTACCGTTTTATTTCGTATTAATCCACTCGTGTTCGTTGTCATACAATGCTTGGATATCACTTTGTATACACATACACACACAGACACATATATATGTAATATAATGACTCATTTAGAATGATCAAAAGATGTTGTGTCCTGTACTAGTCTGGAACGTAAAAAAAATGCGAACTAGCTGCCGTTCTTCCTGCCATGTCGTAGGAGGCGATTAAGGGACAAATAATTGGATTCGTTTGGGCAATAGACTAGCAACCTGTCACCAATGTTCCATATGACACCGTGACTTCAATATTCATGCTAAAACTTGACCAAAGAGATTTCATGTCTCTACGATTTTGTCCGTCCCGAAAGAACATAGGTACATATGTACAAAGATTGAAAGATGTTGTACGGCGAGGGAAATTATCGTGAGTATTAAACAACACCAATGTTGAGAGATACTGAAGAGAATTCATATATATATATATATATATATATATACTATTATAATATTACATAAATAGAATTACACAGGCTAATTAACGAGAAGAAAGGCAACTAGTCATTCCACTACCCTCCTAGACTTACACAAGTCCTATTCTGTGCCTAGATATCAAACATTAACTAAAGATACTAAAATCTAGATATCAACCATCAGCTAGCTGCTACTTTGATTTACGAGCAAAAAACTTGAAAGAACCAACTTTATTATTCCGTTAAGGATTTATTGCCAAATTTCGCTTGTAAGCCAACGTGGGCTGACAGAGTAGGCGGTGCCGACCCCGGCATTAAATTAAACTTTTATTTCGACTAACGAATATGACATAAATCACGGGCACGTGTTTTTGCAATTGGCTAATGCATGCAAGCCTTGCGGGGTGGTCAGAGGTTGAAAGTATATAATCGATATTGGGGAAATTAAACCGGTTATCTGTTTATCAGATAGTCAGCATTTGTTGTGAGAAGTTGTATTTGTGTTCGCCATTGACTATTGTGTAAAGAGAATAACAGGCAGGTATTTATAAGATGCTCAAATTATGGAATTCAAGAAATAAACCCCTTATGAACTTATATGAAATCACCGTAGTGTTTACGTTATGATGATATTTATAAAAAGATTAGAAGTTACTGAAATTTATTAAACCAATGGCTAGAAAACCACCCCAGTATTTAAAACCAATCACAATTAAAATTTTTTTCTAAGTTAATGGAATTTATTTATCAAATGGCTAGAAAACCACCCCAGTATTCAATACCATCACAACCACAAACTTTTTCTAAGCATTAAGACCTCATATCTCCAATATTCACTATCAAGCCTCACCCATACTACCTAACAAACATCCAGAGGCTGTATTAACAAACAACATATTACACTGCAGCGTAATAGAGTATCTAACAATAGCCCGCTCCGGATAAGGGTGACTGCACACTGCGCCATAAATAACGTCACATTAGGCCGCGTTTACACGACGCGTGGGCGGCTGTGGGCTGCGGTGACGCAACCCATTTTTTATCGCAGTTTACTGGACCGCTTTGTGCGGAGTGTGAAGCTAGCCTTATGGTTAGGTTACAAGTTCGTGAGTTAGGTTTCCTTATGTCGTATCGAATTGATTGTTTACATGAGAAGTGTGAAGGTAGCCTTATGGTTAGGTTACAAGTAAGTTTAGGTTAGGTTTTCTTGTGGCGTATCTAATTGGTTGTTTACATTAGGTTTGTCAGGATCAGGACGGATGGGGATATGTGATTAAGTTGAATTTGTTTTTGCTATAGAAAGTAGTGTTATATGAGTTAATTTTATATCTTTATGTGCATGTGGATAGTTGATAATTCACAATTATGAAATACACGCAACCTGCTTAATATTTTAACGAGTAAGTAACAGATAAACTTAAAGATCCTTTATGAAACTCTGTTATTTTTGTAGAAGCTTTTGATACAACTTTCGATACACTAACTAGCTGCATCTCTTACTAAGTTAAACGGCTATAAATATATACTCCATATACATCCATGTACATAACTCACAGCTAACCAATATACGGAACAGCTGGCTACATTCCCATCAAATCCCCAATCTCCCATCCCTATCAATTCCCTACACCATTACACTATGTTAACATGAATAAACTTCTGACAAATAGCTCTACCAGACAAACAATGGAGGCTTCCGACGATTAGCAGATACGTGTGTGAACATGCGTTACTCATACATACGCCCACTGTACAGATATCAGGTTTATTAATTGTTATGCTGCTGCATTTTTGTACTAATGTAGTTTGGTATGGCATCGTCCATTTATATAGTTATATTTTACTTACTGGGTCGGGTTAATATAACATATGACAAAAAAAGACAAAAATAGAAACGCGTTTACAATCATTAAACCTTGCGGTGTAGTCAGAGGTGCCGGTGTCCATCTCTGCAATTGCGAAGGTAGTAATTGTATGCCCACCTCGAAACCACGTGTTAAGCAGATAGTCAGTACTCAATGTGACAGGTGGTAAGACGTGTCGCCATTTACAAGCACTATTACCTGTTCGGGGAGCAGGTAGGTTTCCTCACGATGTTTTCCCTCGCCGTAGTGTTCGACGCATTTCGTAAATGTATTTTTATTACGAATATGTACATAGAAATTCATTAAATTTCATTACCATTGGCACATGCTCAAGTGGGATTTAAAACGTATGACAGTCAGATAGACGCCATATTAAAAAAGGGTGACGTTAGAAGTCCCTATAACAGGCGAGTGTGTATGAGGAGGTTTATGAGTGTCAATAAAGCGTAAGTGGTTTGTCAGGATCGGGACAGATAGGGCTCCGTGATCTCTGACTACCCCTCTACAGTGAATCAGGCATGACGTTTATGTATTAGAAGTCAATGAAATCTACTAAACAAAGGGCTAGTAAACCGCCCCAGTATTCCATACCATTACAACCCTTATAATTTTACTAAACATTGAAACCATATCTCCTATATTCACTATTAATACGCATGTATGTATGTACGAATTTTTGTCCTAATGTAGGTAGGTATGTAGGTATGGTCTATATATACGTGGTTACAGTTAACTGCTCTTTTGTTTTTTGTGGGGGTCAGGTGGTTGGAGATTAGACTATCCATAATCCATAATAATATCCTGCGTAATGACACACGTGATTTATGTTTAGCTACATATAACCTATTCAACAGATGTTAAGGGTCTATTTTTTATATGATTATGCCATCAGTCACTTGCATGTTCCGGAGAAAACGTAAGTTTCCTTTCAAAGTCTCTCCTGTTCTGTTTATCCGAAAGGGATTAAACGACGTCATATAAAATCATATGTTTATGTATTTCTTAGGTTGGGATTTGAACCCAGAACCTTGGACTACCGATTCCTTTGTCCGACCATCTGAGCAACACTTAGTATATAACAGCGCAAGTTCACATGCGTCTTAAAACCTCTGATTAACAGGCAAACAGCACTGCATTCACAGTCAAACGATTGGTCGACTTATTGGACACTAATTGTCTTTGTCCACAATTGAACACCGTAGGCGGAGCATGAGTATAATACTAGTATATCACATTAACAATCAATTTTACACCTTATTTCTTGGAAGCTAAGTTCAAATTCTCTTTGAATAACTAAGGTTTGGGTTTATAGAGTTAAATATGCGATTTTGAGAGTTAAAACCAGGTGTCAAAGTTGATTTTCGAGCGTTACAATGACGTGTGAAGTAAATTTTCCCAGACTCACTCAAATTGTAAGCACTTTTAATATTTAAAGTCGTTTAGAGAGTTATTGAATGTGAGGTGTTAGTGTTTGTTTGTTGACTGGTAAAACAGAAGCTTGTTAATGTAAATTTTGCCTTTTCTGGCCGGTTAGCATTGTTTTAATATGGACATTTTTCACTTTGTTCTGAGGTTTGTTGTGAGTCAAGGTACTTGTGAGGTACTTGTGGTAAAGTGTGAGTACCCATTTATATCAGAATAAAGTCTGCCTAAATGTACAGAGTTACTATATAAAAGTAACTATAAATAACTACACTATAACAGGTAATAGTTAGTGCTTGTGAATGGTGACATGGCTTACCACCTGTCACATTGAGTACTGACTATCTGGTCAATACGTGGATTCGAGGTGTCCATAGAATTACTACTTTCGCGGAGATGGAAACTTGAGCCTCTGACTACCCCACAAGGGTTAATCGTCGTGAATGCGTTTGTTTTGTTTTAGTTACTATATATAATATAATTATTACCAAGCCAGTCTTATAACGGAAAGGGATAAATTCTGGTACTTTTCTTAATCAAATCATATAAGGCTTAATTTAAGGCATATAGAACAGATATTTGATGTCTTGATATTTATGATTATTACGATGATTAAGAACATGGTTAATACCTCAATAAGTTTTAAATAAAGTTATGCTTAAGTTTTATTGACATGAAATTTGTTGCTTTAGATTTCATTTCGCTTAAGTTTTTAATATGGATTCAACAGTTGTATAAGGTTGGATTTTCATAAAACTGGAATATTATTCTCTTATATTCAAAGCTCGAAGTTTCCTACGTAAAATTCCGTCCTGACCATAATTTAAATATATTTCCTGTGATAAAAATCTGCTAACTATGTCAACTGATGAATCATGTCTACTTAGTCATATAAACATTTGATTTCTTATCTCTGCTTTATTAATCTCAGTCATTTAATAAACTTCAATTCCATAATCCTTAAAGAGGAGGCCAAATGTAAAATACCCAAAAAATTTAAAAGCGTTTTGTCAAAACAAACAATGTACTGGTATGTACATATACATTCAATACCCTCATTTCATTCATACATACATACATACACATCACGCCTGATTCCCTGTAGAGGGGTAGGCAGAGATCACGGGTCCCCATTTGTCCCGATCCTGACAGACCACTTTCGCTTCATTGACATTCATACATCCTCTCATACACTCTTGGCGGTTATAGGTACTCCTAACGTCACCTTTTTTCAATATAGCGTCTATCTGACTGTTATATGTCTTATTTCATTCCAAGGTGACAAAATCTCAAAGACACAGCATCTTCACGTTAATCTCTATCATAACTATTGAATTTTGAGTCAACATTCACATGAAATATTAACGAAAACTTATAACAACATAGCCTAAGAGCTAAATAAATTAATTAAGGGTTCTAAGATTTCAATTTGTTCCTTAGAGAACCCGAAACGAAAAGCATCTACTTAGCATTCCTATACGTCCCACATCAGCATTAAACCCTAGAATGTACTAACAAAGAATTCGTACGTGTCAATTCTAGTAAATACGGGATGAATCATGCGATACCGAAGCAGGCATCTCGTGTTTCGTGCCGCTTCTAAGATTGCACGACCTATTTAGATGAGTTGCAGATTTTTGTCTCCACATACACATAGGTGCAATGTAAGTTTGGGACTTGAATAGAATGCAACTATCAACTGAACGTAGGTAAAGTAATAATAAATTTGTACGCCGAAGCATGACGGCAGACCATGTGGAGACCCTTTAACTTAGATTAAGGTCTTTTATACACACATGTTTCACAAATAAATAGATTTTGATTTGAATAATCTTTAATGAGATTAATAGATTTTTAGGCCAAAATGGAAGGTCAGAAGTCAGACGGTGTAGGTCGCGTAAAACCTATACAGACCAAATTGGAGACATTCTTCTCAAGGGTGTACGTAGTGTGAAGAACAGAAGAGCGTGTATGAGAAGGTAGTAAGTGAAGCAAGAGAGATTAGTCAGGATCTTTCCAGGTGCCGATCGATAGCCTGCCTATCTCGTTGGGTCCTCGTGAATATATGAGTATGTATGTAATAGTTTTTAAGATATTGACTGCAAAATGTGTATTTGAGCTATTTCTTTTATTTTTAAACCATGTAACTTGATTTTTATTTACTATGTATGGTATACATTGTTTATTATATTTGATTCAGTCTCTCAAATGCATTATGCAATATACTGACCACAATAGCTTATTTCTTATTCCTTAACATCGGGATCAATGTGGCATATAGTTTCTTGTAACCTTACATTAGTTCTACACTCTTAAACAAAAAGAGTTTGAATGTGTATATCTCCATGCTATACATATACAAGTACAAACATCACATCTAAATATAAAACCATATTAGTTCTAACACCATACCGGAAACAGCTATTAACAGTCTCATATAATCCCCGATCAGCAAGACTACCATTTACCAAACATACCACGACGGAATGTTAGTAAAAACTGTGGACGATTCCTTCATAATTTTCGCATCAAGGTTCGATACTCGGTGAGGGCAAATGAAGCCACTACACCGCAGGGGATGTCTCATGAATTGCTAATAGGTGTTTAATTAGCCTTTGTTCCCCTTTTAAGGGTGGACAGAGATCTGTTAAATTTAATATCATCGAGGATTAATTCCGTGCGATATTGTCAATGCAATAGTAAGAAAGAAAACTTAATAACATAAATACTAATGAGATGTAGTGACAAAAACATTGATATTATATACTAAGAAAGAAAGAAAGAAACTTACTAGCTTCTGATGCAGGCTTAACGACAAATTATAGTACCTAATTCTTCCCATAATGTTATACTATGTTTTCTTCAGCTATTATTATTCCACAAAAACTTTAATGCCATAAAAACTTCGATAGTTAGATAAAGTTGACAAAGGATACTAAATACATCGGAATTTGTATCTATTTGTGTATTTGGTACAACAGCTACACTTTTATAGGTAACATTTGTGTGTTAGTTAGTTTCTAACATAACGTAATATACGCTTCATGACTTGTGTATGCACACTCCCTTTTTTCTTGTGATGGGGTACTCAGAGACTTGAGTGCCCATTTCCGAAGTTTCGAAGGCGTGTTAGGTATTTATTTTTATTTTATTTGTTATTCTCTTATACTGTAAATATCTCCTTAAAACACTTAGTCGCTTCTTACAAAAGAAAGGCAGCTAATTAGTTTTTTATGTCCACGTGAATAAGAATTCGGCACTATTCCCCGAAACTTTAATCTCTCACATCAAACAGAGTTATCAAAAACAGCATTTCCTTTCTAGCGCGTTGAACTCTTTTCTATGGGCAACTCATACCATAGCTCGATTTAATACTTAAGCCGTATTCCTAAGGCATAAGGTTCTGTTTAAGGTGTTTATTTTTAGGCGGAAATCGCACGGCATATTAAGGTGGACAAACAGACAGTGGGTTCTTCCTATACGATCCACGATTAATTAAATAGGATGTGATCTATTTTATAAAATTAAGAAAACGAATTTTGTAAGAACCTACTGGTATTTTTTGTTAAATCGTATGTTTGCATTCGGTACCTATACATACCTCCAAATATATGTTGCATTACTTTAAACACTTAAATCAAAACTCACTACACGTTAAAAAGATTTAGAACCACTATGTTGATTCTACAAGTCTTAAAATTAGAAAAACTATTTACCAATTATGATACTTAACTCATTCGGAGCCAACGACACGCATCGCGTGTCCATGAAAATTCTACTCGCCACGCCGCGGACACGCCTCGCGTGTCCATAAGTTTTCGATTATATCTCGAAAAGTACATGAAAAAAATTAATAAAAATTTGTGTACATGGTATTTACCACACGAATAACCATATATTCACGTGGTTTCTACTTTGAAAGAAGTTATGTTTATACCAAAAACGAACCCCTTGTGGGATGCCAAGAACACGCGACGCGTGTCCACTTTGAGTATGCGACCAGAGGTTCTAAAAGTTTGTTTAACTTTCCATCAAACTCACTACGTTAGCTTGTTTATTATAATATTAGTACTTACAAAATAATATGTTTCTGAGTGATTTTAGTCGTTAGATGAGTAAATAATTTATATAGCATACAAACAACAAAAAATATTATAAATTTAATAATATATAAGTAAGTTTGAGAATCACATCATATTTAATTTACCTATTTACCTAAATATCCATATTCCGCCATAATTCCTGGTTTAAAATCACTATACTGTTGCCACAACCTTATCTCTTTCGTTGCACAAACAGAACTAAGGAAATAAACTGCCACAATGTATTATTAACGTATTTAGAAACATTTAACTTGTCGCAGAGCCAGTGGACACGCGTGGCGTGTCCATTTTTTCTTAGTCGCAGAGCCGCGGACACGCCTCGCGTGTTCATGACCGTTTGTATGGCGGCTCCGCTAGTAAGACGCTGAAAAATGGCGCGGTGTCGAATGAGTTAAATTGTTATTATAAAAATATATGTATTTCATAAGTTAAACTTCGGCCAATTTTTCATAGATCAGATAACCATTCCCAAATCTCTTATAACTCAACATACGAAACAAAAATCCCATTACCATTATAGAACCTTTTCCCGTCTATCAGACAGGAAGAGCCCCAGCACGCGCCTGACCGGAAAGCCTTTGCAGCTCGTAGGTAATCCATTTTTATTAAGATAGCACTCACTACCAATGCGAAAGTGAAATGGACCACACACGCTAAGAGAAACCTCTTGTAATATATTATGGGTACAGTGTTAGGACGTATGGAGAATGCTAAATAGCTGTGATTCTTCTCTGTTTGGTGTATGAGTTAAGAGATTAGAGATGCATGGGTTCTTTGGGAGGTTTAGCTAGATTTTTTTTAGTAATATTAAAGGCATCATAACATAGTAATGTAGTAGTCAGATTAATCATGTTTTAGAAGTTCTGCTAACACTGCTAATAAGGTAACGTCAGTATAAACAATTTAGTAAGTATATCTATATATGTTTATAATTAAAAATCTATTTCCTACGTATACGAGTATAAAGCTAATTAAGCGTACTAGTCATCGTATATTTAAGAAATATACTTATAATACGATTAATACTCACTATTTAGCGTTCTAGTTTTTCAAGTAAATTGTAAATCTCTCACTAACACTTAATGAAAACGTAATTTCCTCGTTTGGAACGTGACTACAAACTAACTACCTTTCTTCTTTGTATAAAAAAGCCTACACGTTAACACGTCAGATATTACTGAAACAATTCACCTTAACCTTAAATTACTTGCTAAAAGCGACTAAGGATCTAACATGCTCCAAGGTTAACGTGACGTCATTCATATGTATGTGATAATATAGATACGTGCTAGTCGGAGACTAATAGTCTGGATAAATGGAATAGTTTATTTGTTAATAGGTTGTCAATATCCCTATAAATATAAAAAAGTGAACTATAACGGCGAAATGTGTATGCTGAGGTTTGAAATATTAATAAAGTGAAAATTGTTTTCTAGCATCATAATGAATAGGGATCCGTTATCACTGCTTGCCATGTAGGGACACGAGTGTTATTTATACATACATACACATCACGCTTGATTCCCTGTAGAGGGGACAGAGATCACAAATCCTTAACTGTCCAGATCATGACAAAACCCTTTCGCTTCCTTGACACTCATACACCTCTTCATACACACTAGGCGGTATTATATCACCTTTAACACTAGTCTTAAATGTCCTTAATAAAAAGCTAGTTTAATTAGCGTAATAGTATCCTACATATTAGTATATGCTACTCATACAGACATATACTCACGTCCTTATATCCCATTCGAATAAACAGAACTACAGTGATTAATTACTAACGGGACTTATCGCGTATGTTTTTTTGTATAATAATAAAAAAATAATTTAATAAAGATAATAATAAATAAGTTAATTAAGGTAACTTTATTATATAAAAACATACGCGATAAGTCCCGTTAGTTATTAATCAAGAGTATAAATCGCGAATCTCTTAAAACTATAAGAACTACAGTGACATAATACCTCCTCGGTCACTTTTAGCGAACTAGTTACATAACATTTAGAGCTCAGGTACTAGTTTTCATAACTCACATTCGTCATATGTGTGAATCTACTGACCCTGACGAGACAGAGAGGGCTAGACACGACTTTAGTAAGAGTAAGAGAGAAGGCTGCAAAAAAACAAGTTACCTTAAAAAGATTGTCACATGTTTACGAAAAGAGGTTTAATTAAGGAACAAATAATGTTATATATATGGAAATGTACTCAAATTACGTATTTGACTATATATAGCCTCTGTTCTAAACATAAAGGTTAAATATAAATAGTTAAAAGGTTTAATTTTAGGAAATAATAACATAAGGTGTTACAGTTCAGTACAATGGTTGGTAACATTGTTTTGATTTGGCATTAATCATGAGTAAACATACATACATGTCCGTTTCCGTAAAGGTGTAGCAGAGATCACGGTTCCTTATATTTTGAAAAACGTTTCAGTCATATTTACATTCATACACATCACACATCATACTCTTTATACATACTTAATAGTTAGTATACCATGAATATCGGGGTAGTCATGCCAGATGGAACATTGGTGACAAGTTGCTAGCCCATCGCCTAAGGATCCCATTTACCCTTAATCTCTTAGTCGCGTCTTACAACATATTGGAAAGACTGGCAGCTAGTTACCATACTATTGACGCCCAAACTAGCTCAGTCTAACTATTCTCTTAAATAACACTTCATGCTAATACATATACTTCCCTTGATGCCTTTTCTTAAGTCAGTTTTCAGTATGAATATTTGGCTTATATATAACTAGCGACCCGCTCCGGCTTCGCACGGGTATAAAATATATAGCCTATTCCACTATTCAATGGATGTTATTATACATATAAACCTTCCTCTTGAATCACTCTATCTATTAAAAAAAAACACCACATCAAAATCCGTTGCGTAGTTTCAAAGATTTAAGCATACAAAGGGACATAGGGACAGAGAAAGCAACTTTGTTTTATACTATGTAGTGATATATAGTTATATGAACCACAAAAAAGTTGCTAACACAGCACTTAACACATTCCATTTACCCCTAGTCCCTTAGTCATCTCCTTTGGCATACCGGGAAGAACTGCAACTATTATACATAATTTTTACGTCCCAGACTATCACTGGAAACCTCCTTCATACCGAGAAGAACGGCAGCTAGTTACAATCCTATATTCCCCATACCATTCTTTACATACATACATACACATCACGCCTGATTCACTGTTGAGGGTTGGTAGCGATCACGGATCCCCATCTGTCCTACTGACAGACCACTTTCGCTTCATTGACATTCATACATCTTCTCATACACTCTCGGCGGTTATAGGTACTCCTAACGTCACCTTTTTTCAATATAGCGTCTATCTGACTGTTATATGTCTCATTAGGGCGGCCCCTACGTAACCACCCTTCCACTTCACTCATATATATTCCTTTTGTCAATCTGCTATCATTCATCCGCATAAAATTATATATATATACGTCCCAGACTATTACTGGACCGACACCTTCACACCGAGAAGAACGGCAACTAGTTACCATCCTATATTCCCCATAGCATTCTTTAGCTGTCCTCTTAAATTAAACTCCATCCAAATATATATCCCTTGTTCACGGAAGGTCATGAAAATGCAACAGTTCCAAGTATCCGACCCACTTCTTGGGACAGGTGGACTTTCTCGTTACAAATATGTGCTAAATAAACGTCTTTGTATCCTTGTAAAGTGGACAGAATATTGGTGATATAGTATGGTCAGTTATCTTTAGAATTGTGCATGCGTTAATTTCATATCCGTTTTTGGTTAAATAGATTCAATTTTCTGCTACTGTTTTAGTTGATTCTAAATTACATTTGAGAATAAATACTAGTCATAACATATTATTTGAAACATTAGCTTTGCTATCAATTCATAATATTTCAAAGACGTGACAGATTCTTTTAAGAAAACACAGTATCTGTTAACAACGCTAGACTTGACATCTGTCTCTATGGGCCTCTTTGGGCTTAAGCCCTTTAAAGTGCATGAAAATGATCACTAAAACCTCAAAGTTCAGCAAAAGGATATAAGGTGATAAATACGAAAATATTCAAATAACATCACTAACATATTCTTATGACACAATTCCTATAGTTCATCCCACAATACAAGTAAACCACCAATATGTTCGCATCCTACAAAGGACCATGTCATACTAACATCATACGCCATACTAGTACGTAACACAGCTATTCACTATCCTATAAGTCCCTAAGCTTCACTGGGCATTACCTGAAGGCATTCGTCTACATCTTAATCGCTGCGCAACCGGCTTAACGGTAAGGCTTTATGGGCAAGTGAAATTTTATGATATTGATTAATAAAATCGATTTCTAGGAAGAAGTTGGCATTAACATTGACACCGGTTGGCGCCTAGATGAATAAATACAGGTAGGCTTCGAAGGTCTAAGCAGGTGTTTGGGTTTTTGAAACATAGATATAAAGTAAGGTTTAAGTGTCGGTTTATAGGGAATCTTTTGTCACATTTGGACTGTTATGATGGTTATGATTTAGGATTAAAGTTGCGTAAGATATCGCGTAAAAAGGATTAAGAACCCCTAATTTTTTTACCCTTAATATTTTCGTATGATATACCCGGAAGAAGGCAGTTGATTTAATTAAATTCCTATATCTCCCTACACCTCAATATAGACACGGATGTTATATGTATTTACGAGTATGTACTAATTTTTAGGGAGATATTAATTAACCATAAGGCTGTCCATCGCATAAGTCATAGGTCATCATCAGTACATATATACATTCATACATTCGGTTTTACTATAGGTTTTATTTTTTATATGCGATTTTGTTCCAGACACACATCTGCACACGTCCTATTCAAAAATCCGCGTATACTTTTAAACCATCACAGCCCGCCTTCCGGACTGTTCATACTATTCACATGAGCCTTTCATCGCGTTAAGCCCACATCGATCCCACAGATCAATCGCCAATAAATCAGCGGCGGAGGCTAATCTCTGCGACTCACAGACAAACACTCGGCGCGGAATAAACAATATTCAGCATTCGTATAAATTGTGCGATGACGCAACTGCGATTTGATTGGGGCCACGAGAAGCGCGGTGAAAGGGAATGAAAGCGATGGTAAATAGATAAGATACTTTTATTGTACGGTTTTTTTTGCGCTTAATAGTTATTTACACAAATGAAGCCACAGATATAGACAAGTTTATAAGTAATATACTGAAAAAAAGGTGTTGTTTAAAGTAACTTTTTTTTTGTTATTATACAGACATAAATAAGACTCAATATTATCTTGGATTATTCAATAAACTGTTGAACTTTTCGTATATGAATTGAGGATATTGTCTACTATTTAACTGTTAAATGTTAGTTTATCTGTTAACCATAATATAACTCTACGGTCATTTGATTTTTTTAAAAGACAGAGGACTGTCACTAACTAGACCTATAATAAAAAAAGACTTGTAATAAATATCAATACTTATATTCCTACATTCAAACCAATCCCCAACCCATTCCCATCCTACAAAAACCACATTGACCCTTGCCAACCATACACCACTTTCATCCGCCATCTTGAATCCAGGATCCTCACCGCCGTTCTCGTGGCCCCACTGGCGACGCTACCGTGGCGCGTAGGCAATAACTCTCAATTACCGCCGACTTCAAAGGGCAGTCGCACGCGCCCGCCGCCTCTCGCTTATCGGCCCCGCTAATGCCTGATTCTACTTGCTATTGCATAGCTAATTAATACTGAGACATACATACATACGGTACCGGCAAGGTGGGAAGACTTGCGCAGGTTGGCCGGCATCGAATGGATGCGAACGGCCACTGAGAGGAGGAAGTGGCGTCATTTGGTGGAGGCCTATGTTCAACAGTATAGTATAAAGATCTTTCCCGTATTCCTAACGGGGGATCACGGATGTTCATATGTCTCGAACCTGATAAACCACTTTCGCTTCATTGACTGTCATATATATACACCTTCTCATGCTCACGCGGAGATTGAAGGTACTGCTAATGTCATCCCTTTTCAATATGTTGTCTATATGACTGTCTTGTGTATCGGAAGTACTTGCATTAAAAATTCAAGAGCTTAAGTTTAAAGCCATCTTCGCAAAAGATTACCTATCACCATTTTATATACTGATACACCTAAGACTTGTCTTGATCCGATAGAAAAGGGTAACTTTTAACTGCCGAGTGTATATTAAGACTTTAATGGATGTCAACGAAACAATTGCAATGTTATACAATATAAACAAATTTAGCGTTACACAGTACAAATAAATTGCTGAAACTTTACCCGAAACTGACAGTTGTTAGCCCGGATTGACACAAGAGGGGCTCCTAGATCTCTGCCTATCCAAGGAAATAGATTCGTGCCTACATGTATGTATGTTCCCAGTACCCCATTCGCAGAATCGAGGCTTAGCACACATGCAAATCCGCGCTAAGCAGCGACTGTCGTGCGCCGCGCAAGTGTGATCTATTACTAAGAAGCCTCTGCGATCCGATTACGCATTCTTCAGGCTGCATTGTAGCTATTTGATGGCTCTATCCAATCGCGTGATTGGTACATACCAATAAGTACATAGTTTTGATTGGGACAATAGAAGAAAGTACCTGTACAGACGAGAGTGTATGAAGAGATAAATGGATGTATGGAGGAGGTCTATGAATGTCAATAAAGCGAAAGTGGTTTGCTAAAAACGGGAAAAAAAGGATACGTGAACTCTGTTTATAATTTAGTAGAAATGGCATTGATTTGTATGTATTTAATCCAGAAGATAGTTATGTCTTTAGGGTTTAATCTAACCAATAAGGATTAAAAGAACTGTAGAAAATGTACAACATAAGCTCACATGTTCCAATCTATTTCGGCATGGACAGTACTATACATATAGGAGAATCTGCTTAAGAACATTTACCATGTATCAGTGTTGAGATTCTATTAACATGGAAAATTTGTGATAGGTTGTTAAAACATCGCCATTATTTTCCTTTTAACCACCACGACACCTAGGATAGACAGGCAACTAGATAACATTTAATTTACGGTTACGAGCGACTGTGTTATAGTGGGGAATATCTCTGCCTTCTTTTAAGAGGACCCTAGTATCGAGAGATTTCGGAGGTGGACACTCAAGCCTTTAACTACCTCACCACAATAAAAAAGGGAGTGCATACACAAATCGTGAAGCGTATGTATGTATTATATTTGAATTGTGAAGAACTGATAACCTATCTGGTTGGGTACTGACTATGGTGTTAAAGGTACTGTTTAAGTTGATTGGTATTCGTATTGACAAAGAAGGTGTTCTATTTTCTGATTCCTGATGAGTATACATACATAGATACATATATTGACGCCACTACGTCTTTTACAACATTCAAATGATAGTTACTTAAGTCTTAAGCTAAACAACCACTATCTTACAACATCTACTAAAAGGACATTTAAATACATATAATTATATCGTTTCCACACACATATCAACACTACACTAGCAATTATCATTTCACACGAATCTAGGCGTCGAGTCGACACTAGAGTGTTTGCATAAATCACTTTTAATAGGTCTTAACTGCGTGTCCTAGGTGCAGAGTTGAGTACTAAGGCTGCCTGTCTTAAGGCTGAATGGACGGTTCGCTCAGGTTTGACCCTTGATTGAGTAAAGGTCTTAGGTTCAATTCTTAAATAAGGATTAGACATTCATAAATACACAACACGTACATTTAACTAAATAATAAATACAAGGTTATTTTTTCAATAAACTGTTTTCGGTTCTTAGATGATAATGTATACCGTAACAAGTAGTGCTTGGATGAGGGCCACAAGTGATGGCGTTTTGTGGCATAATCCCAGAAAATATGTCATGATTAATTGCTAATTGATTTAGTATGTAACAGGAACCAAATTTAATCGATAATCCATAGATGTGATTTAATTTCCTTACTCTAACAAGTTTTACTTATATTTCTAACTCAAAGTTGAATGCACAATAAGTTTACAGTTTTACAAAATCATTTCATCAATTTACAATTTATCTTTGTATCACACACTATTTCTTTTTCTCTCTTAAAACTATGACTCTACAGTTGATTAAAGATGATTTTTTTGTCTTAATAACATTAAGAGGAGGTTTTCTACATACCTTAGCACTAGACCCGGCTTTGCTCGTGTTTTCCAGCTCCTGTCATGCAAAAAGAAGCAGTTAGTTAGTTATTCAAGCAAACCCAATTTAACACAGGTTAAGTTGTTAATAAAACTCGGGGAACTTAAGTTATATGCACTTAAGTCCTTTTGTATTTGAGGCACCTAAGTAAGATGTAAATGCCAAAATACACAGGGAGAATATGTATTGATTTCGTCTTTAATCTGTAGGTACTTGTACATAATATATAACAAGATTATACTTTCTATTGAAATTAGCCTGGTTCTTATGTCGAAAATTAAGCCAATACTTCATAATAAAAAGTTTATAATTAAAACAATCTTCTTGACATAAATAAATTCAATTTATATCGTACAATACAAAGCAAAAGTTATTAAATTATAAGATGCATTCAATTAATAAAGCAATGCGTTAAATCTTATTAGTACTCTTAATAAATAATACCACAATAAACTCCATTTTCATCCCGCTGTCAATATCTGAAAACCTGTAAAATGTAAATTGATAAAAGGGTACCCGTGCTAAGTCGTTATGTCGATAAGATTAGGAGTTAGTAGTGGTTTTGGATATATAGTCAATCTTTAAGCTATCTACTACGATACTACGGTAAGGGAAAACATCGTAAGGAAACCTACCTGTTCCCCGAATTTCTAAATTATTGTTACTTTTATCACGGGTACTTAATTTTTCACGGTCTTAAAATTAAGATTGCTAAATCAATAACTAAATATTTACTTGTATTGAAAGCGTATAATACTTATACCCTCCGTGTTTATAAAATGGAAGACAAAATATCATATTTCCATTACGTTTACTCCAATGCTATTCATATACCTTTTTATACATACTCAGCTTTATAATATAAATCAAACCAACCAACCAATTTTCATATATTCCACATTGCTATTGAGGTGGACAGAACCTCAAACATATAACAAAATTGATCATGGGCATCACGTGCATGCAGGCATTACATATACATCATACATATACATACACATCCTCTGATCCCTTTCGGGGTTGACAGAACCTTGGAGACAATAATATCTCCTAGGTCACATCTTAGCATTAATATTTGGGATGATATAAGGACAGCGGTGACAGTTTGCTAGCCTATCGCCCAACAAATTCCATTTTCCCCCACTCCTTAGTCGCATACGACATGCCGGCAAAAACTGCAGCTAGTTAGCATCCTTTTTACGTTCCAGACCAGTACAAAAGGTCCTATTGTGAAGAGAAATCAGATGCTCAGTAATTGGGCTAAGAATAATGGGAGGGGCGTTCCACGTATTTACGAAAGCATATTGTTTAATTGCCAATTAACTGGTTAATTACTTCGATCGCCACCGAAAGGTTAAGAATACGATGTTATTGCCTCCGTTTAAAAAGGCTTGGACAGTAAAAGAATGCTTATGTTTTTGAAGTAAATCGCCGTGCATGTTGTAGAAGGGACTAGGGGTTGATGGAATTTATTGAAGAATAGGTTTGCAATGTTATATTAATGTTCAAATTCATTCACTGTTCTATATTAACGCCGTGATAACCTCTATATAATTGCTAGAAATTAACAAGTACATTTAATATCTCCGAGATTCAGTCTATTTTGAAAGGGATTAAAGCAGTATATTAGCTATTATGTATAAGTATGCCTATTTGCGAATATGTAGGTCAGAAAGCTTAGAATAAAATGTACAGCAGCCTGCTTTCAGACTAAGAAATATGAGAAATGGAGATTACCACCGCTGCAAGATTTCTATCAAAGATGTTAAGGTTACAGACCCTCCTTTTTTCCAACCGTGGTACACCAATTCCGCTTTACATCTATACTCCAATATCCATGCATCCACACTCGATATTAAAGGCACTTTCTCATCATACCACTCGCACCATATAACTTAACCTTATTTTATAATTTCTAATACCTGACGTTACGTAACGAATAGAGCTCGCGTGTAAAATGTGGCCAGTGCAAAATATATGTAAATAGCCCCATTAGCGGGGTATGAATGAGATTGCGTAAGGCTTGGGACCTGAATTATGTGGTAATTGCCAGCCTTGGGCCCTACACGATCCACGCGCCCAATTAAAACCTTCATTACCTCGGACAGATCATATTTAAAACTAGTTTAGGGCCGACTATCGAACGACTAAAACTTAATTCGAAAGAACTGGATATTAGCCTTTTTAAATTGACACACGTATGTAGTGTGAAGAACAGAAGAGTGTGTATAAGAAGGTTAATGGTAGTGAATGAAGAAAGAGAGGTTAGTCAAGATTATTTCAGGTAGCGATCGATAATTTCTACCTATCCCGTTGGGGACGTAGTGGCGTTAATTTAAGTGTATATGTTTATTACCCATAACATTTATACACTTTTAGTCTCGACATTAAGTTAAACCAGTATAACATTAGTATTTAGATCATACATGACCACTCGAAAACATTAATTGACCATCTCATACATGCCTATACATTCTATACCTCATACATCGTACTTTTTAATCCTGTTTCAATCGATTTTATTGACCTATATGAATTAATATCCTATATCTTTTTAAAAAATGATAACCTATAACTAACGATTTAAGATAATCTCTATTTTAGTACTTTAGTTTCAATATCTTCTCAAAAACCGTACATACATAAACAAAAACTCTCGTCCTTTAACCCTTTTTAGGGTGTACAGAATCTCAGAGACACAACTTCTCAATCACCTTTGGCCTAATTATCAGGTTTGTTTTGAAATAAATATGGGGTATTGGTGACAGGTTACTAGCCTATCAACTAATAGTTTCTATTAAAGCACGGATTGAAATCTGTCATATTAAAAGTTGTTTTGGTGAACCATAGACCAACAGACCAACGTTATATGTGTCCATAGCCTACACCTGTGTCTACCCCGTAGCATATGTATGTGATATTTAAAATCCATACACCGTACGTGCTAATTAAAATAGCAACAATTGTATCAGTAAGATAACATGATATCAGAAACCATAAAGTACTATACAGACTGGCGAAAGTATTTTACGAATAGCAACCTTAATCAACGAAAAAAGCACCTTAAGTTCTACTTCTTTAAGATGTTTTTTAAATAACAGTGTCGAAATAAGTTAAGTACGAAGAAAAAAGAGTTTGTGAGTAATTAAAAATAATGTTAATTGCGTACATTAATTTGATAAACACTGATGACATTTTATATAATGCAAATTTGAGGTACTTATGCATTATTCAATGATACGAATGCACGTATTAATGTTGACATTTGCAAGTCTGGGACTATAATAGAATGCTCAGCTACTTTGAGCAAGCATATCTATAAGTTAAAGAAAACTAAAGATTTATATAGTTATATTTTGGGTGATAAACTAGCAACTTTTAGTAAGATCCTAAATCTTATCTATTTGTCATAACAAACGGTTTTGTAAACTTTTTGTACTTTCCATTAATTTAAATTACGTATAGTTCAAGCCTCTTTTTATTTAGCGGGGTAGACGATGTAGCGAAATCATTGGCTATGTAACACATAAAAAACACGAAAAATCAAATAAGCAAAAGAATCGTTGAAAGTAAAATTGCACACACAATAACACACAAAAGCTCACACTGACGAACCCAGTGACGACATTTTTCACCCTGGAACATACCTGTAACATATAAGAACACACAACATTAAAGAACAAAAAAATATATAATCACTACATAGTATAAAACAAAGACGCTTTCTTTGTCTCTATGTCCCTTTGTATGCTTAAATCGGACTACTACGCAACGGATTTTGATGCAGTTTTTTTAATAGATATAATGATTTATGAGAAAGGTTTATATGTATAATAACATCCAGTAAAAAGTAAAAGTAAAGGAGTAGGCTGTATATTTTATACGCGTGCGAAGCCGGAGCGGGTCGCTAGTAAGTAATATATAAAAGTATATAACATATATTATATTCATACTGAATGGAATTATATGACTTGAGATTGAATGTATAACAAAATAAATGTCACTAATCCTCTTGTCAGATAAAGGATATCAAGATTTATTGTTGATGTTTACCTTCACCAAAATACCATGTGATCAACCGCTGGATGGTGACTAACTGAAATATTTACTGCACAATACTTTATTTAATTTCAGTAACCTAAGGAATGTCAATGCGTTGACAATACACACATAACATTAATTGGAATCGTATTAATGTTATGGGTGTATTGTCAACACATTAACATTCCTTAGGTTACTGAAATTAAACTTAACATAAGCGTGTATGTATATCTCTTAGTGGCCTCTTACGCAATATTGAACGGAGTGAACTTATATGACAATAAATAAACGAAATTCAGCACAACTAGTTATTTGTTGCATTTCACAAAAGATTCTCTGCTAGGTACAAAGTTAAGACGAATGGCTTAAAGAAAATATTAGTAACAAATAACACGCTTAGTACAGATAGCAATGAACGGTAAAAATAAACAAATTTAGTATAAAAATATCAAGTTCTCGTTGCATTTTAAATAAAAATATATTGAGAAGCTACAGTAAATGTACTATCTGGTCAACACGAGGGTTCGAATTACTACCTTGGCAATAGCGCAGATGGACATCTGAACCTCTGACAACCCCGCCAGTGTTAATGGTCGTGAACACGTTTGCCTTTTTGTTTGTCTATAGTAAATGAATTAAAAAGAATGTATTATGCCTTTACATTCCACTAGGAAAGGTGTAAATTTATCGATTTCAATTTGAAAAATCAGAGAAAACTTAAATCTGGAAACTCCCCTTTATCTTACTCATATCTACAAGCTCTTTAACCCGAAGCATGTTGTAGGTTTATATGTGTAGAAGAAGTAGTAGTATAATGTATTTAAGTCGTAACACCAATTTAACTATAATGTATCTTTACATACATTGTCTATTTCTATGTACATTTTCGTAACAAAATTCCATTTACGTAATGCATCGAATATTACGGTGGGGGAAAATATCGAGAGGAAACCTACCTGTTCCCCGAACAGGTAAGTCAGTGCTTAAATGGCGTCACAGTTTACCATCTGTCACATGATGATGAGTACTGACTGTCTGGTCAACACGTGGGTTCGAGGTGGCCATAGAATTACTACCTTCGCAATCGCGGAGATGGACACCTAAACCTCTGAACCCGCAAGGGTTAATGTTAGTGAACGCGTTTTTCTTGTTATTTTTACATTTTGTGTTTTATTTCCATCTTTTGCTCTTTTTCCCAACTCTACCTCAAAAAACCAACACTCCTTTAACAAAAGCAGCGTGCTCTGACATCCATCATAGCTCATTGTGTCCCTGACCACGCTTAACAATGCATGGCATGCCATTAGTCACCTTTTACCTATGGGGACCCACGCACTGCACAATGGATAAGAAAGCTTGTGCCACGAAAAAATTAAGGTTTTGTATACCTATGACCTTTGTTTGTGTATGGTCCCGTGATGATATATATATACATACATACACATCATGCCTGATTCCCTGTAGAGGGTAGGCAGAGATCACGTAATCCCATTTGTCCCGATCCTGACAGACCACTTTCGCTTCATTGACACTTATACATCTTCTCATACACATTTGGCGGTTATAGGTATTCCTAACGTCACCCTTTTTCAATATAGCGTCTATCCGACGTTATATATCTTATTGAACCGGCCCCTACGCATTCGCCCCATAACCGCCGAGTGTGTATGAGAAGATGCATGAGTGTCAATGTAGCGAAAGTGGTTTATCAGGATCGAGACAGATGGGGATGCGTGATCCCTGCCTACTCCTCTACAGGGAATCAGGCGTGATGTGTATATATATATGTATATGTTACTAAGACGCAAAAGAATGTAAACTAGCTGCCGTTCTGCCTGACATGACGTAGGAGGCGAATAGGGAACAATGGAATTTGATGGACAATGGGCTAGCAACATTGGTGAATGCTCTATATAACATCGAAATCCCGTCGAATAAATATTCAAGCTAAAAAGTGACCTAGGAGATATTATCATGTTTCCGAGGTTCTGTCCACACCGAAAGGAATGAAGGGCTGTGAATATATATGTATGTAATAATGTATATAAATTAGTATTCACGATTTGTACCTACCCATATGTAGGACAATTAGCTTGATGTATATATGTAATGCCATAAGCGATATGACTTCAGTATATGCATATATACACTGTCGTCAGCTGCATTGAATTGACAATAAACTTGATTGAAAAGCCTTTATCTACCTGCACAGCCTTCGTCCGTGGAGGTTTTAATCAAAATAAAACCGCGGTGATACTATCACCAATTTGCTGCTTATTTATTCAAGCTCGCGCCACTCGGGTTTAAAAGGAATATGCCGTGAATTTGTACGTACTAATAATTATGTAATTATTTATTGTTTGTTTGTTTGCTATTTTGGAATACTACATGATAAATATATGTTCTATTAAGGGCCTAGGTGTTTATTTAGTAATTGTTACAGAAGAGGCTGTAGCCTCGTGGGGAAGACTCCCGAATTCTTGTAAGCGGTCCTAGGATCTAATTACAACTACATAATTCATAATCTATAAAGTAATAGCATCAAGTTACCCACACCTAGCATGCCATTGAAATTTCGGTTATGGGCACTCAAGTCACTGACTACTCCGCCACAAAAAAGAGCGTGATTAACAAGTGCTATGTTTCAGATTTCTTATAATTACAACTGATGTTGAAATGACGTTACTAACTGAGGCAAATGATAATTTTATAAAATGAAAGAAATAACACCCAAATTTTCACACTTAACACTTATTTATATATTAGAGAAAACTTTTTTAAGGAGCAATATTCTTCTTTTGCTTATTCTTAAAATATACCAAACCTATATGTATAAGCTTTCTACAAGAAACTACGAAAACTTAAGATTATAAACCTATATTCACAATGCCATTACAACCATCAAGGAAGTGAATATTATATATTACACACGAGCGAACCCCCTCGCACAAGCCTAGTGCATAAAATCAATAACGCAAACAAGCACCCATAGAAATTTATTGACAATTGTTTTTATTTTTTATCACCGATTCGCGCCTAAAGTGTTTATTGGATTCGAATAGGCAGGCGATGATACGACTTTGATATGCCAGTTAAATTATGACGTTATGAGCATAAATTACTTTTATTGCTTATATCACTTGCATGACCTCGTAAGACAGAACCTTAAGGCATAATGTGCGGGAGGAACATTGAGCTAATAATTTTAAGGTACTAGTATTCGAGGGTATAGTTAAGGTGGTAGTACAAAGGCTTGGATAGAAGATTCAGGGTTCAAATCCTTGCAAGCAGTATAAAAAGAAAATTTCTGTATAGATGTATTTATAATTTTAATACAAATCAGAGAATCGCGTCAAATTGGCAAAAGGCTTTAATAATAATCATTAGCCAGTACAGGCTTTGTCATCACACAAACATATTTATCAGGTTAGCATACATTTTGACCGTTCCTAGCAAACCACTTCCGTTTTACTAACACTCATATATCTCTTCATACATACTATTATATATTTATACTATTACTGGTAATTCTAACGCCATAATTCTTAAGTATGGGTATCCACAATCTTTTAGGAACACCTAACGTTACTCTTTTAAAGTATCTGTTATCTCTAGCTTCCCGTTGTAGGTAGACAGATGTCATGAGTATCATACATACACACGTATTTAGTATTTATATACTCGTACATTCTATCGAAGGACCTCACACGGTAGTTTGACAGGGTAGGCCGCGTAGAACTTATACAGATCAAAATGGAGACATTCTTCTCAAGACGGGTGTACGCAGCGTGAAGAACAGAAGAGCATGTATGAGAAGGTTAATAGGTGTGAGTAAAACAAGAGATTTCTCAGTGTCGTGCCAGGTGGCGATCGATATTCTCTGCCTGTCTCGTTAGACAAAAATAAATGTATGTTTCTAACCACGCCCTTTACATAACTACAAACCAGTTGCAAAGATAAGGCGAAAATATTGCACCAGCCCCGAAATATGTGCCTTACTTACTCCTACGATGGAGGAGTGAGATAGCTAATGGCACGGAAGATACAAGCGATAAGGCCGCGCTGAAATTAAGCCTCGTAAAGACATTAAAAAACTCATACAGATTGACAGGATAGGCAGATATTTTGCATACTATATGGCGAAACTTTACAATCGCATTGCGGTGGTGTAATGGCAGAAATGAAAGCACTATGAAAGGACTTAACTCAAAGCCCATGTTTCACCAGAGGCTTTAGTCCATGATGCGTTTTAGCACTAACGCAGTTCAACATCAGATCAGGAATAGTGGTAAAATCGGTGTGGAATTTCAAATTTCGCTAAAAAAAATGGCAAAATTTGACACTTTTGCGAAACCACTCTCAACTTCACTGTTATTTTGAAAAAAATATTAGTGTACTAAGGCCCCAGAGTATGTGGAAGTAAGGCCATCATAGGTATTGGAAATTTATTGCTATCCATATAGATTATAAGCCAGTATGTAAAGTAAAGGTAGGTTTCTCCATGATATTGTCTCTCACAATTCATGTGAAAACATTGTGAAAACATAACCTTCTAAAACCTGCTCATTTTACTACTATATATTTTAGATGAATAAAAAATAAGAGGTTCATTCGTTGTTATAGACCATAGTCAATCCATGTAAACGCTGATATGGAATACTACCTGTCACGTTCGGTGATATCAGGTATCTGCTCTATTATGGTCATGTAAACTTACGTTACTGACCACACCAAAAGGTTTAAGACTCGTGAAGTGTATGTATGGTTAAAATACATTACTAATTTTTCTTAAAGAATTCACTTCTTTAAGAATTCAAAAATTTCCCGTTTTTCATAATTCTATATTCGTATAGAACCTAACATTTTTAATACTGCTATTGTATGCCAACTAAATAAAGTTTTTCAATCTTCCTTTAACACCTCAACATACACTGTACTGTATTCAACAATAAATTGAATTGAATTGATGTCGCCACAACATTCCCTCAACTGTCGAAGTAACAACAATGGCCCACCACTGACCCATATTTCGAGGCGCGCCGATGCTATCAGTCCACACCTCTCGTCCGTTAATTCGACACCAATTTGTTATCGTCTTATCTTTGGATAATTATCCGAAAAGCAGACTTAATGAACGGGTCCGCTACGGCGCATCTTCGGTGCAGCGGGTCGGGTTTATAGTGGGACGTCTTTGGGAAAAGATTAATACAACTTGACGTTAGTAGTAGTTAATAGGGTTTATGTATGTATGTACGTTGTATTAGATGAATTTAATGAAAAGAATATTAATAGATTAAAGAGCAACTATCATCCATTTAGAACTCTTGAATGAAGGTTGGTTGTTTTACTTTACATAGGTAAGTGATAAGTTAATTCTTGTTAAGCAAATGATAACAATATCAAATTAATAAAATATTGAATACGTATTAGGTATAATTCATTTGATAAAAATTATCATTGCAAGCATTAATTAAGTTTGGTAGTATGTATATTAATGTCTATGATAACGTTTTAGTCCTTTTAGGTTCTATAATTAAAAGATTTAGAAAATGTTTCAATGTTACCGATTTTCACATTCAAGATGGTATTTCATCATATAATCCAAAGTCCAATTTTAACTATTCTTACACTCAAGATGCTACCATATATTCCCCAATCCTTCTTACTCAAAAGCCGACCTTCCCCGCAGCGTCCTACCTGGTTATTACGCAGTGAGTTATCACCGAGCGCGTCACGAACGAAAGCGATAATTAGGTGCAAAGCCCGTTTCGGACGGACGAGCTTCCGAGAACAGATCGAGAATCGGACCCCGCCACTTGATGGAAATTTCGGCGTGAGTTTCTAGTCACTTTGTAACTTACATACTGTATGACAAACAAAAAGACAAACGCGTTCACGACCATTATTAACCCTTGCGGGGTAATCAGAGGTTCAGGTGTCCATCTCCGCAATTGCGAAGGTCGTAATTCTATGGACACCTCGAACCCACGTGTTGACAGATCAGTACTCAATGTGACAGGTGGTAAGCCATGTCGCCATTTACAAGCACTAACTATTACCTGTTCGGTGAACAGGTAGGTTTCCTCACGATGTTTTCCCTCACCGTAGTATACATACTGTATGACTGAAGTAAAATGCTCACTAGATGCAATAGCTACAAGTATATACCTAAGATATATATGTATACTGTTTTGTAAATAGACAAACACTAATTCAGCATATATAAATAAACGGCTAAACTTGGGCCCAAATAGTGTTAAGTTGGTGGTGGATTAGTAAGTGACAGATTTCGCCATTTTTAAAGCGAAATTTGGCACTTGCTGATATTATTGGTGAAATTTGACACTTTTGCTAATCCACTACCAACTTCACACTATTACTGATCTGATATTGACTTGCGTTTGTGCAAAAACTTATTAGTAGACTTGGCCCCTGAAAAGCAGAAATAAGTAATTCTTAACTCAGTCTCCATCGGGAATGGAACCTGATACCTTACGATTAGCATACGGTTGGTTAACCATTCGCGCCCTGCAGCCATCACAACTATAAGGAATTGTCATGAAAATACCTCATAAGAACCGCAATGAAAACATCGGCTGATTACAATTTATTACGTCCCTCTTATTATAAAAGTTACCCAACAATCTAGGTGAAGCAAAGGGCTAGTAACTAGAGCCATAAGGCTCTAATGACTTAATGACGGAAGCCCTTCACGGCTAGAGGAGTGGGCGGGGTAGACAGAGTCGCTTGGTTTCTCTCATTACTTAAAGTGTTAGGCAAAATGATTTGACGAGCCTTCGGGCGCTGTGGACCGTATGGGTCCCGGGGTTTAGGACCTTGGATATAAAAGTCATAAAGGAATATTCATGAAAATATTTCTAAATACTAGGTCGGTGATTATAGCTACTTCTGTACTTCTTCAGTAAGTCTCATATGTTTATGGATTCCATTTCACCCATCCTTAATCTTCTGTCAATCTGCTACGCATACGCTCGTCTCCTTACAGAGAAGTGACAGTGATTACGTTTCCCCATTATTCCTAACAAACCACTTAAACTTCGTTCACATCCATACGCCTCATAATTATACAACATTTTCATTTACCATCCATCCGAACAACAAGTATAAGTAATAATACCATACCCTTGTCAATAACAATCAATGTTTTTTTTCCTATTCTAGATTTTAAAATCGCTAACCCGTCACATTGAGTACTGACTGTCTGGTCAACGCGTGTACTAGAATTACTATCCCCGCAATTAGGAAGATGGACACCCTAACCACTGACTAACCAGCAAGACATTAACAGCATTTTCCTTAACCCTTTTAACGTGCTTCTGTAACACTTTTTCGCTCCTTTAACTCAATTTCACAGGTACAAAACCCAGAGGTCTAACCAAGAACCCACTGAACAACGGAGGCGTGACTCCGTCATCAAGCCAACGGTGTCACCTCATCACCAGGAGATCACTAATCAATACCTCACCGGATCAAAGGAGGGACTATCAAATTACTAGTATCATGTATTGAGAGGAAAATGTATATAGAGCACAACCGTATTATTTATTTGTTTGTCATACATATACTATTCATGCTAAAGGCGTTCGTAACGATATAGGCAGAGACTATCGATCACCACCTGGAACGATCCTGACAAATTTCTCTAGCTACACGTTTTTCAGATCCTTTAGTTTTGCCACTCATAAGGAAGGAAGAAAAATCATAGGCAAACATTTTCAATAAATCGCCTACGAGAATTTGTATGCATGGTGCGTGGATGTGAAAAAACGAAAGTTTTAAGGATCAGAATTAAAAACGACAGTGTTTTCCCAAGATCAGGAATAATACGGATACGTAAACTCTGCTTACACTTTAGCAATAGGGAAATTGACTTGATGTGTATGTATTTATGTATGTATCATAATGGCGTTTAGATTACATGTATGTATAATAATAACATTAACACAGCGTTAAGGGTACTAGTCAACGTATATTTATATGAATAAATATAAAGTTTATAGCATATATCAATGATCAGACTATAAACTAAATAATGTAATTCTTAACTTTGTCTCCACCGGGAATCGAACCCCAGACCTTACAACTAGCGTTCAAGTTAACCAACCACGCCACGGAAGTGTATGTAAATAGAAATAAAACCAGCATTCAACGAGATAAGACACAACCTTGGTATTATAAGCTGTCAGTGGGCGAATAGCGTCCGAAGAAATAATTAACAAATTAATAGGAGTATAAAAACTCATTTCTACGCAATCACTTCCGATGTGGGAGGAATCAGGGTTCCTTAATGAAACATAAACATACGCTTCACGACTTGTGTCTACACACTCCCTTTTTTATTATGTCAGAGGCTTGAATGCCCATCTCCGAAATTTCGAAGGCATGTTAGGTATGGGTCATTCGAAGCCCGCGTATCACTAGATAGACAGCACCCAACGTGATAGGTAGTGAACCATATCGTCGTATATAGGCACTGACTATTACCTATCCTGAGGTGTGTGTGAAGAGGTTTATGGATGTTATCTTAGTATTCAGTCACTGGATCGTAGTTATATTGTTGGATTGTAAGTAGAGATTATTGGAGATATTGACATTTTCTACGGGCATATACTTCGATCTGGATGCGTAACTGTTTTCAATGACTATTCACAGATATAGTCATTAGTCAGTATTGGTAAGTGACATTGATAACTTCCTGATACGTTGATTTCTAACTTCAATGAAAAGAGCAATTTGAATGGCGGATATATTTTATTTGTAAATATATTTAGCTTTAAGATTTTATTTTATAATTATTAGCATTTAATTTTATTTATTTAGTCTTATTATTTTGATTTACTACTATATGTTAATATTGTTTTAAAATTGTTTAATTAAATATTTTACAAATTTAAATGATCAAATAATGATATCGTTTCACTGAAGAATGACCCTCAAAATATTACGTTTTTAGGATACTTTAATCTTTAATATTATTCCAACTATCTACCTATCTTGTCACTATAACATACAGAACCTTCGTATCTTGCTAACCCACTCTTGTTCTCGTGGCAGTTTAGGTATTTTTTGCGACACAACCCACGGCTTAGTCATTCGGGTAAATGATTTTTGGCGTTCAACCCACGTCGCCTCTTATTAACATATAGAGGCACCTTTACGACTTTTATTCAGCTTTTGCGAACAAAGGAAATACGTATACATATTATTTTGAACAGTCCCGCGATTTTCATACATTTTACAAGATTTTTTGTGAGGGAAAACATCGTGAGGAAACCCACCTGTTCCCCGAACAGGTAATAGTCAGTGTTTGTGAGTGGCAACATGGATCATGGAGTACTGACTATCTGGTCAGCACGTGGGTTCGAGGTGGCCATAGAATTATTATACATATATTTTTTATGCTATATAATATGTGTACCTAATATGATTTTTTTAATAACACCAGTATACACCCTTCATTTAATCGCTTTGTTAGGCTTTGTGATAAAGAATAAAGTCCTGTACCCTATTTATACGTAGCACCCAAACAGTAGCGGTTTTAGCATAGCAAACAATACCGCGTCTATTTATCTATGTGATCAAGCCTCTAATTAGCGAATGTAAGTGCATTGTGGACTCGGCCTTTGTTATCGCAGCCTTTAAAGGGGCCGCTAGCAATTGTAATCAATGCATGTAAATTAGAAAGCGTAAGAACTAGACTGCGTTGTGTATGCTAACTAGCTGCCGTTCTTTTTGTTTTGAGAAGGGAATCTATTGGGTGTTGGATTAACATAGAAATAACTAGCGACCCGCTCCGGCTTCGCACTTCTGGCTATTTAATGGATGTTATACAGATAAACCTTCCTCTTGAATCACTCTATCTATTAAAAAAAACCGCATCAAAATCCGCTGCGTAGTTTCAAAGATTTAAGCATCCAAAGGGACATAGGGACAGATAACGCGACTTTGTTTTATACCATGTAGTGATATTTCAAATTAAACATATATTATTTTATGTAAGTTAGCGACTCCATATGCCTCCTTATTTTTTTCCTTGTGTAATCAATCATTAATATTATTTTGTCAATTATTGCAATGAATGTGGAATCTCAATAAAGGATTACTATTACTATTATTATATGTGCAATTGGGGAGTGAATTATTGCTGTATCGTAAATATTGACCAGATATTTAGTACGTAACGTGACAGATGGTAAACTGTGTCTCTATAAAATAAGCTGAGTACATTGCGACATGGCTTTCCAGTCACATTGAGTACTGACTATCTGGTCAACACGTGGGTTCGAGGTGGCTATAGAGTTACGACCTTCGCAATTGTGGAGATGGAACCTATACTCCTGACTACCCTGAAAATTTTAATGATCGTGAACACGTTTCTCTTTGTCTGAGAATTATCTGTTTTAAGGAATTAGGCGGCTTCCTTAAGATTTTTTCCTTCACCGTAGTAAGTCCCTAAATAAAATGTTAGTTTTTATTTCACATTCTAGCTATCACAATTACAATGCTTGTTCTTAAGATACGTAACTGATACATAAGGTAATGGTTAGATATTTGGACATTATTACACCAATTGAACTAGCCCCTTGCTGATTACATTTAAGAATTGTGTTAAGGATACTAGTCAACGTATATTTAAGAAATAAATACTTATTATACATGGACAAATACATATACAACATATATAATCAACGACCAGACTGGAAAGTAGAAGAAAAGCGTAGTTCTTAAATCTGCCTCCACCGGGAATCGAACCCGGGACCTCACGATTAGCGTTTCGTCATAATATAATATATGCCTCACTTAAGGAATAAAAGGACATAACTAGGATAGAAGTTTACATTATATTCAAATACACTACACTACACAAACAATAATAGATGAGACAGTAAACAGATGCCACGAAAGCTCAGTCAAGCCACACACAGTCGCAGAATTAAACAGAACGATATCATTACTGGACATAGACAATGACATTTCAATATATCATTACCTGTGCCCGCCTTTATTGCGAATGTGGTCTTGAGGGCGCAATTATAAAGGCTAGTTTAGACTGGAGGGCCGGCTGCATCTTTTATGCAGATAGGGTCAGCTGGTTGACAGTGAGGTAAATGCATTCGAAATGAACGTATGGGCAATATAGAATTCTATAAGCTAGTTGGGAGGTTGTTTGGGAATTGTTTGAATTTAAGTAGCGGATCTAAGCTGATGTTTTCTGGGTAGTTTTTAAGAGACAACTTTGATACGGAGAGATCTATCTCACTAATCAAAGATGATTATAGGTACTTTAATTGTGGTCATCTTATAAGTTAAGTACAAGAGACTATAAATATGTACTTCTACTATCCAACTTAAAGACGATTAAACGTGTGATACTTATGTATGTATATTTTAGGTAATATATACATGTAACTACCATCTACCAAACATCTCTATTAAAATAAAATAGATCATAGATCCCCTTCAATACACTTCGGAGATTACCTACCTATAGATAGTCAGTGGCTACAGATACTTCTATCCTCACCCTTTATCCCTAAACCACCTATTTCGCACACCTTATGTATTCCCAAATACCTATTACCCGGGCCAGATCATCGATCGATCAGCTGTATTTTTTGTGTACGCGCGGCGTCTTACAAAACAATCGCAGGCTTTCGCGCAAAAAGCGGACCTAGCGAAGATTCCAAGGTTTGTTCCTTCGGGATGGTTTTTGCCCTTCAATTGTTCCCGGCGATTGTCCCTCAGTAATTGTCATTTCATTACCGAGTTATTTGAGGCTGGCGCGGGCGATTGGTTCACTTTTTGCGCAATGCATAGCGACTGATCGAACGTGATGGATGCGGACCTGTGGCGCTTTTTTACAGACATTTTTGAATATTTCGCGCTTATTTATTTAGTATATAGCGTGCTGGTCTGAGATATAACTAGCTGCCGTTCTTCCCGGCATGTGTAGGAGGCGACTGAGGGACTAAGGAAAATGAAATCTATTATGTGAATGCTAGCTACTTGTCATTAATTTTCCGTATGATATCCAAATTCATGTTCTCGAAATTGTCCAAGGAAATCTTTTCACGTCTTCAAGGTTCTGTCGGGCCGAAAGGGATTAAAGGACGTGCATATACTCGTATATGTAATGATAACTATATATCTAATTATATATAACTAATTATATGTATCCTATTTTATACATAGTAATTGAAAACGGCTTACGTATGTTTATATATAGCCTTATCAGGAAAACTTCATCAATCTCTAGCTTCCTCCATCCTAATGAAATACTTAAGTACACTTATTTTTCATGGTTTATGCTCGGAGTTTATGCAACTATTTTTCTAGGCACACAAACGGAAAGTTTTAATTATTTTCTATCTCATATTTCCACTTTTCTATTCAAGCTAAGTTACAGTTCTGTTATGAACTTAAAGGCTTTGAAATCCTAAGCCTAATCAGCCGCTAAGATCGCTCCGAAAGGCTTTATCATCGGATGGCGGGACCACAGATCTCTATTAGAAAGGAGAGGGCCTCTTACGTCATCGTTTATAGGGTTGTCATTAAGAAAATAGTTAATATAAGTAACATTATATACTAGGTCCCCTTTTGAAATATCATTTATATGAAATAATGGTTACTCATAGTTAGTCTAGTGATTAAAAGAAATATAGCCTTAGTTTTTACGCTTTCTACGTTTTGATAGAAATAAAAGTATTTAGCATTGTATTTATATAGCAGAATGAATGATAAGTATAAAACTATTTTAGCTCTCTGTTTTCGTATATGTCTCTCTCTTTCTTAGCTCTCTGTTTACAGTCGAACCAATTTATGATAAAGTTGATTGCATCGATTATGTATTATATCATGAACGCGATGAAAATCTCATCCACTAAGGTTTTGTTCATAAATAAATATATCAAATGAGCATATAAATTATGTCCTAATACTATTGTGGCAACCCTATTCCCTTGGTATTATGATCCGCTGTCAAACAACGCCATTGTTCCCACGTCAACGTGGGCCACGTTGCTCCGTGACGTATTTATTGGTGAGTACCAAGCTTAGATCGCCAAGGATGATAGGCAGAGTATAAGGTACACTGTGATCCCTTTGGTCAGAGGTTGAGTGACGGTTTTGTTACTAAAACCTAGGCATTCCTAAAGTTCTAAGGTTTAAGGTGGCCATTGAATAGTTAACTTCGCAATTACGGACACACAATACACATAAATATATATTGACGCCTCTAAGTCCCCAACGGAATAGGCAAAGACTAACGATCGCCACCTGGAACGATCCTGACAAATCTCTTTTGTTTCACTGACACGCCAATAACCTTCTCATATAAGCTCTTCTTTTTACACTACGTTCACCTTGAGGATAAAGTCTCCAATTTGCTCTGTATAAGCTCTAGGCAGCTTTCCCCGTCCAACTGTACCTTCCACTTTAGACACACGAACATTTAACTATCCCGCAAGGCAACTATCAACTGAGCAATTTGATGGTCTATGCAAAAAGGAACCCCACTTTTTACTTGTTAATGAGTATCCAACGTAACATGGTGGTGGTAGTTAAACATACCGCCGTATACAGATATAACCTACTTCTAGATATAGGAAGGTTTCCTCACGATATTTTCCCTTAATATTTTCTTTTACTTTTTTACTATAGTATACTATGGTAGTAAATATATAGGAAAGTCAGTCTTCTCGCGAGCAAGGCCTATGCAACTGGGTCGAAACGTAGGCTTATATAAATGTTTTTATTTATATCTTTATTTAATTATATCGCTATACCACCCAGTCTCATATAGCAAAAAATGAGTACAAATCGCGACTTTTAAAAACAACTATTCTTTTAAATTATAATAAACAGTTAATAAAAGTACTTATTATGAATCTAAGGCTTTTAAAAACTCTCGCAGCTTACGCATTATCTATGAGCGTAATCTAAATGTGCAAAGGCCTTCGCAACCTACCACCCACGTGTAAAAAAAACCTTTTTAAACAAACCACTAATACGTTCACATTAATAATGGTAATGCAATTTGCGAAATTAATTGTTCTTTTATACTTATACTAGTCTGGGGTTTGAATAATGTAACCAGCTGTAGATACTATAGATTGGGTCTTGGTAGATCAGCGAAGTTAAGCAATACAATGTTGGTCAGTATGTTCTCCACATATAAATGGGTGGTCTATACGTAACGTAACGTTTTATGTTTTTGTCAAGGATTCAACCGCTTAAGCAGATTTTTTGACACTCCAAATACTATAAAAAAACATACATACATAACCACCCTGTTCCCTAAAGAGGCCAAGGCAGAGACCATCGAACCCTTGTCTCGATCATGACAGACCACTTTCACTTCATTCACAAACATACTTCCTCTCATCTTCTCAAACTTACTTCCGTATAGCTACTTCGCCATGCATATATCTATATAGCTAAATATTATATACTTCTACTTGTATATATTTATACAACAATATATATTATTACACATGTGTTACTAACAACCTGCGAACAAGACTATCCGTCTTCCTGTCCATATAATAATCTACAAATTAGAAACAATTTCAAGCATCCATCCTAGAGCTATCAATCAAGTGCACTCGCTAACTTGCGAACTAGTGACAATAAAAGACTTTCATTTATTCATTGAAGTCTAGAATCTATTAGTATGCCACCTGCCTTGTTGGGTATAGGATATTGGACTTTAATGTTAAAGTTTAAGGTTTAATATTGTGTAAGTTAAGATTAAAGGATAGGTTTAAGGGCATACTGATCGAGCTTTAACAGTCATTCGGGTTTTTATAGAAGTTTATAAACATGGATAGGTAATGCTTTGTGTCTACGAACTGCAATAGACTAACTATCGATCTATTGGGTGTTGAATTTGATACAAGTGCTAGTTATTATGAACATTTGTATTACATGTATCAATATCTCACACTGAATCACTATCAACAATTAGAAAACATAGAAAAGTCGAGTATAAAAGAATCTACAACCTATGTGTATTACGTCCATTCATACATGTCTATTTACTATCCACGCACAAAACATGTCTATAAGCACTAATAGGCATTTATTTATTTTATTATGGTTCATTACTAAGTATTTTCATATAAAAACAGTCTAAATAATACCCAATAAGCGATTGCCATGATCCTTATATACAATAAAAACATATTCACTATAACTCCATCGAACGAGCTAGGCTTAGTACATACGAGTTCTTACTACCTCTCACACCATGCCCTTAAGAGCCCCTTTATCAACTAGACAAGTTGATTGTGAGTGATAAACTGGCGAACGGAGAGACCTGATGTTATGATGAGGCGGCATAATTGCCCTTCACCCCGCAATTACTGGCCAGGAGTCGCAGACGCACCTTGCTTTGTAAGAGACGATTGGGAGATAGAGGGACGTAGGTTTTATTTGAATACTAGCGACCCGCTCCGGCTTCGCACGGGTATAAAATATATAGCCTACTCCACTATTTAATGGATGTTATTATACATATAAACCTTCCTCTTGAATCACTCTATCTATTAAAAAAACCGCATCTAAATCCGTTGCGTAGTTTCAAAGATTTAAGCATACAAAGAGACATAGGGACAAAGAAAGCGACTTTGTTTTATATATATATAGTGATGATACATAAAGTTAACGGCTCCCTGAAGAGATGAAGCGAGGGTCACGGAGACCTGATTGAGACGTTATATTGAAAAAAGGTGACGTTAGGAGTACCTATAACCGCCGAGAGTGTATGAGAAGATGTATAAATGTCAATGAAGCGAAAGTGGTCTGTCAGGATCGGGACAAATGGGAATCCGTGATCAATGCCTACTCCTCTACCGGGCATCAGGCGTCATCATCATCAGCCTGTATCAATCCACTGTTGAACATAGGCCTCCCCCAAATAACGCCACTTTTCCCTGTCAGTGGCCGTTCGCATCCATTCGATGCCGGCCAACCTGCGCAGGTCGTCTTCCCACCTTGCCGGGGGGGCGTGGGGAATCAGGCGTGATGTGTATGCATGTATGTTTAAAATTTTGAAGTATAGTATAAGCGAGATATTTCTTACAGTATTATATAGATAAGGAGTTATAAATTAATTCCTCTAATATTTAAGTGAATCATCGAGTGCAAACCTTTCACATTAAAACACAGTGAAAGTATAGAGAAATGGGGAATCTTGATATTTATCTACTCCTTGTGAGACAGGCGTTATGTGTACATTTGCATCTCAGTAGATCAGTGTCTGCAAACGTTGATATAATTAACTAACATTGAGTAACCTAACCGAATTTTGAAATGATATTAATCTCTATTGAAAAAGGATTTGCATAGATATTAATTGCTTGATTCCGCCGACACCACATTGTCTTAATTTCTCTATCAGTTTAAAAGACCAAACGGTAACTAGACAAAGTCAAATTAAACTCACTCATATTCAGTTTGAGTGTATGAATTCGAGGTGGACGTAAAATTACTACCTCCGCCATTGCGCATATTTACTCCCAAAGGCATATGTCTATCCCGCAAGAGTTAATGATCATAAAAGCGGTCAACATTCTATCAGATTAAATACCTAACCATCACAGGAAAGTCTCCAAAGGTTACAAAGGCGTCAAAATGAGCTCCGAAAATCCTATTAAAACTTTGTACGCAATTCCGAGCATCCTTAATTTGTCCATTTTATCTCCGAGATCTTATCTTGAAGCGATTAATGACTTCAACATTGTAGTTGACTCTGATGCATACATATACATAATACGATCATGAGTAAATACCTTTCGGTGTAGTCAGAGGTTGATTGCATGCTATCAATTGAGTTTTATAATGGTATTGGCAAGTCGAAATACACTTTATAATCAAAATACAACGTAACAAGTGGTATAGGTTCTGAATAATACATAAATACATACAAACACCTTTCTTTCTTTATTATAGCTGAGTAGGCAGAGTTTTAAAAGCCTATATCCGAAATTTAAAGGCATGTTAGGTATAAGACACTCAAAGCATAATTAATACCTTTTTCAGAACTCATGTGAAAAGAAACGAAACATCACTTTTGACAAGTTTCATTCTTATAGTACCATGATAGTTTGTGAGAGAATTAAAATGGTAGTAGCCAGATATCTTCCAGAGAAATCATATGACGTGGTGCTCATATAATATGTACCTATAGCATAATATGAGTTTACTATAATCTATCCAAAACTCTGTCAGTATTGCTTAACTTTAGTGTGCTTAACTATGATTGTCATTGGTCACATCACAAATACAATATTACACACATACAAGTCCTTTAATCCTTTTCGGGGTGGACAGAAAATATATTATCACCTAATAACAACCAAAATGAAACCCAGGTCATCATAGAGTAAAATACAGCCTTCGAAATGTAATAGATAGTTGTCGGAGACCTATCTGTCATAGGGCGAGTTGGTAAAGCCTTAAGTGTGGGTCAACGCAATTTGACCCAGGATCATGGGACCGCCTCGGTAACTTAGATACAGGATGGTAGGAATCAACCAAGTCCTAGTTCATGTTTATTATAGTGACTTAATATTATTATTTTTTATTAAAGTCACTATAATAAACATGAACTAGGCCCTTGGAAAGTTCAAAATATACGTGAGTTTTTTCGGCGAAAGTTAAATGTATGTACTAGGTAAAGTATATTTTAAAAAGCTATACTTGTTGTAGATAAATACATGCATAGTATATACAAACAGCGACCCGACAAGTATTATTTTTTACTCAGCCTCCAACGGGATTCGGAACGATGGATCTCACGTCAATAAGGAAGAAATTATGAGTGTTATAGAGATGTCAATATAACAAAGAGAGTTATTTAATAATTATAAACATTACAACTAACATTTGAATGATTTGATTTTCGTTTGGGAATAAGGAATAACAGGTTCCTTGTGTTGACCAAACTAGTAGAAAAAGTAATATGCGAACAAATATTTATATGTATCATTTGTTTAATTTCAGTCTTCAATGAAATATTGTTCCATTTTCTACATTACATTCGGCAAAATGCACAATAATACAGGTCTTACACTTTTCAATCACTTCTTATCGATACAATGAGCAGAAAGACACCTTGTTACATCCTTTTCATGTCCCTTACACTCAACGATTTCTTTAAAATTTAATCTCGTCACACGCTCTACACAAACCGATTCCCACAGAATCGCCCTTTCATCAAATTAGTCCATCAATGTTTATCTAAGGATGGCCTGATCTATTACTTTCAGATCGCCTAGTTGATCCTAGGACATATTCCTTATTCACTTAAGACCTATTTTGAGGCTAAATTTATTGCTATTGTCTTTAGCTTGATTATATTTAAGTCATATAGTCTGTGACGTTAGGTGAACTAGGTCGTCTTCTCGATATGATTTGTAGTAGAAAACAATAAAAATATGAAAAATATGCAGATTGACAAAAGGAATATATATGAGTGAAGTGGAAGGGCGGTTACGTAGGGGCCGGCATAATAACACATATAACAGTCAGATAGACGCTATATTTTCTATCTCTTACATTACATTTATCAATATTTTAGTTGTTTTCTACTAACATACCCATCACGCCTGATTCCCTGTAAAGGAGTAGACAGAGATCACCAATCCCCATCTATCCCGATCCTGACAAACCACTTTCGCTCCATTGACACATACACACTCGGCGATTATAAGTACTTATAGTTACCTTATAAATGTTAAAACTGTGACGATTATGGTTTATTTATTCAGAAAAGGGTATTACGTTACGAGGCTTGGTCGTCGGCGCTTTCAAGATGTATTGCCATAATTATCTTAACACAATATATTGAGGATGCAAATTTTGGCTTCGGGAAATGCGAGGCCAATTTGAGACAACCTGGTAACATTGGGCTTTGGTTCTTTATTGAATTATATGCATACAGGACACGCGCTTTCTTAAAACGGGCAGGCAGAGATCAGGGGACCTCATTTATTCGAATACGCCAATTTTAGCTTATATAAACTTCACAAACGTATAGATATTTACAATGTAACCAGTGTATTTTTCTTCACGTGTAAAACCATGTATGAGAATGTCAATGGATGTGAATGATACAACCACTTTCGCTTCATACAATTCTACGTACGTATAAACATATAAGTTAAAGATATTTCTATATAGCATTTGGATAAGTTTTGTGAATATGGAGTGTACTTTGAGCGAAGAACTTAAGGCTTATATAAGAAGGTAATATATTAAGAGATTTATTAGATATTTGTCGTTCCAGGTGTCGATCGATACTCTGCCTATCCCATCGGGTTGTAGAAGCATGAATATATGTATGACTGTATAGATAATAATTATAATATTTGGGCATTATTACACCAATTAAACAAGTCCCTTGGTAAATACATTTAAGACTTGTGTTAAGGATACTAGTCAACGTATATTTAAGAAATGTATACATATTATATATAGATAAATACATATATAGCATATATAATCAACGACCAGACTGGAAAGCAGTAGAAAAGCGTAGTTCTTAACTCTGCCACCACCGGTAATCTTTGGGACCTCACGATTAGCGTTCAGGTGTCTAAACGATTGCGCCACGGAGGTCGTCAAATAGATACGGCGACATAGTCGTTTCTAGATAGGTGCTGGACCTACTCTGCCTATCTTTCAAAGGGTAATCTTAAACACCATATCTATTCAGTACCAAATCAATTAAACATAACATAACATACGCTTCACGACTTGTGTATACACACTCCCTTTTTTATTACGGCGGGTAGTCAGAGGCTTGAGTGCCCATCTCCAAAATTCGAAGGCATTTTAGGTATGGGTCACTCGAAGCCCGCGTTTCACTAAATAGACAGCACCCAACGTGACAGGTAGTAAACCGTATCGCCGTATATAGGCACTGGCTATTACCTATCCCGAGGGATAGGCAGGTTTCCTCACGATGTTTTCCCTCACCGTTAGCGACTGAAATACAAAAATCAATTATTCATACCTTAAACTACTGAGTAAGGAAAGCTTAACACTAAGCGTTCCCGGTGCCTGAGCAAACACTTTCCCCTATTACTGGGTAAATACCAACAATTACCCAGTGGCCTCGTTCCCCTTGCCAATTAAGGCAGCTCATCTCGGAGCGTGACACGGCGGTGCCAACCTGACCACGATGAAACGCTAAGCTGTCAAAATAACATTTTTGGGTACCGCTGATTGAAATTACTACATATCACTACATAGTATAAAACAAAGTCGCTTTCTCTGTCCCTATGTCCCTTTGTATGCTTAAATCTTTGAAACTACGCAACGGATTTTGATGCGGTTTCTTTAATAGATAGAGTGATTAAAGAGGAAGGTTTATATGTATAATAACATCCATTAAATAGCCAGAAGTGCGTAGCCGGAGCGTGTCGCTAGTGAGTATATAAAGAACGTTCCAAGTAGCGAATGAGTCTCTGCCTATTCCCTGGGAGATGGTAGAGGCGTGAATATATGAATGTATGTAGTATTGAGTACTAAATTAAACAAATAAATATTCCAATAGTTGCAATCACTTTCGTCACATTCGCATTAAAGACATATAGTATGTAATATTTTGAATATTTAATTACTTATGATTAATTTTACACCTTTCCTAAGTATATCTATGTGTACATTACGTGTCTTACTAGTATCAAATCGTAGATCACGTTGATCCTGAAGTCAGAAGAGTTTTTAAATTGGTAATGGTTCGCCATTTCATCGTATTATAAGATACTAACAATTATTAAAATTTCCAGAATCTCTAACTAATATTAGCTAAAGGAATGTAATGTCATGTATTGAAATTCCTTCTTGCTCAAAGGTTTATTTCAAACTACTAGCGACCCGCTCCGGCTTCGCATAGGAATAAAATATATAGCCTACTCCACTATTTAATGGATGTTATTATACATATAAACCTTCCTCTTAAATCACTCTATCTATTAAAAAAAACACCATCAAAATCCGTTGCGTAGTTTCAAAGATTTAAGCATACAAAGGGACATAGGGACAGAGAAAGCGACTTTGTTTTATACTATGTAGTGATGTGATAAACCTACTCTTACCTATTCATATCTAATAATAATAGTTGATCTAAGAAAAGCGTAGGACTAATACATAAAAAAGAGACGATACAACAAGTAGATACAAAGTCATACACCTTTACACCTTACTCATGAATTTGTCTAATGTTTAACTATTAGGCAAGTCAGTCAAAAGTCAAATGTTTTTATTCAACGTAAGTACAGTACATTCATTGAAAGTCAAAACCTTTGCCCCTACGGAACCGTTTATCCATCAGTTAAAAATTTCAATTACCCACCAATATTCGCATTCAATTACGGGGCGTCCAAATTGGCGGTTCGCAGGCTTTATTTAGTGATAAGTGGCAGTGGGCCTTCTCTGTATTTGCTTTGGGTGCAGGCGCGAAATCACATAGATTACCGGCGCTGGCTGTATCATTAAATATCTTCGGCTTTCTTTCAAAATTACTTTTATTGGAAAAAGCGTTTCCATGGAAACTGCTTTGTTTACTCGGCTTTTGATGACTTGAGTTTAAAATGTATAATTTTTGCTCATAATTTAATAAGACTTTTAAGTCTTAGTTCAAGTTGGTGTAGGAATTAAAATGAATGTACTCAGCTATAATAATGCATCTTATCACTAATTTATAAGTCTATATGATATAACTTTAATATCACACGGTTCTGTTGGTCCCTATTCGGAAGAATGCGCATGTACAAACTACTTATCATTTACCAATCAGAATGTTTAAATCATAACTTATTTTATTTATTTTTATTGTTTATTTAATAATATATGTACATATATCAGATAATTCAGAAAGTTAACCCTATTATATAGATCTAAAACTATAAGAACATAAAAATAGCTACTAATCCAATTAACACAATCAACACCATATCATTTGAGTTTGCCTATTCAGTTCTTAGCACTCAAAAACCACACACATTCACACCTCTGTCACTCCCAAAACACTTCTGAAAGTAAAATACCAAAGACGAACAAGTTTGGCAAGTATTTTTATAGTTTGCGAAATGAGTTTCTGAGAAAAAGCATCCACTGTACAGAGACTGCAATTTGCATTCACAACGAAGATTGATAGGACTGTCAGATAGACGCCATATTGAAAAAGGGTGACGTTAGAAGTACCTATAATCGCCGAGTGTGTATGAGGAGTGTCAATGAAAGTGAAAGTGTCAGGATCGTGACAGATGAGAATCCGTGAGCTCTACTTACCCCTCTACAGAGAAACGGGCGTAATGTCTATGTATGTATTGAGTAGTGTACTAAATAAATCTAGGTGTCAACATGATAATAAACCTTACTTTAACGACCTAACCCTAGCTGGGTAGTCAGAGGTGCAAGTACAGAAATGTGGATTTAATGATTTTTTAACACGTTGGATCGAGGTGGTCATAAAATCACTAATTCCAAATTTTCCCCACTTAAACCTCTGTCTACCCCGCAAAGGATAATAACGGTAAATAATTATCTCTTTAAAGTAGAGATTGTAAAGGGGTGACGATAAAATTTCTACCTATAACCGCCGAGCGTGTATGAAGAGGTGTACGGATGTCAATGAAGCGAAAGTGGTTTGTCACGATGGGGATAAATCCGTGATCTCTGCCTACCCTCTACAGGGAAACAGACATGATGTGTATGTGTGATTATCTATCTCTATAACTTTCTTGCACACCTATAACTATGTTATTTACAAACACACTTACTTCAATAGATCTGTATATGGTAGGTTGTAGAAACATGTAGTGCAGTAAATGGGGTATAAGATTACTGAAGATTTTGGCTCATATTCCCTAAGTCAATTCTTTTTAATTATCGCGTAAGTTTTTATATAATAAAATTACCTTTATTAACCCGACGATTCAGCTACGTTGCAGTAGCCATGGTCATTGGCAGACTGACGATTCATATTTCTTACTTAGTTTTCCAGAGAAGTTTTGTATATTGCATATAATTTCAATAAGGATTAGTGATAAGTTGAAATGAGATTTATCACATAATAATGTAGTCAACACCTATACATGTCAACATGTATAAGGACACTCATAAGTCAATGAAGCGAAAGTGGTCTGTCAGGATCGGGACAAATAGAAATCCGTGTTCTTCTACCCCTCTATAGCAAAATGAACGTGGCATGTATGTATGTTAGGCTTCTGAATTCTTATGAGGAATAGAAGGAGAATAATTCTAGATTCAAATCCCGGCTATTGCATGTACCATAAATGAAATTTAAATATGTGCTTTTCATTTACATACACAATTTACAATCGCTAACGATAACGGTGACATCGTGAGGAAACCGTATCCCTCGGGATAGGTAAAATTCAGTGCCCATATACTTGGTGTGCCTATATAATTACGGCAATACAGTTCACAACCTATCACGTTGGGTGCTGTATGTCTAGTGAAACGTGGGCTTCGAGTGACCCATACCTTTCCTCTCTTCGAAAGTTCGAAGATATCCACTCAACCATCTGACTACCCCGCCACAATTAAAAAGGAAGTGTGTATACACAAGTCGTGAAGCGTGTGTTATGCATATGTCACAGGATGATTTGATATTTCGTGTTTTTGCAAAAAACCTAGGCATTTTTCGAAAACAGGGATAATTAGACAATGTGATCAACTATTACAAAAGCGATTCGCTTCTGCTACCTTGCCGATCGCTGCCGCGGCACGCTTTCCTCGGCTCGTGCGATGTTTATCATATACTAGCCTAACTTACTTAGATTTCTGTTGATAGGTACACAAAACATATATCCCTATCCTTATGTCACCATTGTCTAATTTATCCGTTTTTTCAAAAAATGCCAAGGTTTTTAACAAAATTCGAAATATCAAATCATTCTGCGCCATACATAGTCTTTAGGAACTAAACCACCCACTAAATGCACCGTCAATCCATCGCTTCGCTCGTAAACCCTGTTGCGCTTAATTCCCTCTGAATGGGGATTCATTCATCTATCATAGACAAACGAAGACAGTCATATCAATGGAGGCTCCCAACAATCAAGGCTTTGCGATGTTTGTATGCTAATACTGGTGCCTATTTACCTATACTAATATTATAAAGCTGAAGAGTTTGTTTGTTTGAACGTGGAAATATTTGGTAGTATGCGTTGTGTGAGTGAATGCGCGATAGTCTTTAACAAAAGTGTCAAAATGGCGTCACAAGAAATAGAAACAGTAACGTCACCAAAATATATTAATAATAATAAAATATATTAACGTATAAAATAACAATATGTTAAATCGGAATTAAGTTGTATAATTTTAATTTTTTAATGGTATTTTTGTAACTTTTCATACATCTGATCTTTTCGACAATGGCTAATACTTTTTCTTTTCACCCTCTAAATGTTTATATACTTGAACCACAATTTCCCCAGCGCGGATTTTTAAAAGACGACCATTGTTTTTAGGAAAAAAATTATTTACAAAAATATATTATTAATTTTTCTTTGCAAATGGTATTGAATGACGTCAATAATAACTGGAGCTAGGGCACTCATTCAATGAACGCATAATACTAGTTTGAATTGAGAAATTCTTTTTGTGCTGGCTAGAGCATTTATCAAGGAGAGTTTTAGGCTATTTAACATCACACTGCAACCATTGAAAAACAAGAAACTGTGGAAAATATGAAAAAAACTATGTATTTTTTTGCTATTTCATTCGCATTTGGGAACATTTAACCTTTATCAAGTGATTTTTCTAGTGGAATCATGCTCAAATTAACTATCCTACTCGGATGAAGTCGCAGGCACAGCTAGTATTAAAGTACTTATGAGTCGACTAAAGGTTAGTGTTTATAATATATTATACTATTAATGTTATAAAATGTAAACGAATTGTTTGGAACAAATATGAATAAGATTTTTATGAATATAAAATGGAGTGTCAATCAAGTAAATAATAGGTATAAGTATTGATTGTGAAATTATTTTGTCATTGTAATAGATAAATAAATGTATGTATGAGTATCACGAGTGAGCCTATATTGAGTCATTATTGAGAATAAACAGTAAACGTGGATTCTTATGACTATGTATGATTACTTTGTAACCACGGAATGGGTATGTGAAACTCTGAGCACAACATAAGATATAATAGTCGTGAAGTGTATGCAGGCATGTAAAACTAGAAATAAGTACAAAAAATGTATTCCAAAATGTGCAGTGAAATAAGAATATTTATCAGGAACAATAAATCCAAGGTTTTCATTTCCAAAATCTGTACATAAAAGTTCGCACATCGCCATTCGTACCCAAAAATATTACCCTTAACGAAATAAAAGGCAAATTATGGCCACAGAAAATGAAATCATACGTACACGCTTAAGCTTTCAAGCAAATCATCCGAAAGCACTCAGCCAACTTTCAAGTATCAATAACAGAATACCAACAAACTCATACAACGCGACACGTCATATTGTCTTAACCACATTACCGTAAAAGTGCACCATCAATTATCTAAAACGCTTAAATCATCGCGAAAAACAACACTTTTTAAACTTATCGACGCCTACAACCAGAATTCAAGACCCCTGCACGAAGCTAAAGTTTATACCACCTCAAACAGTAAGGTTTAAAACCAGGTTCCACAATACAATGGTTGGCAAGTAGCTAACAAGCGTACGTAGAAAATATTATTCACAAAGTGTCACAATATTTCAGTGGTTCGCATTAAGTCTGACCCCTCGCTGATAATTCTGGTGTCATGTTAAAATATATTATTTAGCGTTTCGAGAAAAAACAAGCCCAAAGGGGTCCGCTTCGTGACTCCTTTAAATTCATAGCCACAGCGAGCGCCCCAGGGCAATTGTCTCGGCGAAAATGAATGCGATAATTATGTTGTAGACATTGCGACTTATCTAGGACCTGCTATCTAGCCAAACACGGGCAATGGCTAAGGATATTGGTTTTTCTTTTGTATTTCGGCGTCTTTGATGGCTGAACAAACATTCGGCCAAACACATGCAATAAATAGATCTAGATAATCGATACCTGCGCACTATCTGCTGCGGCACACGTTAAAACAAACCAAAAATGCTGTATTAGTAATAAAAAATGTTAGTGTTAGTAATAACATTAGTAGGTATTACGAAATTAGGAATGAGTACTTACTTTGAGGCTTCTAATCTTCGTGTGACACTGTTCTTTGTTCCCGCGAGATTGGCCAATCTTATAACTAGTACGACATCGGTAATAAATAATGCAGCGGACGCAAAAAGTCAGCCTTCAAGCCAATTTCTCTCAAGACTGCCCGACAACAATCTGTAGGTGGATCATTGAGCAATTATCGCTTGTTTACGATTGTAATATTCGAAACGAGAATTATCGTGGCGGCCCGAAGGTCTGACTTCCAGCGTCGTAACCCAAAAACGTATAACCCGACCGCTTCGTTCGCGCACTCCTGCGACGGCGAACGAGAGCTTTCGAGAGTGTTTCCAAATGGTTGGGTTACCCCCAAACGTTATCGGACCCTCCCTTTCAAAGTATAAAATATGCTTAATTAATATCTCGGCAATTAAAATCTTAATGGCATTTTAATACCCGCGAGTGGATTAAGGGACGGCGGCTGCCACGTCTTTGGTTCGGCGAAGACCGATGTTAAGCCGCGTTCGTATGCCGACGCATGCGGGCACTCGGCTTTAGGCCTTTAAGCCGGGGCCCGAATGGCGACGGAATATTTGGGCGGCTCAACGTGGGGCCCCATAGTCTCCGCCGCCTACCTACTGCACGACGAGCCGAAACCTCGAGACACTGAGATACTGCTGTCAATGATTCATTATGTTCTTGAGCAGTTAGTTTATGATGTTCTCGAAGGTTCGGGACGTAAAGACGCCGCAGACCGTCCCCGAGTGTAGTCCGATAAGGCAAGGACAGGCAAAGGTACTTATAGCTAAGCAACACAAATACATCGACAATTTTCAATAATTTTATATTTTTTTAATCATCTCCTTCTTCAACGCTTCAATGTACAATAATTACTCGATAAAATTAAGTCATTAATTATTATGTAAAAATATAATTCCAAAAATATAAATAGACTTGCACAACTGTTTCTATTAATTTATTAGTTAACCTTTCGCTAACACAGTTGTTATAGTACATATTTACAAACTTGAATACTAAATTAACAATGATCTAGCTTCATTATGTATTTATCTATTATGATATTTCCTATCACATTGCTTCTGAGGATTGTAAAAGCTGCGTCTTAGTGCTCTGCAGAGCGCTAGCCTATCCGAAAACCTCTTATTACTTCTGTACACAATACAACAAGAAAACTAGCCCTTAAGTAGGTATCGATCGACAAAACAGTGACAATATAAATAAATTCTATCTTCAATAAATATACAATTTAAACAAAAGAAAAATCGGAACATTGCACAAACAGAAAAAGAATAAAACAAACAATAATAATTTAGCACATTATTTAAGGGACATCGATTGAACATGTACGCAGATAATAAAAGAGCAATGAAATTGTATGGACATGAAATCCGCGCTATAAATTAACTCGCACCTGCAATAAAGCAGGCGATAGCCTTCCGACCAGGGCTTATAACTAGCTGCTACTTATTCGTGAAACTTACATATCCCCAAGACATTCCGATATTACCGAGATAAGAATTACGCGAGAGAAATTGTAAATTTCACGAATATGTACCGGCTCACATGATTGAATTATTACAAGACAGTTTACTTCGTGCCACTGTGAATAATCGCCGTGTAAATCTTCATTTAACATTTCAATGTGAATTTAACATAATGATTACGAACTTACAATGGAAACTACTTGAATGGACTTTTATTGGAGTTTTTCATAGACTAGTAAGGCACTGGTAAACATCAGCTAAGTACGGATAACTGCCCCGTGTCAATAAACAGCGGGGCTGACCACGTAATACTGGGCGGTCATACTGAATGTATTAAGTACAAAATTTAGTAGCATTGATATCAAAATCTTCAAGGCACTCAGTGACACACTTTCACAAGTCCGTTTCTCGTTGCACATTATGAAAATAGCACCAAATCACAACAACGATCAAAATATATTAAGTTTTATTCGAGTTAATATCAATTCTGTAAAACATTTAAGCGCAACGTCATCCGTGGCGTCTGACAGTCAGGTGTCAAAAGATGACACTCGTAAATGTCACGAGATGGTAAGCTAGCCCTGAGGGTCAGACGCCGCGGTAACGATGGCAACAGACAAACACACAACCATGCCTTAAAACTAACGCATTGCTTTTGGATGGAACGCATCTTGTTACGAGATAACACTAAAGCGACAAACTGGGAATGTTACGTTACTTACGAATACAGGTATCAATATCTCTACTTACACAACTCGTCCTCGGACGTCAGATCTTACTCGCGTTTACGCAACTAAAGTGTATATATTAAGGACTTTACTATATGGATATTACGCTTTTAACTCATACGGAGATCACCAACATAAGATAGAGGCCCCGGAGCCACGGTCGGAGAGGGATGGGCAGAGGAGGGACTCCCTAACGGAACCATTCGCAGGGTCGCACTACACCTATAGACATGATGGCACGTTCGATAATGGCCTGCAACTTAAACCTTTAAAATGCATCTAAAGATATTAATAACTTAAAATTACAACGCGATAAAGAGATATAAGAAACAATAATGTACAATAATATCATTTAAACCTTCAGTTGACGTCTGCCTAAGCCTCGAGTTCTTTCATCTTTTGGTTAACTTAGTCATGAGCTGCGTTTAAACGATCGGTCTTAGCGCGTGTTATATGAACCCAGATATTTCTCAATACCTCTTCCAGTCGAAATTAAGTCATAATTTGTAAGTTAGCGTCGCGATTCGAAACGGCGGGCGGGCGCCGCGACAGGGACGTTGTCGCAGCCACCTACGACGCCGTGTCGCGCGACAAACGGCCGCATCGGGCACATATATCATCCGCGTGCGCTTAAATTGTGTCGAGGCTTTATCAATTACAAGGCACGGGCCCACGAAAAGAAATCTCCGGATCCGCTGACTTATCGTCCGAAGCTCGCGAATATTTTTTCGTGAATTAAGTCCGAGTAGGCGACGCGTGGGCGGAAGAGAGAGCGTCACGCGTCCTTGTCCAACTTGTGAGTTTGGTTAAAGGGGGACAGAGACGGTCGGTGTGGCGGAGAACAATTCCGCAATGTCACTGATCGACGGCGCGATATTAGTCGAGAGCCGGACGCGAGTGCTGGTTTATGATCGCCACTCGCGGAGCCAGCGACTACTGGGTCGCCGCTTAGGATTAGGCACTTTGAGTAAACAATACACATTGAGAGATTTAACATATATGGTGGAAAATTTGCGATCGGTTTTGAAATCCGTTTGTTCAATTGGTTTATTGGGTAGATATTATTTAGGACTTATCATCGATTGTACGTTTTACCTTTTCGTGAATATCCGATTCATTTTCTACCTATACGCTCTTCCATGTTTAACGATTTCTACTGAGACATTTTGTTTACGTTTTACATTCATTCTGAATATTCGTATAAGTTTAAGCCTTCATTTTATTAAATAGCCTAGTCTATATACCTTTCGCCCTACGAGTATACAACCAGAATAAGTGACCAATGCAATTTTACGAGTCCGTCTACATTTTATCACCAACACTCTTAACAATTCCAGAAGGTGATTCGAAAGCTAAAGCAATTTCCTTGGGGACCCATTAATGTGGTCATTTAGGCCCAAATGTTCCCTATAAAACCTAGCAACAGACTAATGTAGCTATAGTTAAACAAGAAGGAATGCCAAAATTTAGGTTGCTGTCAATAGTTTTAAACAGATATTTAGATTACATAAAACGGAGTTGTTCTTAAGATAGGAAACTTTTTTATTTACCAATACCTCAAAACTTTACTATCATAACATAATAATAAGTTTTTCTTAACTAAGCAATTGCTACACTAATACATAACCATATCCACAACGACTAAAACCATCGAAATAGTTTTTTGTAACGATAAACGCCAAACATAACCTATAAACATGTTGACGCCGCGTCGTGTAAAATTGTAAATGTTATATGGCTTCCCGCGGATCGCCAACGTTGTGCCTTACGACATAAACTTTGCGCAACGTTAGAGAAACAATCTCAATAAAATCGGTCAATCTGCGACAAGGCGATTTGTTCGATAAACCCTTGTTTTTGGGGTGTGGTCTAAGAATAACCACTTCATTTATTTTAAGTATTTTAATTCTAAAGATGGTCACGAGTTTGTTAAATATGGAATATAAACGTGTTAGTTGTAACTTTGAATCTATAATATTATCTTATGTATATATACATATATTTATCCAAAAAATCTGACTAATCATATTATAACATGAAGATCATCTTCATTCTAAAACCTTACTTGTACAGAATCTCCACAAAATTGCATCTTATAATGCATCGTTTTGTATCGACCAAAATTACACACCCTATCATCTTTAGTCGCCTTTTGCATTAATATATCCGAATAAATATGATAAACTAATAATTATTTAATTTTCATCTTAGACCACTTCCAAAATACAACCCTGGCTCGATCTTAAACGTCAGCATGCGATGTTCGATACATCGATGTTTTACGACTCGACATCGTAATCGCACGAAAGTATTGAAACGAATACTACTGCATTGTTTTTGAACCTTTCAATTGTATATCGAATACAGATAGTATCGTGAAGTATACTATTATTGACTGTCTAAAATGCTACTCTTCTTCCTAATATTCTAAACAATACACTAACAACAATAAGATGAGAGAACAAGAAATTCTACATCACTGAACTATTCGTCTAAATACTATATTTAGATTGAAAACAATCAATTTTCTCATAGAAACAAACATAACCCCGGAACGAAAGAATCCATCTTTGCCATTTACGTCCCAAGCTGGCGAGTCCTGTAGCCAGCTAACAAGACGCATTGTGGCCGCACCTGTACCATAAACCCTGACCATTCCAGCTTCCGAGTTCCCACGTCCAACGTGACAATATCACAGTGGACAATCGTAACAAAGGCGCCGAACGTGCGTTCCCACGACGTAACGGTCTAGGACAAACGTCCCTCTGCCGGCCAATCAGAAACGCGCACTGGATTGGCCCGATCTAATTGGATGCCGGATTAATGGCTAGATCGAATATTGTCTCGATATTGATGGTGTTATAGACTTGGAAATGGAATGGGTGCTTTCTTGTCTATGTTGTGAGGGTAAATGGAGACCTTGTAAGATAACGCTACTAGAGAATTTCGTATGTCATAACAACCCTGATTATTATGCTAAAATTGACCAATGAGATTGAGACACATAAGGATGGTTATCGTATGTACGTATATGAATATAATACAAGGAATACTTGAGATATACTATCAGGGTAAAACGTGGATTTGAGGTGGTTATAGAATTAGTAACATCGTCATTACAAAGATGGACACGCGAACCTCTGACTACCCAAGGGATAATAGTCGACATAGTGTTTGTTTGTTTTTGTAAGGACAGTACTATATATACATATTAACGCAGTATTTGTTAGGCCCTAGATTTGTATGCAATACACACTTACTGTTAACACGAGTGCTTTTGAATGGGAAAAACAAATCTTTAGCGTTTCACGAACACAAGCCATCGATCAGAGGCTTTTTCTCTATTCATCGGCACCATTTGGCCGCACAAACAGAGCTTTCAAATGGTAATGGGTACGACGTGAGAGAATTAGTGATGCTTATGACAGAGACTTAAAGCTCAGGCACTGATATACACTAGTGTATGTGTGGACCAAACTATACACGACAAAAATTTGTACGAAACTGATGTTCATTTTATATCGTTTTGGTTTCGGGGTTTTGGGTTCGGTTTGAAGCTATATTTTGGACATAAGGGTTTTTTTAAGGTTAAACCTTCTTTATAGTATTAAACAGTATACAATTTGCTAAGAATGGTGGTAATAATTACATAGACACCATACAATTTCATCTAGCGTGACCTATCTGTTTACCTCTACTCTTAATCAAACAAATCGTTCACCGAAAACCGTCCTTTGTTTATTAGCAAATGGGAAAAGACGCCGCGACTTATTTGGCAATTTGTTGAGAAGTTTAACCTTATAAGGCCACCTACGCGTATGGTGATATAATCGCCCGATCGGACGGGTGTCCTCACGGCTGCCGCTCGATTAACAACGCGAGCGTCGGAAGCGCCGTGGGCGGACCCTGCCTCGTCTAGCGCACGACGCCAAAGTACGTACACTTATGAACGTAATACGATACTGCGCCAGTGAACATGCTCAACATCCACCAGTAGCCTCGCAGCCACTGCTGACGAATGCTCCAGCATGCAGAGTGCGCTGTAACACAATCTGCGCTGCGGCGAGTGGCGACGGACTCCGTCACTGGGCCACGATATCGGCGTAACTCTATTTTGGGCAGGGGCAGCCTAATTTTAACCATGTGCGACTCGCCGCTAGTTTTAGGAAGTGGGCCGAGCGCCGATTCACCCGACGTCGTTTCACAAACAAAGTTGCAGCGTTCATATGTATTCACAAATTCATGCGGACGAATACGCGCCGTCAGCGGACGAGACAGGACAACGACGGCCACCGGCGAGCCAGATACGCATCGGGACGATTGTCAATCACGCATCAATCGCAGTTTGTTTATGAAGTGGAGCGCATATCCCAGCATAATCCATACATCGGCGTCTCCAATTATCGAGATGACATGCGAGCGGCCTACCAGCCGATCTATAATGGATGAGGTGGGTCGGCCGCCGCATTAGCCACCGCGAACGCACTGAATGCATAAAGCGAGGACGCGGACAATCGGCTTCATTTATCTAATGGATTTAGGAGTGCGGGGCCAGTACGCGGCGCGCATTCGCAAGCGCCCGCCGCCGCCACCGCGGATAAATTTCAATTAGGCCAATGGCGGAAGCTCGCACCTCCGACCAGCATGCTAACGAGGCACCTCGCAGATGCAGTGGATAAGGTGCTGACAATGCAGGGGCACAACAGTGGGGCAGCGACGCCCACCGCGATGCCTATCCGGGCCCAATTTGTTGGCGACGTCCGTCCGTAACGAAGCCACTAAACAAGAGAATAAGCTGCGTCACAATCCGCCGCCCTGTGCGAGTGACAGCGGCCACTTTGCCCTCGCCGCCGTAACGAGGGCAGCGGCCATTGTGTTGCGCCGACTCTTTATTCGGAACAACATAACATACAAAATCATGTCCATAAATACATGAGAGCACATATCGAGTATCGGAATGCAAACGGACTCGCGGTTGAATTATGCAAGAGCCGCATGGGCGAGACCCGCCATCTCTCCCGAAATACCCATTGGAGCGGCCGCGATGGCCACCGCTGCCCAACGGAGCCCAGCGAGCGATGACAAACTGCAACATGCTTGCGATGCCACGGATTCCGATAAACAAAACTATTTTGCGAACATAGTTTCTGGAATTCTACGTAATGACTGTACTGTTCATATTCCTTTAGACCGTAATTACATTCTGAGTACTCTAATTTAATGCTAGCCAAAACTATTACGAACAATCAGAGCAGATATCAAAATAATTGTCTTTAACCAACAGCGGCAACCTCGATAAACAATATTGAGTAACATAACTTATTATTCAAAATTATCAAAATAAATCATGTAGGACGCCAAAAAATCCATAAAACTGCATTTACGTCCGCGTATATGCGGGCCAAATAATAATTCGCAATTATTACCTTCACGGTGGATTAAGCGATGCTCGGAGACGTGTTCCAAGCACGGGTGGTCGGCGGCATCACCCGCTAATTACAGGGACTGGACACCATTTAACTCGAATTTCACAAACATTCAATAATTGCAAAAATCGGACCCAACGGAGCGTTCACGGGGCGAATAATAAATTAATGTGCGACCTATGCCACGCGCACGGAATGGAAACGTTCGAGATGCGTCTTCATTAAAAAAGCTCAGCTTCTGAAGTATATAAGGAGGATTAAGTATCAATACATACTTATATGCCTTCTTTTAAGGCTAAATATAGGCTGTGTTTACTATATCAATGAATATTTACGATGATAAGACTACAATTTAAGAAGAATAACTCATATATTGAAATACCGAAATTATACTATCCCCAAACAAAATACTACATGAAATATCATGCTTCTATTCCTCAATTCTTTACTAAGCCCGCTTTGTAGTCCATTCGTCTTAAGGCCCGGATAATAGGGCTATATGTTAACTAAGAAAGAGAGCGACCGCACCGCACACGAGGCGACCACAAAACACTGTTCAACGCACTCGCTCAGTCGAAGCACGAGAAATCTTAGAACAATAGGCTTTGACAAGCGCGCTCATTAGTCGCGGATCTCAGAAGCGTCGACGCCGCACTGTGCCGCGGCTTAAATCTGCCATAATCCTTTTTAACCACACAGGGCGGTCACAAAACGTCTATTAGTCAAATTAGGGGCATTGTATCGCAATCGGCTTAGGAGAAGACAATTACAACGAACCATTTGGACCCCATGAGTCAGCGCCGAGATCAGGGGTAAAACAATAGTGGAGATAGGTTTATCAAAGCGACGACACTTTGTCGCGTGATTAAGGCGTGCGCGATTGCTTGTCGAATGCGTTATGGGTGACTCAGCGATTTTGAAACGTACGTGTAATTGCTCTAAGCTATAAAGCTAGGGACTTGAATAGATTAAAGCTGTTAATCTCTCCAATATCTGAGGATTATGCATAAAAGTCCGTTTTCACTGTATCGAATATTGTGAAAAGTACTTAGCATAAAATAAATTAACGCTTTTCCTTTGTCGAATAAAAGCAGATTTCTCTCAATACTTGCCGTTATAAATAAGATTATTCACCTGTGTGAAACATACATGTAAGTAGGTAAACTTAATCATAGAGAAGTAATAATGAACTGCAATAATGATATGGTAGAAGTACCAGGGAAACATATTTCTCAATTGTGCTCTGGTGTAATTTGAATCTCGGGCTACTGATGCAAGTGATTCCGAATGATTAGAGATAGGTTTTGATGTTGTATTTTGCAACTACTTATACTGAGTATATAGATATTATTTGGTTAGTAAATTCGATATATAAGAACATTGAGAACTTTTGTTCTAAAGTATCCGATAACTAGAAAATTAATAAATATAGTTCAAGTTATAGACACTAATAAATATAAATATAATACATACGAGCATGATCAATTACATACCATGCCGAGAAATAAAATACACATATTATTATTTTCTACATTCTAAACCTAGCTAGTATCACCTAACCATCATTCTCTTATAACGTGACTATAACACTAGATCTCTAAGTGACTATTCCGATCATTGTACTAGGTATTCCAGCCCAGCTCTACACAGGCAGCCTATTTGGGGATAAGTCCAGGTTTGTATTATGAAGGGCGATGGCCGACATACGAGTACTAAACCGCTAATCTTTTGCGTGTGAATGCATGTATCTGTGCCGAAATCACAGGGTTATCGCTGATAGTATATGTAAAGATATAAATAAATAAACTATGGGGTATTGTGATAAATTACATAAATAAAATCATTACATAGTGAAATAAATAAATAAATATGTCACAATGTAATATAAATGGAAATATATTCGTATAGACTAATAAATATATATATATAGGTACGTAAAATGTGTATAAAATTACACGCGTAAATCAATAAAGATTAAGAACTAGTTCTTATACGGTACATGAAATTACGGTGACAATTTTAATCTCAAATTCCTCTAAAGCATCTTCAATCCAACGTTCTCATACCTATCAATGATATATCAAATACATATTTAGTATATTATAGCATATTATGATTTATGGTTACATAAGAACTTTGACAACCCTGCCAAAAATGCATCTGCAAGCTAAACTCGATCCACTTTCGAGAAAACTGAATATTACGTGAAACGAATGAATAAATATACCATATTTACTTCACGACCTTTATTCGGAGACAACTAACGTTATGACGAGTGTACTTACATACAAATTGTGCTACTCAAGTTTGGGCTTTTGGATTTCTGAAAGTTTCTAAACTTTATTTTTTATTTTATCTCAAGGTACATTGCCCTAGCACGGAAATCTTTCGTTGACGTAAAATATGTAAGTATAGGTAATAGTTATTATATTGTAAATTAATAAAAACACTTGATGTGAACGAACTAATAAATTTAAATAATACTTTATCTATCCTGATTTTTTTTAACTCTAATAACATTTACAATCTTTGAAACGTAATTGATGATTATTGATTTTACTAATGATCTTCAAATTCGCGTTGGTGTAATTTACATATTAATTTAGTAATAAATCGAAACGATATTAATAATTAATTATTCAAAAGTTGTTGAAAGACAAAAACTACTAAGTTCATATAAAATCACTCCATGTATTTTATGTTTCATATTAAAAACAAGATAATATACTACATATCAATCCTATCTAAAGCACGAACCAAGAATTTGCGTAACACCGCAGCCAAAAGAAAGTGATGTCAACACCTTATCGATAAAAAGTATCGTATATTAGATACGCATCGACACACGAAATAAAGTCATCTTAAAAGATCAAAACAACCGGCTGGCCACTGATCTCATACCATTATCACGGTCCACAATCATAATTAGACACTTGGAATATTTCAATCAGTGTTGCTGCTGGATTTAACAATTACGATCCTTATCGATGTATTAACGATGAAATTAAATCGCTACTCGGTACCGAGTCGGTGCCTTATCTAGTTAAGATAACTACTACTACTAGCGCTGTTTAGGTGCTATTAAGAAGATTTGGCTTGCACTCCGACGTTACATTAAGCTTTAAGGTATGCGGAGTTATTTAGCTTTTACGTACGCCTACATTACCTGCGTATATGAATTGTAGAACAAAAGTTATACGTTACATAGATACATGTATATTCGTGCCTACGTCCCTAGAGATAGGCAAAAACTATCGCCACCTGAAACGATCCTGACAAATCTCCCTTGCTTCACTCACACCTATTAACCTTCTCATACATGCTCTTCTATTCTTTACGCTACGGTATACATTATTTCATGCTATTGGTTACTAGGCAACAAAATTTAATAATCTTTAACTAAATAACACTCTGAATATCTAAGTATTTAGACAATTTTACTAAGAGATCGAACCTACACGAATCATCCAATAAAACTCACTCGCCCTTAGCCTTCGTACAAAGCAATCGCAACAATGACACGAATCGATGTACAAACATCGTATCGATCGAGTGCCACGCAATCGATTACAAAACCCATTCACATTAACACACGCTCATACAATGTATGAGGGGGCGCGTAGTAGAAATCGTTGTGGGCGCCGGATGGGTTGAGAATTAAAACGATATGCAAATGCGTGGAGTATTAATCGAGTGGACTACAGTACGTATACATGTGACGCCGAGTAAGCGGACGAACTACCCGTCTTTGCTAATCTGTACATGACATACTATTCTCGGAAAAGTTATTGTTAACAGTTTAGGGCAAGATGGAATAATGATAGTATAAATCTCTAGGTTTGAGGCTAGAACAATCATAAGTATATAAGTTGGTTTTTTGTATTGAAAAGCCTCAAATTCTATAGAAAATAGGGAAACTAACTACTTGTGTTCTAATCCAACTTTATAAGCTCTTTTAAACAAACTTATAACAATCTTCATCATTTATTTTTTTTACCATAAAGTCCTCCGTCAGTATTTCCTATGATAATTTAATTACGAATACTCGTAAGGAGCAAAAGTAAGATTTCACGTGTACTATAAAAAATGAAGTCTCCATCGAACTATAAATTGAATTGATTCGACAACACTATTACGTAATTTCACCCAACAATGCCCACACCAATTCCATCGTCTCAATGACAAATGGTAATGATCAATTCACCTGTCAAGCGCACTGAACGGGCGGTACGAAAGGCATTTTATCATGGGCGATACGCCAGGAGAAAGGTCGTTTGTAATTTTGCAAAACCAATTCGTTAATTAACGGGTATGAAACAATTAAAAACATGACTCAATTAATTCTGTCAAGCGATACTTTCATTAGTATCTGAAGTTGCGGATAAGATTGCTATAGTTGATTGTTACTTTTCAACTATTTATACCATGAATGGTATATAAAATTTATATTCATCTCCTGAATTTATACAGAAACTATAATATTGTCAGAGTTGTGTACTAACAAACGAAACTTGAGGGTAGCCATTTTATTTTGCAAAGATAAGGTGATATTGGTTATTAAAGCACCAGATTATTCCATTCCTAAAAGGCTTATAACAAATTTATAGAATTTTTTCTTTTAAACGTACACTACGTTTACAAAAGGCCTTATTAGCAAACAATATATTGAATATGAAAGGGTGTACTCTGTAATTGTAACATAACTCCTTTGAATTTATTGGGCGATGAGCTAGAAAGCAGTCAACAATTTTCCATACGACATCGCAACCCCAATAACACGCTAAATTTACCAAGAAGATGTTTTCATGTCTCCTTTTACTGAACTACTTCCAATTCAATGTACCCAACACATACCAATAAAAAGACACACCAACATTTATTAAACCCCTCAATCAATACGGATTTAAATATTTATTAACGATTAAACTCATTGGAATACTTTCTGGAATCACCTTCTATATTCCCGAGATTAAATTCCTTATTTATTGGCCTATTAAGAAAACTATTTGCGAAATGTGTCCGCCTATAGATTTACTCGAGGGGCGTATGCTTTGGACTTGCTGCTTTGCAAGTGCAAAAGTACCCTATCCATTTCACGCGAAGAATTCTCTAGATACTTGTTCATATAGGATAAGGTATGTATGTATCTGTGCTACCGACTTTACTAGTAAAATAGGATAATATTTCATGATAGTGAAATTCGTACCGATATTTTTTACGAACGAACGTAATAAAAGTTAGGTTTGGATTGTATTCTAATACTGTATAATTCAGTATACTTTATGTTACTATTACTTTATATATATATATATATTACTTTATGTTACTATTACTTTATATATATATTACTTTATGTTAAGATACCTTTTTTAACTTTTGTTTACCCTAATGTCATTTCAATACTCTTTCAATTCAAACACTAACCCTACAAAAACGAAACAAAAATTGGAAATACCTAATACAATTTCACAAATCTATAAACTACTCCACTTAAGCCGCACTAACCACCAGTAGCATCGACACCTGTGCTTAAAACCTCATCATATCCAGCAGTGGTCTCCGAAAGTGTTTTCCAATTAAACACCTTCTAATCCGGCCCATGCTGGGCTTCATTCCCTGGCTACCTGCAGCGACACACGCTCCTGCGTTAATTGAAAACTGTCCTCCGCACGAAGCCTCATTTCAACTGACGACACGAGATTGAAATTTAAAAGCCTCTTTAGCCTATACTGTTAATCTACACCTCATACTGGTAGCTATACGTACATCTAACGTTGGAAACTTGTATCTCGCTTATTTGAACTTGGTTTTATGTAATTCTAAGTCTGGTGTTTAGTTTAATTCTATTCTAGCGTCATATATATATATATATATATATATATATATATATATATATATATATATATGCGTCATATATGTCTAGGTCTTATTAGGAGTAAGTATGAGGTGTATGGATGTTTATAGGGATCTATTTTCGTTGACTCTCTCTTTGTATCAACACAGGCGTGACGTCTACGTATGTATGTTAATCTAACAGATGAACACGTGAAAGAAAGAGTCAGTAGGAACCAAAAGCGTGGAGTCACGGAGATTGATATTAAACAGATATCCAACAATCATTCACTTCATCAATAGAACACTTATTAAACACAGTTACGTCTATTGCACGGATAATTGAGATTATGTTTTACAGCGGACGATAATTCACACTCATCAATGGTGTCTTCAATTCGATTCAGGCATAATCAGTTTATTTAAACATGGGAGGAACGGAACTCGACTTTTTCTCCGCGTGAAAGACCGATTCATTCATCATAATGAGTTGTGATCTCTAGCGCTGTGCTGCGGGCCAACCGCACTGAAATTACCGACCGGTATCGCGGCGTTAATTATAATCGGATCTCCGATCTGATTATGAATACTACCACCGGGGCCCTTTCGTCGCTCTAAACCTATCAATTACTAAAATAGGATTTTGAGCGTGATTGATCCGATGACAGGCCGGGGCGACGACCTTATTATCCGTCGCCGGATACACACCATCTGTTATAACGAATAGAAACCTGTCGATGTGCAATCAGTCGAAATTAACGGAAGCGCAATCTTTTATTCGATTATTTATTTTGGAGATTCACCGTTGGTAATGCCGTATCGCGCACGATCTGAATCGATCTGTCATTGCGGCGGCGATCGATTATTGCTAAAGAGCTGCCGGGGCCTTCGATTCGGGGCTGCTGATTTACGGCGGATAACATGCGCGATGATATGGCGCCGACGCAGCCCGACGCTGACAAGATAATGTGTCGCGGCCGCACTGCTCCGACCGGCGCTTCGACGCGAGCTCATGACCGCTTCTTCATTAATAAAAACAAAAAGTCGGTATCTCCTAACAACAAAGACTTAACCACTATAAAATTTTAATAGAAATCCAGCACGTCACGTGCGATCCGGGTTCCGTGCATAACTTATAAACCTTTAAAATACAAAAAGTCCGCCATCTCGGCTGACGGAATGACATGTAGACCCTGGCGGTGGTGGGGGGGCCTACCGCTGCGGATGGTGCGCCATGTGGGGGTGCGAGAGGTGCGGGTGGGAGTAGTGCTGGGGCAGGGAGCCGAGGGGCAGCGGGGAGGGGCAGGGCGGGTGCTGGTGGTACTGCTGCAGGGGCGAGGGGGCCAGCCCGGGGGCGTGCTCGAGGGGGTACTGCGAGGCCCCCGCGTACGCCAGTTGCCTCACCTTCATGTCTTCGTCCACCACGTTGTAGGTGAGCTCCGTCTCCTCGAAGCCGGTGGCGGCCATGCGCTGCTCGCTGATGGTGGGCGGGTCGGGGGAGTTGAGGCACGTCTGGATCAGCCGCTTGCCCGAGTCCGACGTGATCATGGGCTGCAGCTTCCGCGTGGCGAACGTGTACACGTGGCCCGTCTCCGAAGCCACGAGCAGCATCACCTGGGTGCCCGTTAGCGTGGACAGCTCGTATGCCTGTCAAAGGAAATGTGGGTTAGATAAGGCTCATGGAAAGGGCATCGCATATACTAGAACATACATACATATGAAGTGGCATAAGATACCAATAAAAATTACGGTAGTACATGTGTAATAGGGACAAGAAATATGTGTGTGAAAGAAATAGAAAAATAAAGATATGAATTAAAATAAAGAAATAAGTAGTCATTGATGTGAATTGAGAAAAAAGAAAGAATCGGCAAATCATTGCTATAATTTCCATATCCGCCAAATTGGAATGGAAATTTCCACATCTTAGAATTAACTTCAGACCGTCAGCTGATCGTGTTACTAAAATAATACCAATATGAAAACACATACTTCAGTCTGTTTTTGCGCAAAAGAACCTAATTAAACAAAATATCATCCACCATTTTATTGGTGTTATAATCCCATTAATATGCAATATAGATGACCATTCCTTAATCCATTGCCCATATAATTTACCCCAATGATTACACATACAAGCTAGTACCCTTGCATTATTTAGCCTCAAGACTGCACAGAGACAAACCTCTTCGCCAATAATAATAATAATAGTATTTGGACATAATTACACCAATTGAACTAGCCGCTTGGTAAGTACATTTAAGACTTGTGTTAAGGGCACTAGTCAACGTAATTTTAAGAAATATATACATATTATATATAGATAAATACATATATAGCATATATAATCAACGACCAGATTGGAAAGCAGAAGAAAAGCGTAGTTCTTATCTCTGCCTCCACCGGGAATCGAACCCGGGACCTCACGATTAGCGTTCAGGCGTCTAACCGATCGCGCCACGGAGGTCATCAAATAACTAATTAACCTGTTGACTGCGTGTCGAAAGTGTCGTGGCGCCTAAATTTCGACCTCTCAACCTCTCTCACGCTACCGTTTCTTTAGCATTTTGTAGCAAACAATTTCGGGAGCCGTCTCCCACGGTCTTTGTTTGTTTGAAGAATTATCACGCCCACAACCCAATACTACAAGCTCTCGTTCACACAAAACTAAACCATATTCCATGTTACAGAAGGTTTTGAATTGTATTACTCTGTACACGATAGTTAGACACGGACCATTGACAAACATTTTAAGTTAGGTACGTTTAGAAAACTCGAAAAATTTGCTTTTCCATTACGAAATGTATCAAGAATGTTTGACCAATTTTCGCCCACGTACAGATAACATCTCAATGGCCGTAGAGGAGATAAAAATTGTAATTTGCGAAACAATTCGAGTGAAGCCTACATACGAACAAAGCCTACGGACGGTTGAATAATAAATACTTGTGTTCAAAGAGCCTCAACGATTCAACTTTGAAGTATTTATTGGAATGCCAAACGCTATTTGGCTTTACATTAAAATGACTACAGTCAATAGTCTGTGCAATAACTAATATAGGTAACTTTTACAAGAAGAAAGAAAATTATGAAATATTAAAGTAGAAGAACTAACCCTACCCCTCTACAGGGAATCAGGCGTGATGTGTATGTATGTATGTAAGAACTAATATATTATATTTGCTCACAATCACTTAGTTTCCAATAAGTAATGTACATACACTTAATCTATATCCCTGGGTAAAAAAAAAGGTAAATCAACCTTTTAAATTCTTCCAACCATAAATAAATGAATTGGCGTCATCCATAGCCAATACAAAATAAAAAATAAAGAATTTGGAGACGAGTTGGACATAAATAAATTTCGCAAAATAACAGAACAATCGTCCTAAGTGATGGGCACACGTCAAAAGCATGAATCAGCCAACCTGACAGCTGCGAGCAAACGTCAGTCGAGGCCTCTGTACCCGCCGAAAGGTTGTCAATTGCGCTTTTTTATTTGCGACCAATGAATTTCGCTTACAGCCAAATCAGATTATGGAGATGGCACATTGCGAGTCGTAAAAAAGACCTTTGTTTGCTAAATGTTTACAGTGGTCACGTTTATGCAGTAGGATGTATTAAAGCCTCTTTTTTGACAGAAGAGTAAAGGACAATTCCAGGCTATCGTAAATACTAACTAAGTACCTTTCTTTCCGATATTAAGGTTCGAAAATGAGAGTAGAAGTCCATGGAATCTATTGGGCGACTATCATCCAATTCCAATTAGGCAACAACATTCCATATCGATGAAATCACATCCCTGATATATATGTTTAAAGACATCGAGCAGAAGCCGTTCCGAGGTTCAGTCCACTCCAACAGGTATTCAAGGACTTAGTGTATGTATGTAAAGAGAAAAACCTGCTCAAAATTAACAAGATCCAATGGCACGTCAATCTCGCTTATTACGAACGTTTACTTGCATTAACGAATTTAATTATTAGCTTTAACTTAAGTGCTTTCATAACTGTCAAAAACACTTGCTCTAGATATGTGAATACGATGCCTACATCGATACATCGAGTAAATTATCATATCGATACGTGTTGTGTTTCGATTTTATCGATTCGTTTAAGTTGCAACACAGCCTCCCACGTGACTTGTAACATATGACGTGAAATAAAATACGAGTCTAAAGAAAAACATATAACGTGTCACATATCATTTAACGAAACGAAGTGAAAGTGTAACATTACTTTTCTACATTGTCAAAGATCCTTTGGTTTCAGCCGTTTATGAAAAATAGACAGCTGTTATAGTAACCGCATTAAAAATTATACTAGAAATGAATGGATAGATGGTTAAATCCACAGTTTCAGACATAAGGCAGTGTATGAGTGTACATATTATGCGATTTTTCTGAAAATAAATAAATAATTTTGGGATTGTCATTACATATGGAACATCGATGACAAGTTGCTATATTATTGTATTTAGTTATGCTTAAAACTGACTAAGGATACACTAAATCTCCGAGGTTCTGTCCACCTCGAAAGGGATTGAAGGACATAATGTATAATTAATAAATAAAGCATCACAACAAATCGATACAACAAACTCGATTTGTCGATATCAATACAGAACGCTTTCCAAGGCGATCAAAATAAACCCCAGTGACACTACACTCAAAAGCCTCATTTAATATTTTCGCTTATTATCGGCGCTTTAAATGAAAACTACTTATTTACAATGAACAGGTACAGTGGATTAACAACCTTAACGCGCGTCGCGTGGTCTCTTTTCACCTACATTTATGACGTTGCTTCACATGTCATTAAAGTGGCAAAGATAATCATTATGTCCTGACACGGTTGTTTTAAAAGAACGTGCTCGGTAAATATACGTGTACATATATACATACAGCCTGATTCCCTGTAAAGGGGTAGGCAGAGATCAGGGGTACCCATTTATCCCGATTCTGACAAACCAATTTTTGCTTCATTGACCCTCATACACATATATATTCAAATATATTTGTATTTCTATCCCTTTTCAAGAGTTCAGAGAACACTTAACTTCTATATTAACTTTTGTATGACTATTGATATAGTGATTGAATCCATATGGAGTAGAAATATTGGTGACGAGTAACGCTTTATAAATACCATACATTAACCCCAACCCCAACATATCCAATTATACGTAGATTCAATTACGCATTAGAAAGAAAGATAATAAACATTATTTTTACTTGGCAGCAATCAATGTACGGAACTATAACATACTTCATTAGGTAGTTACTATACATTAGGTTAATAATAATTTTATAATACACAAAATTTCCATTGCCCCACCTAAACCCATATATTTAAGCCTCAACCATTTCAAAACAGCAAAAACACTAATATTCCACACAATTTAAGTACCAAACCCGCACTTGACATTAAGTATCCGGAACACCGTAAAAGCCTTAACGAAAGTAGGCTCATTAAAGAGGATATAGTAATAATATCCTTTCAACATTTTATTATTGAATACACCGAATGGCGTTGGAGCAAAATAAGAAGTTTTACGACATTTTAATAACAAGTGCTGATTCGGGATTTGTATGTTGTAAGCAGCTGGTTTAGCCGTTTTGAAGGTATTTGAGTAGGCACGGTAATATTGTACATATTGGTAAAGTATCTATTTATAGCAAAAATAATCATACTCTATTAAAACTTACTATAAGAACTTATAATGTCTTAAAGTCGGTGTTGAACTAATGCTGCTGTTTATCTAGTGAAAAATAGCCTTTGAGTAGTTCATACCTAACATGTCTTCGAAATTTTGCCGTTGGGCACTCAAGCTGACTACCCCGTCAGAATAAAAAAGGGAGTGTGCATACACAAGTCGAGAATCGTGTTATGTTGACCTAATACATATTTCCATAAAAATAACTTATCGAATATTAAAATAAATAACTGATATCAAGATTGTCACAAATTCTCGACCCCATATAAAACCTTTTTACGACATTTTAATAACCAGATCGCAATTATACTGTCAAATGATTATTACCGTGAATTTTATTTGAATTTCGATCCACGAATAATACTAAGTTAGTTACATAAGCCTTGGAACTTAAAGCCTTCATCCGAATTCGGTGAATAAAGCCGAAGATTATCTCAGTAATTGTTTTAAATTACTATTATATAGTCCAATAAAAAAAACATATATCTTAACAAAATTTTACGAAGTAATGCATAAGTTGCAATTCTATCGAAAAATGAATTAAGTTACATATGACGATGTAAGTAACTAAATGTAATTACACTAATAAATAGTGGTATCGTATTCTATGCCTCCATTCCTATTTCCCTAATGTTTTAGTATTTTTTTACATATGAGGAGAAGAAAGACGACTAGTTAGTATTTTATTTACGTCTCAATTAACAAGATACAATACTACAGCTACTACCCTACTCGATAATAGAAAAACATTAGCTAAGGACAACCCATCTCTAACAGAGCAAACATTAAACAAATCGAGTCGTACCGCCGAGTCGATGGCGAGAATCGATATTCGATATCTGTACATCGATCGCTCGGTCCGTACGCCTGTAACCGCACAGATAATTTTCTTTTTACATCATAATAATAATGAAATCGGAAGGGAACAACGGAACAACTGTCACGACAAACAATCGATCGGATCGCGATAGTGTATCGGCTATAATTCATCGTGAGAACGGCCGTATCGTGTTTATTTAGTGACCGGCATTTTAGACTAAAGCTCATGCCAATGTCTTTTTGTGTAAAAAGTTCCCGCGCCTTCAGATTTGTAGGTTAGAAACTAAAACGTATTTATTGATATTACATAGATAATAATATTGGCAAAGTAAATACAATAGTATAACAAAGCATAAATGACACCCTCTAATATGCATTGAGAAGTAATTAAATGTGTCATGTCTTTTCCACAATTGCAATGTACCTAAATGATTTGTATTGACATAAAAAGTAACCAGATAGTTACCCTACTTAACCAGATAGTCACGACCTCACAAGTAACTGTATCTTATTAAATAGACTATGATATTTTTAGATTTGTTTCATTCTTAAATGAGAAAAACAAAAACAAACGCGTTCACGACCATTAACCCTTGCGGGGTAGTCAAAGGTTCAGGTTTCCAGCTCCGCAATTACATTCAAAATAATTCAATGACCATCTCGAACCCACGTGTTGACCAGTTAGTGAGTCCTCAATGTGAATTGGTTAGCCATGTCGCCATTTACAAGCACTGACTATTACCTGTTCGGGTGACAGGTAGGTCATATATAGCGTAAGAAAGTAGGCAATACATCACGAACCCATTACATTCTACATACCGTAAAACACAAAGAGACCAACTCAAAAAACTAAAAAATAGAATCAACAATGTCGACCCTAATTAAATCGCAGGTAATTGACTAATAGACTAATAGTTGCTATTTCAATAGCGTTTTGTTTCAATTACATGCGCTTCCTACACTAATTAGGTGAAGTGTAGCAAAGTGGTTGGATTTCTTGCGAATCGCGTGCCAACCAGTTATAGTTGACGTGTGTGTATTGCGAGCGAATTAAAAACACATTTTCGGTCACGCTGAGTTAGACAGGGTAATGTATATGCTTCTGATAATGGATGCCTTAAGAATATTCCACTATGCCGCGGATGCATTGGAATTGCTCACTGATTGATTTGACGTTATTGAAAATTTAGGAAAGCTCTTCTTTCAATCGAGAATGGCTAGTCTTACTAAGTTTAGAATGGAGTAGGCACTGTAAGTTAAATAATAATAACTAGTAATGCATACCAATAAAAGATGTTATTAAGTAAAGCAAAGGAATGCTTTCTTACTTTATGTAAAAAGCATTAAATAAACTATGCACCCGTCTCCCTAAAGAAGAATAGGCAGAGATCACGTATCCTTATTTTTCCCGAACCTGCACTGCAAATATACTCTGAGACTATTAGTACCTAGTTCTAATTAAACTCTGTTTCAGTATATCGCATATTTGTACATCAAAAACCTTACTTAAAACGTTTCCTACATAACCTACCTCAAGTTTACCAGACAATAATTATCACATATTTATCGAAATGCAACTAAACTGATCATGTAAGCACCATTACCTACCACCATTCATTATAACGAAACAGCGATTTAATCGAGTGAAATTGGAGCATTTTGAGTAATACCAGGGTCCAAAAATAAACTGCAACACATAGCATACGTGTCATAAGTAAAAGTATTGCAATCAATCAACGGATACAACGGGCATGGAAATTAATACACGCAAAACATTCGAAATTAATACATTGTCAAAAGCTCGATTATAAGGGCTTATACACATGTGAAGCGTAGGTACAGTGAGTTTATTTCGAGGAATTAGAATTTATCTATGACATGTCAGATAGACACTATATTGGAAAAGGGTGACGTTAGGAGTACCTATAAATCCTCCGAGTGTTTATGAGAAGATGTATGAATGTCAAAGAAGCGAAAGTGGTCTATCATGATCGGGACAAATGGGGATCCGTGATCCCTGCCTACCCCTCTACAGGGAATCAGGCGTGATGTGTGTGTATGTATGTACAGGCTTTTTGCTTTTATAAACATATTGAAAATCTTGCAATATGATTAAAAATGAGAATATTCAATTACTATAAGGTAAATATTATGATATAGTTATAAATAAAGTAATTAATTAAAATAATATATAGAATTAAAGAAATTAATTCTTTATTGATTTAGTTGTTTGTATTTCAAAATGAACGATTCTTTTAAGTAGGGTTCAAACCCTTAGTATGTTTGAGAAAAGTGACTGACAGATTGACATTATGAAAGAAATAAGATTATACTTTGTGTATTAATTCAATACTAGCATACCAGCCCAATATACAGTCACCCTAACTTTAAAAAGCTGATAAAACCGTAACACCAAAATCGAAAATTGGCGCCGAAACATTTTATTTTACAACCGGGACAACGGAGTGACGATGAAATATGTCAGTCAGCCAAGCCATACGTGAGTAACGATTCGTGATTGCCGCTCTCAAGGAGACGGTTTGAAAAGAGGTGATATACCATGTTGGCACTCTTGTAAATAATTGCCTTTCGTCATGTCGGACGGTCGTGATCAATTCCATATTATGTGGCTGACCAATCATGTTGCATTGTTCTTGATACCGTTGTAATGTGTAAGGTTTCAAAATAAATTGTGTTCCTTTTTTTATTTACAGAAAGTTTCGTGGGTGTCAAGTCCTTAAAATGTTTTCTTTGAGGATATACAATATTGTAAGGTGATATAACAGTAATAAACAAAGAGTTTAACGACGATTGTACTTAGAAGGGTAGTCAGAACTTCGTGTATATCTATCTCTCAATTAGTGACTCTATAGCTATAATAACTGTAATAAGAAACGTACGTTTAAAATGTGTTACCAGATCATATTTTTAACAAATAACATTCATTTCTCACAAATAAAATTTTCTAACATTTTAATTAGGATATAAATATGCATCAATAAACGTTACAACATGCATACACCTCCGCAAACATAATCGGCAGTTATATATATGTACTTAAGGCGACCTTCTTCAGTATATCGCCTATATGTACTATTGGATCTCAATGAAGTGAAAGTGTTTTACCGAAATAGGAAAAAATGGGTAACAAACAATAAGTAATAAGTTTACATTTCACCCCATTACTACTTTAAAAAGATCATGACGTGACACGGGTATATGTATGACAACTATGTTTTTTTTTAATAAAATACCATTTGCCATATTAAGTAGCTACCCTATCGACCACGTAGACAATAAAACGTGAGAATATGGACCACCGAAGCAATTACAGTATTAAGAGCATCGGCCGAATAGCTTCGCCTCCGAAACGTAGACCCAACGAAGCCACAGATATTCGAATCAAATTAAAAACAATTTAAAGCAGTTAATGCGTAATTGACGAGAGCGGTCGCCAAAAAATTCACGGCATTAATAAATCACGGGGGCCACATCGAAGCCAGTCCTACCGTTAAATTCTCATCGTCAACAATGATACATTTAACATAGCTATGTGGTGAATTAAGGAGGGAAAAAAGCGTACTTCGAGAGCGCCGAAACGTTTCACATACGAGCGGGGACGAGTGCGCTTTCGTAAGAGCAGAAAAAACTACACTAATTGCTTATACATCGACGCGACGTACGAAGATTCCCACGGGGCATCGGTCAGTCGGTTTTATTGCCAAAAATTAATGCCCTACAAAGGGGCCCTAATTACAAGAGCAACTAAACGCCCGGCGACAGCGGCCGCTTCGGCGAAACTGGAATGTTGAGTGAGCGTGCCCAATGCGCAAACAACGGGCTAAACATCGCCTACTGCCCAATCGCGTAATGGACTTTTAATTTTATTGGTTAATGCCAGTGTTTGGCCCCTTGACAGGCTAGGCCCGGCCCGTTCCTTTATCGTACGCATTTCATCACAGCTCCACCGCGTTGTTAACGATTTCACGCTCGATCGAGTTTCGTACAATTTCGATGAAACCCCATCAGTGCCCGTATCACGATACCACGAGCTTTTTCTTATTTAATTAACGTCTTGCGCACTAACAAATGGCCAGAAAAACCTACAATCAACACTCGACTAATGAACGCGGCCGAGCAAACGCGATAAAAATAAGCCTGATAGAACTGTTAAGTTATATCAAGCGCAACTATTAAAGCGCGAGCTAGACCATGTCGTTAACTTGATACCATTTAAAAGGGGCGACTAATAGACGACCAGCTCGCACTAATTGCGGACTCAACATACAGCCACTGCTCAGTCAACGGATCGCGTAATTTATTACGACAACTAGCTGCGTTTCGACCCAGGGACATGGTACAAACAAAACCAAGCGCACTCACTTTGACATAAAGCACCATCTGTTCCTTATCTCACCCAAATCTCAATCAAATAGAAAGGAGACCGCTTTGAAACAATCTAAGCCATTGTGCAATGAGAGAAGGAACGATATCGATGCGATCTCAAAATATTAGCGCTAATATTCCAATTACAAAGCATTAATTATGGCAGTTGTTAAACGTTGGAATCGCTCGGAGCTTGTTGAGGTCGGGATCCGAGTAATCCGCATGTTAATGAGCCTCCACTAAGCTCGCGACATGTGGGTGCCAGCCCACACTCGTGACGTCATCAAGGTTAAATGGAACTGTGATCTTGAGGCGCAATTCGAAAATGCTATACCTACTATGATCGTACAGAGCTAGCCCTACACGAGAACTCAAGCCACGAGAAACAGATAACGGCAACATGACTCTGAGAAACGAAATCAAATGTGTTTCGCAAAGCAGCCGCCGAAAGCCCACAAGCGTGCGTTAGATACGAAAAGAAAACGAAACTCGTGATAAATGGCCAACTACCAAAAGCGTACGTAAACAAACGCCAAACATAGGAGGAGACCTTTAGACGACAATGAGGGATTCCGCCACCACCAAATGAGTCGCGCGCATCCATAAAAACGAGGAGGCCATATCTCACACTGTCAGGGGCGGTGGTTACCCCAAAAACAGGTTATGAAAGGCCCGCTTCCATATTAGTGCAGGCGCACACGACTGGATTAGTCGTAAAAGGTTTAAACGGGTCAAGCGCTGCTCGCGGCTGCCTTTTAAATGATCTCTTAACTTTTAAGGCAGAGGAATCAATTTGCAACGTCACGCGTGCGAGGGCTAAACACGTGGCCGTATTTTGCTGACGCTATCGTGATTTTGACGTCATCGCGCCCTGTAAGGAGCTTTCGGTGTTTACAGGTTGCCTTCTCCGAAGAACGGGATTCGGTACGGAACCTCCGAGCTCTCCATTTATAGATAGAGGAGGCTCTACAAACGTAACCGTTACGCGAATGTCACTTCTTGAGCAACCATTATCTTTTTCGCGTAAACAATTGCTGTCGTATGCGCCTCGATTTTAACAACCACAAGGCGGTAATTATGCAAGGACATTATGCTTACGCGGGCCCTTATATGAAGCCATGTGGCTCTACCCTTTGATTTGGGCATTCCGACATCACCGAATCGCTTCTGGCTCATTTTTCAATACGTTTAAACAGCGTCCTCGAAATTGCAGTTGCGCGCTGGAAATTTCACGTCTCGACTCTGTAATGATCGAAAAAGTGAAAGTGCATGCACAAGGTCCCATCATCACCATCGGTCCTCGATCGGTAGCCACGCTTAATTAACGAACAGAAATAACAGGTTGCAGTGCGCTGTTTGTTTTGAGTTCTCGTCGAAAACTTGATTACAGAAAAAAGAATAGTAATGACATCGAGTGGCACGTCTCGGGGATCTTTCCTTGAATAACGGAACATTAAATGGAGATACATCGGCTCCGAACGGAGTATTACCGGCGCAATACATATTCAGGCATGTAAACATCAATCAATCATACAAAGCTGCAACGAGTGGAATCGGCCTTTGAGCATCGGCCAATTCGCGGATAGATATGAAAATGGGATACATTCCACCGGATCACAGGAAAGTGAATGTTGTCGAGCGGTGCGATTAAGCAAAAATCCGCAGCTGATTGAAATTCTAAGGCTGCCGTAATGAGAAATCGCGACGGCCGGCGTCAAAGTGGCAGCTGGACGAGTTGCAGCGACAGTCGCGATTAGCCTAAGCCCATTGAACAATAATTACCGATCACTACAAGCCCAGTAATCGCGTAAACCTGTTAAAACATCGATAGCTCGAAGGCTGGACGCTAAATCTTTGCTCGCGCAGATAAAATTCGATCTAGATTCCTAAAATCCATAATTACGCCAGTGACAAGTTGAAATCATAATCTTAATGCGAGGCATAATCTCCGTCGCATTCCCGACCGGTCTTAATCCTTTCGAAGAAACAGCCGAGCAGGATAATTGAATCGTTGCCTAATTTACAGACAAAGGCAATAACACAATTGGAACAATTAAGGAGCTCCCTATAATACGCCATCCTAATACAATGGGCACGATCATCAATAAAGTCCAGTGGAAAGAACAATGAGGCAGTAGCGGACAATGGACGGGTCACTTATGGGGCTCCATCTTTGTGCAGGGTGACTTTGTATGTAGATGGGCCTCTGAATGGCTAATGTATCGATGATGCAAAGCGCTGGCGACGCGTGCTGGTTAAATTAGCGCGACGGTGGCTCCCCGGCGGAGGCGGCGGCCGCGGGAACTCACCAAGATAATGGCGTCGATAATTACACGGCTCGCCATCGCCTATGAGCTCCATTCATAAACAAGGAGATCGCGTCATGAATGGCCGGCACCTATTAATTTCGTCGCGACTTGTTTCCCAACCTATATTTTACCATTTATGAACATTGTCGTCAGCGATCTCTGTAATTTCGTGGGCGGGTAAACTGAACCTTGATATTGTTAAGTTCATTGATAAATCGTGTTGAAACTAGGCGTATTTGAATAATTTAAATGTCGCAGCGTAATTTAGTTGTCAATTCGAACACAACGAATGTTCGGACGTTTGTGAATAGAGAGCGAGCGGTTTTACTTACGCGTAATCTAAGAAATACGTTAACCTCAGCCTTAGCAGAAATATGTTGAAGTACGACGAGGCATGTGAGCAAAAACTTGATCTCTAAGCTTTATTAGCGGGCTTATTAAAGATTTTTTCATAATGCATAACCTGTCCTCAACATTAACGATTCCATTTTAATGGTCTCTGCTGCGTCTAGAGCTAAACAAACGCTGTTTATCGCCGATCTACAATGTCCAGGCCTGAAGCGCCGCGGAACGATACCATCACGCCGATAGGCATCAAGGAAGACGACTTGTCAATACATTTCACCTGCGACTCGCGATGGACATACCAAACTAGTTCCCATGAATTGTTCCCAGCCGCTTGGCGATGGTTTCGCTTCATTATGGCGGAAATTTACGGGAATATTCGGAACGAGACTGGTTCGTGACAAGAGAAATGTGTTATGCAGCTGCATTGTGTAACTTATTAATTATTAAGGTAATCATCAAAATAGTAAATATAGATATGAAAGGTGAATTCAGTCAATTTGGTAATAACAATAGATTGTAATTAAGCTAGAACGCCTTCACATAAGGAATTTCATTATTGCAGCTATCTATTTTCAACGCAGACGAAAATATTGTAATCCTGAGTCTCTACTATAATTTCAAAGCTTTATAAAAGGCAACTAAGGCATTAGAGTTAAAAATTTCAGGTGCTACAACAACACAAGTGGGTATCTCATCTACATCCTCAACAAGTTTGTCTACAAAATATAAACCTGACGGATCTTCCGAACTATAATCTATGTAGACCATTCCACATTACCTTAACCACATTCCACACATCCATCACAAACCCTTACCAGACTCATACACATCAAGGGTACACACAAAGCCTCCTTATCAGTCAGGCTACACAAAGCTTCTTCTAGACCTATCTGAGTCCAGACTTTATGTCCTAGAACCAGTGATGGATGCGACGTGTTTTTGTCCAACCGTGGACACGTCGCGACCAGTTCGCAATTGGCCCCATCGAAGCAGATTTATGTAACGATCGCAAAGCTTCGATTATGTAAAACGGACTGAGGTATGCGGGGTCGCTTTGTATGGTTTTTGTTGCTATTTGCTCCGAGGAAAAATGTAAACAATGTACACGGGTTTGAGATGTGGGGATGGTTTTAGATGAAGTAGGAGCATGAGATACTAATCTACCTTTGATGGTGGTGAATATCGATCTTATGTGTCGAAATAGGTTGAATTGATTTAATGTTTCGTATGTAGGTAGTATATAGAAGATGAGATATGAAATGGTTCGTATGTAGCTACATAAAAGATTGTATGAGCGGTAATTCAATATTGAATTAATCATTTCATTATATTTTTTAATACTCTGTCACAATAGACGCAATTGTTGATTTGGTCAATGGTTACACCAAGGTGGTCTAAACTGGGTGCTAACAGATACCAGCGGTGCTTTAAAAAGACCTTACAGGGAATAATGGTGATAAACCATGAGAACTGTACAATAAAACATTAGACGATTAATCGAAACAGTTATATTTGGAGATATATTTAACTAGTTTGTATAAACAAAAAACAGCTACTTAGCATTCTATTAACATCCAAGATTAACACGGGAATCATTGTATTATAAAATAATCAAATATTTATGCACTGTAACTTGTCAAGTCGCGTTAATTGGTCCCTGTTGATGTATTTATAAACTTCACAATTATTATAAACAACATTTATTTACCATAACTACATAAATGCCGACCTAACTATAAATAGTTATTACATTATACGTTCCTTGTTAGATGGGACTTGCATGAAGTGTTACCAACTGCCTTTTAGCTGGTGGTATATTTTAAGAGAGTAAAATATACGGGGCATCCTTATATCGTACCTTCTAAAAAAGTACCATCTTAGCTAGGTTATAGTTTTACTAACTCTTAATTTACTTGTTTTACTGAAGACAATTCAAATTACTATCTTAATTTATAAGTCAAGGGACTAAACTCTACGCTGAGACAGTCTCACATTTTTTGCATTTTTAAAATAAATGTAATATCAATCCATAGAATTTCTAAATAAAGTAATAAATGCGTAGATTGTCTCAAAATTGCAATCGCGATACTTATGCACAAATTAACACACAATTAGATCAAACCTAAACAAATTTACTTATAAAACGTTTCAAAAGTAAACGCACAAACAATCCAAAAAAGATAATTTCTAGAGTACCCGCCACATAAGGTGGCAGTTGGAGGCGTCGCCACAGTCGCGTAATCCAGTGTTGCCAGTAAACACGCCAAAACTAGCACTCACTGTGCCATACGGCTCGATACATTATATTGAGGTTTCATTTGTAACGATCTTTGGTTGCAGAGCTATAAACTCAAATAAAACAAATTAATATACCAAAGTCAAAAGTCAAAATATTTTTATTCAAAATAGGCCCTATCATAAGCTCTCTTTGAAAGTTATTTTATGATCTAAGTACAAATTAAAAAAACTATATATTGACAAAAGGAATATATATGAGTGAAGTGGAAGGGCGGTTACGTAGGGGCCGGCCTAATAAGACATATATATACAGGCGTGATGTGTATGTATGTATGTAAAAAAACTATTTCAAACATGGCACTGAGCATTGTCTTTACATATTTTTACCGAGGTTAGTTCACCAACCATTTCGGCTGCTCAAGATGCCACGTCATGAAGACCACGACCGCTCTGATAAGAGCGTAACGATTGAGAAGAAGAAGTTCAGCGGAGACCCTTGGAGAAGAACTAACAAGAAACTCCAGAAATCAATTTATTATAATCACACACATGTGGCGGGTAATCTAGTTTCGCTTCCACTCTAATTTATTAGTTTGTGGCTGGCGACCAAAGGTAAAATAATAACAAATAACCTTAGAGATCCCGCCATATACATTGGCAGTTGGGGGCGTCGCCACAGTCGCGTAATTCAGTGTTACCAGTAAACACGCCAAAACTAGCACTCACTGTGCCATACGGCTCGATACATTATAGGTTTCATTTGTAACGGTCTTTGGTTGCAGAGCTATAAACTCAAATAAAACAAATTAATATATCAAAGTCAAAATATGTTTATTAAACTATTTCAAACATGATTAATAATTAACGGGACTTATCCTTCTTATTATATATTACATATATTATGTGTTCCTTCACTCTGTCCGCAATAGACCGTTTAGTGTGTTCGACGTAGGATTTCCCACAGCTGCAATCAATCTTATACACACCCTTATATCTTATATCATGAGTATAAATCGCGAATCTCTTAAAACTATTATTTCAAACATGGCACTGAGCATTGTCTGTACATATTTTTTACCGAGGTTAGATCAGCGGAGACCCTAGCTTGGAGAAGAACTAACAAGAAACTCCGGAAATCAATTTATTATAATCACCCTTAACAAACATAAAAATTACAAAGAGTGGGCAAAAAACACAACGCTGGTAATACTAAATTTACCTTTCATACAAAATAACACGCAATGGCGGTAACGTCAAATTTAGTTCCAAGTTTGGCTACTGCCACCTTATGTGGCGGGATCTCTAACCACAAAGGCGCCAACTTATTTTTATTTTTCGCCTCAACCGCAAGTGGGCGGACAAAAACTGTTGTGCATTCAGCCACAGTGACCGTGTAGGTGGCAATCAAGCCAGCCACAACATTATGTTCAAGAATATGTCATACAAGCCGCGGGTCGTTTAAATGGTAACACTGTTATGTCATTGCTGTCTAAACGACAACGAGGAAGGCGTTTGAGGGACACATTCCTGGCAACACTGAGGTTTAAATGGTACAAGGTTAATTATGATTTACTTTAAAGATTAATAGATATTTTTAAGGCTAATCTTTATATGGCTAGGGGTAAATGGGATCTATTGGAAGATCTAACACAATCCCGGTAGTTATCAGTAAGTTAGGTAGGCTAAGGGTGACCCAAGAGATAAATCTCCACAGTTCTATAAATTAAAAATTCCGATTCGAAAACATCGTGAATTTATCTGCGTACACTGCAGAATAGGCAATTGTCTGCTTCTTTGCCGAGCAATGTTAGTAACATAGAACTTGACCTATCACATTGGATACTACATATCCAGCTCTAGGCTACAACTATCAGAAACACAATGATGTACATTGGCCTACCAAAACAATCTCAAAGAGTATAACAGTGGTCCGATGCAACAAAACAACACGTCAACTCGATTCAAAATATCGATACGCCGCTATCCTTAACCCTGAGGTTCCCACCGCAACACGCTCGCATGTTTTATTAATACTTTTCAGCATTCTATTGCATTATGTATCAGCGCACCCCGCTGGGAGGCTTTCGGGGTGAATTTTGACAGAACCTCACATTTACAATGAAACATTATCGCCACAACGATCTATATGGGACCGATGCGAGTTTCGATTCGAGTTTTTCCGAATCGATTCGCGGAGATCGCGATAAAAGCACTTTGAATTTCATATCGATGGGTTTTCATCTGGTATTGTAATAGGTGGGACGAATCACGGTTTTTAGGCTTTTGTTTAGAGGAAATTGATAAAAAATCAGGTTTATTGATATACATATGCTATTTAGGACAGAAATATTTGACGACCTCCGTGGCGCGATCGGTTGGACGCCTGAACGCTAATCGTGAGGTTCCGGGTTCGATTCCCGGTGGAGGCAGAGTTAAGAACTACGCTTTTCTTCTGCTTGCCAGTCTGGACGTTGATTATATATGCTATATACGTATTTATCTATATATAATAAGTATATATTTCTTAAATATACGTTGACTAGTACCCTTAACACAAGTCTTAAATGTACTTACCAAGGAGCTAGTTCAATTGGGGTAATAACGTCCTACAATATTATTATTATATTCGTAACATAATTCGAAAGTTATATTATTAGTTTAGAAATGATATTCGCCAAGCATAACAATACTGCTATCAATAAAAAAACTTCACGTTAGGTTCTGTCAGTGTGGAAAAAGGGCGTAAGGGCGCAAGTAAGTGTCGTAAAATGCACGATATTTCATATTAATGGATACTTTTTCAGTCTATTTGGAAAACTGCACACCATCACAAAAAATATATTTGCTGGTGGACACTTAACTTTTGACTACCTTAAAATCTTTACTCGATCTCGAATGCACATGACACTACTACATTAGAACTAAGAACATAGTAGAAAAAATAGTTATGCCTACACAGAATCCATAATCTAGCACAAGATTACACATATCCATGTCACAGGCACTCTTAAGCTGTTAACATGCAAGTTTTATTAAGTACCATTAAATATTTACAGCGTGCTTAATTTTACGACTTAATTGAATATTTTTTATTCGCTTGCATAATATCACCTTTATGCGGCTTAATTTAATTTCCATTTAAATTACAATCACAGTACATTTACGACTTATAAAATGTTTCTTTGTGTTTTCGCTTTTAATATCTACGCCTAAGTGATAGTATATTTAACCCTTAACTGGTATTGGGGTCAAAATTTACCCCACGCGCTCATATTTCTAACCATAACTTTGCAGTTTATGTCCCTACACTCACGCGCATCAAGGTAATCTCATTACGTCGCGGGGTGCGGCGGGTGGCGGACGCGCGTCACTTACCTGCTACTAGGAACAGAGGTATGTACCTTGATGGGGTCAGAATTGACCCCGATACCAGAAGTGTGTATTTTATTATATGAGTTGATATATAACATTTTATTATTTTTTTAGGACGCAATCATCGAAATGGCGGGTTATCTACGTAATGATCAAATCGCACATCTTTTAGAAGATGAAGGCCAAGAATCTGAGTCCGAAATTACTCGTGATGCCGCTACAGCTGCCTGTGACCAAGAAGTAATCAGTGACTGCGAGGAAGCTGAAATACTTAGCTGTTCTGAAGACAGTGTAATAGCTATCAAGGATATCAAGTGCTCCAAAAAGTGTATAAAGTGCCTGCATTACATATGTAAAGAACACACTACCATATCGGTCACTTGCGCAAAATGTTAAAAAGAATTTGTTTGTTCTTAGAATCTTTTTTTGGATTTTTTTTTTGTTTTAATTTAAGTTGTCATTTTTTTATATTAAGCTGATTTTAAAGGAAGTTCCTAATTTTTGTTAATTTAATTATATAAGAAAACGATCTCAAGAAATTTTATAATGTTTTTTTTTAATTTTTATATAAATAATAATACCTAAAGTTAAGTCTTAGAAAATAAGTAGGTGTTCGTATATTTTTAAATAAAAATGTGATCTCTTATTAATATTTGCCAAAAATTTAACTAATGTTAACAATATAAGTACTGTTTTTATAAATAAAAGAGAAATTTTTAATTTACCGGTTTTTTCCTTTAATTTCTATACATAGTATATAGTGGGGTCATTTCTGACCCCCCATACCACTTACGTTGCCTTTTTTACCGATACCAGCTAAGGGTTAAACGAAAATATTCTTACATACATATATTCACGCTACTACCATACAAACATATCATCACGCCCCTACGTTCATAACGAAATAGGCAGACATCAATAGTCATCTGGAACGATCCTGGCAAATCTTTTTCATTAACCTACTCATACATGCTCTTCTGTTCTTCACACTACTTACACTCGCTTTTAGAAGAGAACAAGCATTTGAGAATTAAAAGGCTTGACGAATACAGGCGCTTGTAACTAAAACTATTAAAATAACAACTTATATTTAACACAAACGTATACATAAATTATTTTCGACACGTTTCACTTTCTAAAATTATAAAATAACCTAAACCAAACTTTTTACTTTCCCTATTTCAAAATGGCTACGCATCGGTTACCTAGCAACGCGTAAACAAGTCCACTGCACAATGTTGTCAAATGATATCCTAATTTACAAGCAAGCAAGATATACTCAGCACCTGAACGGACTATTGAAACCGGTGGATCGCCTCGTTAGAGCAGCAGGTGTGAATTAATGGCTAGCGCATTTTAATAACTGCAAAGGACATTTTTTTCTACAATGTGACGTCAAGTCATCACTGTGTAGTTTCGATGTTTTTGTCTAGGTAGGTCATTAAGAATTTGTGCTATTTATCTTGGTGGGATTGAGTAATTTGAACGGGATATAAAGAATGGGTTTGTACTGGTTTTTGCATTGTCATACTCAATTTACAAACCTGTTATACGGTATGTATGCTGTTATGAATAGGTAAGTATATTTAATTAAATGAATATATGATTTAACCAAAAAATACAATCTTTATCACAATTATATTCTCTTTATAATAAGCATTCAACTTTTATGCTCATAATGCGATAAAATAAGTATTGTTTACTGAGAAAAAACTTGCTTTAACTGTATATTTAACTCATAATTGTAATAACTGTATCTTTAACTCTTTATTGTAACTAAATACTCGTACTATCTTTATTATTTTTACTAATTAATTCACCGGACTTTTTTCCTATCACCTAATGAGTACTGAACTGAAGAAATTAATAATTGTATACATTGTCTTTAAAGCGAGAATACTCAGTCGTTTATTTAAAGGGATTATCAACCTAACATATACACTAGACATTATAGGCTATTCAAAATGCTAATATTCAGGCAGCTGTACAGTGCCTAATGTATTCTTGTTTTAATTAAAAACGCACCTATGCTTGTAATTACGCATTTACAACCTTAGAGCTAATAACTTAGGACCATAGGGAAATCAATTACACCCCGTGAAAATTCCAGAATAATTAACTACGCCAATTAAACGAGAGACATTGGTTGTTCCTACAAATTGATTGCTTGTACAGAAATCGATGTACATATCGAGATAAATAAAACACCTTGGGCATTACGGTCAATATAAACATACATACAAGATGCTTGATGATGAAGATGTATGTCAGTATAGCTAGAGTGAAAAGATAAGGAAAGTTAGAATGATTTAGATAATCTAAAACAAGTCTCTAAATTACACATGTTATGTGTAAAGTGGTGTATAAATTGTATATACATATTATCAGGAAAAGGGGAAGAAATTGGATGACGTAAGAAGTAACTATAACTGCCGAGTTTGTAAAGGAACTGTATGAGTATCGGGACAGATGGGGATCCGCTCTCCCTCTACAGCGAGACTGGTGATACGTATAATATGTATATTTGAATAACTAGGTGACGACTTAAAAGGCTTATTGGCCTTATTGGCCATTAAGAAGCTAAGTAAGTAACTGAGAGTACTTCCAAAAATATGTACAAGCTGCGAGAATTTGAGCGTGTAACATTCTATTCAAATCCAAGCCAGCATAGCACTCCAGGCAAATATGTTTCGGCAAAGGTTACAACAATTTACTTAACAACCCAAATAGTTGCAACCCGAGTCGCACATTATCCACATGTTTAGCACAAATCACACAAATTCAATTTGATGCAAGAATCCGCTAATGGTTGTCTTAACATAATTGCCTTTTCCGTTTCTACTACATAATTGACATTAAAAGAACTCAGTTGAAGGGAAACTTCGTAGAAGCCATTCATAGGCCAGCCCGTTCACGACCGTCATGTTTTGTATACACATCGGCCTGTTTACACATCTTTGGTGTGTTTTATCAAAAAGTCAACGGCGACATCGTGACGTTTGTCAGTCTTTGATATGCACCGACGACGTATGTTAACGAACGCAGTGTCCGTCTAGGCCGCCGTTCGCACGACTGACGTGGAATTCGCCCGGAATTCTTCAACGAGCTTACTTAATACTAAAATCTAGTACCATTCGATTCTTTATTTCGAACATCCCCTAATTATGCGGGAACCTTATAAGTAGAGGAACGAACGAACAATTACAAAAGAAAACAGCGTACGTCTACGATTTCACACGTACCAGTTAATGTAACAATTAGCGAATTGCACAAAGCTACGGCGAACGAAGCGTAACCAAACAGGTTTGCATGCTCGTCCCAAAATACTAGGAGCGCATACAACGCACGGAGGCATCGTCACGCTAGAGTGAGAGGCGGGCGTTCCCTCAATAGCCGCCCACCAATCAAAGGTGACCTTCCGCGACGCACGCTAGAAACTAGAGAGGGGTTGCCCAATAACTAGCCGCAGTCACTCAGCACTAGAAAGTAACAGAGCGCTATTCAAACGTCTCTCTCGAGCTATGGGCGCCTGGTACTCGACGTGGCTAAATTGTTCGCCTGGATACAAAAAAAACACAAAGTTACCTGCAACTATTACGTTAATTAATTAATGGCGTTTTAAGGCTTTTGTTTTGGTGAAATGGCCGCTGAAATTGCTTGATCAAAGGCTTTTGTGAGTTGCGATGTAATGGAAGCCACTCGTATGAAAATGCATCCAAAAAGTAGACGGCGTGAAAAAACAGACAGAACCAAACGATGGCGTCACACACCGCCCATGAACGAACCTTACTGCTCTTCAAATGTTATGCACTCCTAGTATTTCGGTGTCCATATTTGGCACTTTCCATTTTTGATGGCAGACGTTTTAATTTGGTTTTGGTGCGTACAAACGGTTAACTTAAGCATAGTATTTTGCTATTCATTTGAAATACAGAAAAGTAATTAGTTATTTCATCTAATCCCTATCTAAAATAATTTAGATTCTCTATACTAGTTTTGCTTAACATTCTCTAAAAATGAATTATTTATTATCATTGTCTACACTATTTTTGTTTAACAATTCCTAGAATTGAAAAATAAATAATCAACCAGAAGTTATCTAAACTTAGCATCAAATAGGCTGTAATACAAAAGAGACTATTTAATAAATTCTTTAACAAACCTATTCCAACCAATTCTTTTTAACAGACCCAGACAGACCAAATACAGGCTCCCTATCATTGGATCGAACCCTGGAGCAGCCATACTAATCAGCAAGCCCCACACAGGTCGAGGCATTAGCATTGCAACATGGCAGCTCGGAGCGTGAGATATAGGTCGCGAGGCAATTAGCAATTACGGGTGCAACACATAATTGTTTCATTATCCACCCGCAACACTAAATGAATCTGTTGACGCTGCACTGATTTCAATTGCAATGGTGAACACGAAATGCGATTTTAATGCGATTCTGTTTGTCTAATTCGTTTTGGTAGCATACAGTTTGGTATAGCCAGAAGCAGGTTTTGAGTTGGGAGTAAAAATTTTTGGGATAGTCAAGTCAAGACTGGGTGATATTCGTTTTCTTATTGAAGCATGTATCTTAGATTTCTATTACGACTATCATAATTGAGACTGATTAATTCTCTCATTAATATAGATGATTTTAACTTGTGCTGTATAATAATTGCTAGTTCTACGTACTACAAACAACACAAAAAAAGACATGGAATTACAGAAAAGCACAGCTCATATTATTCTTATCATCAATAACAAAAATTAGTGTGTAATTATAAGAAGATGTATGAATATTAATGAAGCGAAAGTGGTCTGTCAGGATCGGGACAAATGGGTATCCGTGATCTGCCTATCCCTCTACAGGGAATTAGGCTAGATGTGTATGTATGTATTTACAAAAATTAACAACAATGTTGATAGTTACTAAAATTTCTTTTCAAGAATGGCCTCTCAAATATCGCAAGCTACATTCCCAACCAGCCCATGACCGCGTTAATGAAGATACACGATAGCAGCCTCACGAGATGCCATCACGTGTGCCCAGCGACGCCACAACAGATGTGTGGGAAACCAATGGCGATCTTGCCAGGCTCCTAATTAATATAGTAATTGTCGTGACGACATCTCACTCGGCCCCACTAACGAAATCACGACCCACGGTAATCGTTATTTTAAATTTATTAAAATGCTCCCAGAGGTTTATCGGGCCATATCGCGCGGGGTAATTTATTTCCATTCGGAGGGCACCGGATTGACATTTGCACTTTAATGATGGCTAACGTCACGAGCGCAGGAGGCGGTCCTGCCACCTCGCACACGGAAATCGAGGCACATCTATCTGGGGCCTTACACCACTAATGCATTGGGCACAATATTACTTCAGTAACGATACCATAATACTTCAGTGGCCGTAAAAGACTTACACATAGTGGAGTGCCAAAAGTGTCATACGGCCACTGAAGTATCCCAGTATCGATACAGTAATACTTCAGTGACCATGAAACACTTTAGTGCCAAAAGTGTCAAATTACGGCCACTGAAGTATTACTGTATCAATACTGAAGTAATACATACATACACACACATCACGCCTGATTCCCTGTAGAAGGGTAGGCTGAGATCCCGAATCCCCATTTGTCCCGATCCTGACAGGCCACTTTCGCTTTATTGACATTCATACATCTTCTCATACACTCTCGGCGGTTATAGGTATTCCTAACTTCATATTGTACTATATGTCATATAACGAAGTAATATTGTGCCTACAATGGATTAGTGGAGTAAGGCCTCTGGCTACCCGCTTTCATGTATGTATGGGAGAGTGTTCAAGTCTTTACTTTCATGAATGTATGTCTTTGAGAGTATAGTACTTAATGTCTTCGGTTGTTCTTGGTTTTATTTTTGGTGTTGCGATGCCATTGATATGGGATATGACTTAAAAGTTTACCTAGTCCTACTAAAACCGGACATTGACTTAAGTGCTGACTAATTCTCAACAGGATTACTAATTATGATATTAATCGAAATAAGTCCGAAAAGTGTAATCTCTACTCACGACTTTAATGTCTATTGTTATAAAATTATATGAATTATAAAAAAATTTAATACAACTTTCTACTAACTATTCGGTTTTCTCGTTCAAAGCAATAATGAAACTTTGTGTTACTAAGATATCTCTTCACGTCAATCCATCAAAATTCTTAAACTTACCCAACCCTATCCCCAACAACTACCTTTCTTTATACATTCTTCTTTCTAACCCACTACTAACTATCAAAATTCTTCTCTCTAACCCACTACTAGCCAATCTACACAAACACTACAATTTAATCCACTTTACCACTACGTACTAGCATTGGTTCCCTGGCACCCCACAAGAGTTAGACGTGTACAAATACGCTCGTGCCGCCGCGGGACCCCCGAAGCGATGCAATGGAGACGGGGAACACCCGCAACAAACAGAGGGAGGTCTGTGAACGGTCGACAGCCCATCGCTCTGCTAAACAGGGCCTTACAAGTGGCAAAAGGCTATGAGAATAGAAATGTATGGGATTGGGTGATTGAGAAGTAATTTACATAAATGACTATTGGCCTAGCCCTAACTATATGTATTGTATATTAGACATAATGTTGTAAATAACTTCTTTGAAAAAAAACATTACTTATTTATTTATTTACAACATTGACATTTAATATCAAAATCAATTATTGACGTAGATTTCCACCGCATTAGATATAAAATTTCTGTAATGGTATAAATGACATTACGTATTAATAAATAAATAAAATTCAAGAAATCTTTCTATCAAATCCCGTTAAAGGTGACAGAAGTGAATTTCCATTGTCGTCGAAAGGGTTGCAAACACGTAAGTGTGTATGATTGAAAATAAGAAACAACCTGTATTCCCGTAGTTAAAACTAAAAAATAACGGAGGATTTAATATCTACAACTATTATAAATCTACGATTTTATGTAATAAGTCTTCGGATAAAGTTGCTTAACCGTTCAAAGATGAAATCATAAAAAACAGATAGTTAAAACAAAAAGTTTTATCAAAGACTAAGTCTAAATTGAGATAAAGGTCTGGTTAGACAGTTAGGACTAGAACTTTTACAATAAAATAAATCAATTTAATGTCTCTTTAAACCAACTTCCAAAAGATATTTATCAAAACTAAACGCTGATTTCTCTTATCGGTTAAAAACTTAGATATTATAAAAAAAAACACACTCTTCTATAACTTGTCAATAATTTAATCATTTGTTAGAATTTAATTGTTGTCAAAAACATTATTTTACGACTCTGGTAGGTATTAACAAAATCGAGCATACTCGTAAATCTTTAGGTATATTCCCTAGAAAACTCTAAACCTATCCTCCACTGTAAATCGTATACAAAACAGCAAGAATTCACTTCGGTATGTGCCGTTCATGTGGCTGAATGGGTGGTGTCCATTCCTCACATTCTAAAAGGAGGATTAACAATAAATACTCTTTGGATGTGACTTTAATCAGCTCAGTAAGTAAAGTTGCAGCGCGGGTTAATAGCGTCGAGTATGTTGTTCGAAATTAATTTCCGTAATTCTTTTCGAGCTGATCTTGTAATACTGGGATTACGAGTGGAAATGTCATTAAATGTCATTGTTGACAGTAAATAAACTTTTACGAACGAGTGCAACAGACTTTGTAAAGGTGTTTTTTATTTATATGGCAACTGTCGTACAGTGTTATGCCAATATTAACGTCAGTTATTGACACATTAGATAATGTTTATTCTTATGCACCTAATATACCATATTTTTTATACATACATACACATCACGTCTGATTTCCTGTAGAGGGGTAGGCAGAGATCATGGATCCCCATTTTTCTCGATCCTGATAAACCACTTTCGCTTCATTGACACTCATACATCTTCTCCTACACACTAGTTTTTATATAATCCATTTATAAATCTAAATAAATCTCGAATCGAACTTAACAAAAACCAAAACAGAATCATTAAATAACTTGCAACTATGAAACGAGAGCGGATTTCTAGCTCGTCACCCCACCCATCAAGGAGGTACAACCGTCGGCAGACCTCTTTGTTACCCGCTGGGAAACACGGCCATCGCGTGCCCACTCTAACTAGTCATCGTGTCTCGTACCCGGGAGTGTATGTTCAGCTTTAGTTTTGTTTTTTTATTCGGTAAGCTTGATTAATCTGCCCTGCTAATTAAAAACGCAGTACTTGTTTAATAGCAGTTCGGAGAAAATCGCGGGAAACACAATTTTTGCATGCAATTACGGCAAATTAAATTAAAAAAAAACCATATTTGTAGAACAAAATTTTTATTTTTTTATTTTTACCCTGTTACTTAAGTCTTAAAAAGGCCAATTCCGTAAAAAAGTGAAATTGGATAAATTGTCGATTGCCGCGTTCTTGATTAGCAGGGCAGTAATACTTGTTTAATTTACTGCGTATATGCGTAACTGTTTTCTCTTGCGAAATATGTAGTTTTTTTTTTATCTATATAAAAGTAATTATTGTATTTTATCGTAGTAAGAACTTTCAGTAATGTTCTGTTATATTGAACGACGAATTACAGGCAGTAACGATTGCCTGTTCTTAGGAATAAGCAGATTTCCGCACAATAAAAAGAATACCTCAATGAACTGAACTGAACTTCGAGAGATATAAAATATCTTCGATCATCTTAACCGTAAATATCGGAATTGTGATAGTAGTTAACTATTAATATGAAATATTGATCTATCGTTCAATAGATTCAATTTACCCCTAATCCCTTAGTCACCTCCTACAAACAAGGCATCTAGTTTTCAACATTACATTATCAAACGATTTAACTACTTTCCTATTTTAAACCATGTACCACAGACTCCATTTAACAGGGAACGAAAAAAGATAACACGAAACGAGACTAGAGATCCCGCCACATAAGGTGGCAGTTGGAGGCGTCGCCACAGTCGCGTAATTCAGTGTTACCAGTAAACACGCCAAAACTAGCACTCACTGTGCCATACGGCTCGATACATTATAGGTTTCATTTGTAACGGTCTTTGGTTGCAGAGCTATAAACTCAAATAAAACAAATTAATATATCAAAGTCAAAATATGTTTATTAAACTATTTCAAACATGATTAATAATTAACGGGACTTATCCTTCTTATTATATATTACATATATTATGTGTTCCTTCACTCTGTCCGCAATAGACCGTTTAGTGTGTTCGACGTAGGATTTCCCACAGCTGCAATCAATCTTATACACACCCTTATATCTTATATCATGAGTATAAATCGCGAATCTCTTAAAACTATTATTTCAAACATGGCACTGAGCATTGTCTTTACATATTTTTTACCGAGGTTAGATCAGCGGAGACCCTAGCTTGGAGAAGAACTAACAAGAAACTCCGGAAATCAATTTATTATAATCACCCTTAACAAACATAAAAATTACAAAGAGTGGGCAAAAAACACAACGCTGGTAATACTAAATTTACCTTTCATACAAAATAACACGCAATGGCGGTAACGTCAAATTTAGTTCCAAGTTTGGCTACTGCCACCTTATGTGGCGGGATCTCTAGGCCCCAAGATTGACAGTTGTCCGCCATTTTAATTGAACCGTCTCTGCGCGGCTCCCGCGTAGTCTGTGGAAATCGATTAAGGATGCACCTTACTGGGGCCGATTCGATTGATTTTAATCGATATTTTCAAGTACATGTAGCGAATCGGATTTATCGGGATTAGTAGGAATGAGATTTGATAAGAAGTTGAGCTTTACTATAATTTGAAATTGTTCAAGTTTTTTATTTTCGCTATTTTTATATCGCTTATCTAACTACAATATTTTACTATACTTTTTAAAAGTGCAAAAACACATCTAACTAGTACTTTTCGGTTCATGTACAGGTATCAAAATATTCTGATAGAAAACTACGCATGTAGTTTCTTTTAACATAAATATTACGCTAATATAAACCGATACCCACTTATACACTCACGTCAATAATCCATGAAGGGATAGCCTAAATTAAAGATTCTAAACATACTAGTTAGTTAAATATGCTGGGAGGTTTTAAATAAATATTCCACAGAAACAACAAAACTGTAGAATAGCACGCATACCCGGGAATCAAACAGATTGCCGCAATATAACAATAAATAAATGTTGCAAGCGCAAATAATAAGAAAATATATGTACACATGACTTAATAATATGATTTAATCGACCGGAAACCTTTTCGGGGTAGTCAGAGATCCGTGTGAAAAACTATTCTCCCTAAATATTTGGTCATTCCACACTTATTTTTCACCATAGTTAATCATAACCTAACGTTAGAGATATGGGTAATTCTATTGTCATTCATAACAACTAATTACTTTTTTAGTAATAAAGCAATATATAATATTATAAGACAAAGGTAACATAGCAGATTTACACTTTGTGGTACTGTCTCTACCCTATGAATAATATACGTGAACGAAAAAAAATTTGCGATACAGAGAAAGCATAGGCTATTTAGTCATAATATACACACATCACACAGGGGGTAGGCAGATATCAAGAATACCCTTTTATCTCTATCCTAGCAAACCATATCAAGACAGTTATAACTGCAGAGTGTGTATGCAGAAGCAAATGTGTGCTAGGATATAATAGTGTATAACTATGTACTCAACTAAGCTAATAAGACGTTATACTACCTAGGAATTCTAAGCGACGTAAACTATTTTTATGGTTCTAGAAATAACTTAGAAGTTAAGCTAAAAAACAGCTTTTATGTTAGTTACTATGTGAATACTTATTCATTCGTTATAATAAATATTACTGCCTAGTATTCAATAATTATTTTATAAAGTTATTTTTATTGCTCGTAGGTTCGATGTGATATAATTACTAGTTACCTCTGCGATTGCGGAGACGGAAACCTGAAACCCTGACTACCGCGCAAGGGTTAATGGTCGTGAATGTGTGCGTTTATTAATGTACTAATTTACAATCAATGGCTATGAAAATATTTAAAATACTTGTACGGCCTTTTAAACGATGTGTTAACATGTTTATAATATTGTTCTTATAATAAGTCTGGTGCAGAAAATATAGATTTAAATGCAATTGTGTTCTGCAAAGCTTAGTTATATAGGTACAGATTTATTGATACTAAGCTCACAAGTTTGAAATGTACATAAAAATTACGCTCGTCTTCTAAGAGGGGTAAGTAGAGTTGACGAATACTAAGATAATACTAGCAAACCACTATCGCTTCATTGAATCGCATACACCACCGTATACACACTGTGATAAACTATGTCTACGTTTTTTAATAGATATGTTTATAGGACCAAAGAACTGAAACATGTTTTTAATAAAGATTATTATTATTTAACATTTGGAGATAATTTCTGTACAGAGCTTATTAAATATAGTTAAATATATTTTCCTATCGTAATAACTTCTATTGAACTAAACAATGATCAAATTGTTTAAATAAGCAGATTTTGCAGTTAATTGTTGTCCGGCGGAGATTAGTAAAAATCACATTGCGCATTAAAAATTATTCAAATATATTTAAAACTGACTATAAATTATTTACCGTAATGAATTTAATATTGTTAGGAAAGTTAAAAAAGAAAATTTAACCTATCCCGCTCCAAACAGTTACCGCCATCTTTTAGCGCAACAAAGAAATTTAAACGTCACTCTCTCGCCCCAGTGAAATGTCAAATCTATCTGCTAATATTTATGTAAACGATTCCTCGATAATTAGACTGTACTAACTAGTTTTATGTACTAAATAATATAGAATCTAATGCACTTAACCTACTTTTTCATATAACACTCTTATAAAACACATTTTAGGCAGATTTTACTTACTGCGATCAGCTGACCCATCTGTCATAAATAGATGCACAAATGTACACAGAAACACAGAAAATGAATTAAATAAACACTTTTTCTTCATCACGGTCACTAAAATAGGTATTACTGAGATAAATATTACAAAATAATCACTTGCAGGCAATATTCCATGCGATATAAGGACACTGAAGCAAACTAACCTCAAAACTTATGAACTGTGAAGTTTTGTTCAAAATAACTAAGTTTTTAGTCTTAAAATGACCTGTTTTATCAGTATAATACCTTAAGATGTAATTGTCGAGCAGACCTCATTAAACATTTTTGAATTAATGCATTATTTATCCACTCAATAGTTTCTATACCTTTATCACTTGTAAATAAAAGTTACAGTATTAGGCCAATTTATTTAGCAAATTATATTGGAATTTTAGTATTATTTCTGTTTGGTACAGATTCTTTGAGTTTTAAAATACAACAATATAGCAAAGCAACTAAAAAATATAGTTTCATTAATCAGGAAAGAATGGAATAGATAGCGACTTAGTTTTTTGTACAATTTAAGCGCTATAGAAGTATACTTTTAACTTCATTTTATTTAATACAAATGTAGAACTAAGTGTGCAGGTCCAGATTTCATTTTAAATGCATTTTGAGACTAGATCATACTTAAAACAATATTCAATATTAAGATGTGTATCATAACTAAAATGCATTTTAGTTTCACCAAGAGAAACTGTCGCACTGCACTAATTTTCACTTCACAATTTCAACACTAAACATTGCATGGACGTTCCACCGCATGGAATATTGCCTCTGAGTGCCATTGGACCCACCTTCTTCATGATTCCGGTCTTCCGCTTTGAGAAAGTGGTGTACCTCCGCAGTTTGTTGTCAATGTATTCCATTTTGATTTTGACCCTGCCTTTGGTCTTTTTGCCATTGGACGGGGGTGACTTCTTGGGCTGGAGCGAGGAGTAGCCGTCGTCGGCGATGTCGGGCATCTGGCAGTGCTCCATGCTGAGGCTCTGCGAGGGCCGCTCGTCGTAGCACTGTTCAGCCGGCCGCTTGATGCCCCTGGGCGGCGGGCACGACTGCAGGTTGGGGCGCATGGAGCCGGCACCGGGCCGCACGCCGTACACGTCGGGCACTTCGCCCAGAAGGCCCATGCCGTAGGGCGACCCGAAGCGGGGCTCGCGCGCTCCGCCGGGCGCGTCCATGATCTCGCAATACGCCACAGTAGCCAGTGCGCTCGAGCGCCAAACACTTCACCGTTCGGAAGACGAACGGAGACTGAACCGAAAAGGGACGCGAAAACCGAGGGCGGACACTCGCGGCGGCCGCTCGGACCGTGACTGACTTCACGCGCCTCGAGAGACGGGCCGTTTGACAGCTGCCCGACGCGCGTCTCGCTCGCACTCGCGACGCCCGCGCGCCACAGAGCGGGACAGAGGATAAAGTAACCCGACACATCCGGGAATTTTGGGCGAAATTAAAATTAGACAATGTGCGTTTTTATTTGGGGGCATCTATTTTCTAGATGTAATCGGCGATTTATAAGGAATAATTAGATGGATTTGGCGGCGGGCAGCGCGGGCGGCGCTCGGTGGGTTGGGCCTAGCCATATTTAGAGCGCGGCTATTCCAAATATGGTGAAGAGCGGTGATGAAGGGGGGCAGGAGCCCTCCTCCTCGGCGATTTCCACGTCTAGCGTGGCTTACCGTGGCGAGGAAAACATTGCAACTGCATTAGACGCTATCTGGTATAAGTAGTGCGGCCCCTGCTGTTCGCAGAATGCCGACTGCCTTCGGCTTCGTTAAATACCCACATTCATTAGCGCTCCTTCATGTTTCTCAAATAGCTACCATTATTTCTCAAATTGAATTTGTTGCTATCGTAATCTCTCAGCAATAGTCTTAACTCTTTAAGGATAAGGAGCTCTCTACCTTGTTTACATATCAATAAATTCTTATCGCAATTCAAGCAACGAAAATACAAGCGATACCTATCTATTAATTTAGATACTTTCTCTACTAAATTAAGCATTAGTCTGAAATACATAATGCTATAATGTAATTAACCATATACCTACTAGCATATCTCTGAATCCCTTTCGGGGTGGACAGATCGTCAGAGTCACAGTATCTCATCGGTCACATATCATTCATATGGACGTTGTGATGAAATAAATTGAAATATTGATTTTAGGTGATTAGCTAGTCACCTAGTAGGATATGTCAAGAAGAACGGCAGCTAGTTAGAATTGGCACAGTCAGAACTGGGTATTTTAACGTAAAAATAAAACGGTAATAAATTGATTAAATATATGATTTTTCCTTACATGGTACATAATGGTTTTAAAAGGCAATAATAATATCAGTCTAAAATACGATTGTCTGGATTTTTATTGAATTAACTGCTTCTAGCCTGCAGGTAATAAATTTAGATATATTCCAATTTATTCCTACGTATTCTATCTATCATATCTTCGTGAACTATCGTGAGGTAAATTGCAGCACTAAATATGACTGTCACTGAACTTTTTTTTTTAACTGTAATTTGTAACATCATTTGTAGGTATTCTGTCACCATGCTGAGGCACTGAATGGAATTAAATCAAATATTATTTTTACCCAAATATGTATCATGAATATAACTTATCGGAAGTCTCTAAATATTTAACAAAAATATATAAAAATAATTCATTGTATTTAAAAATTATATATTAGCTTCAATCAAAACAGTAGTAATTGAACTGCTGGTATTAAGTAAAGTAAATCTGGAGAAACGAAAAGCCAAGAAACTACAGTTTTTTTACAACAAATGTCCCACTGATGACGAAAGAGGCAATTATAGTCAATACCTAATAATAACTGACTATTATACACCAAATACAGCGGAGATGACCACTCTTACCTCTACTAATGTCTTTCTGGGATGCATTACATTTCCTTAACAACTAAGCATAAAGAGTTACTGTATTCATAAGGTATATATTGGTCGAGGTTTGGTAATCCCTCGTCTGATTTATTGTCATTGGTAAGTTGGGAATAAAACATACCAAATTAACATTCTACTAGCTCTCTGAATTCTTTTTCTTCTCTAAAATATCATATAAAAATTAATGCTGAATATATAGATATGTTGAATCCTCCACTTCACAATGGCAAGAAGAACGAACTCCTAACAAATCTATTTTCCACAGCTATTGATTAACCTTCTCATACATGATCTTCTGTTCATCACTCTACGAACATCCGCCTTTGTAAGAATAAGTGATCATTATCTAAAATTGGTTCGTAGATAGCACATAACCAAAACAAGCCAGTACTTCACTTGACACATAACTCCCAATAATACAGAACGTAAGCTAGTCTCCGTGATCACTTGACTATCAAATAACATAGCAATAATACAAGTGCCCAAGTTTACTAATGCGTTTTAGTAAAAACGCAGTGTAATATCAGATCAGTAATAATGTGAAGTTGGTAGTGGATGATCAAAAATGTCGAAATTCACCAATTAAATCGCCAAAAGTGTCAAATTTCACTAAAATATGCCGAAATTTGTCACTTTTGCTAATCCACTACTAACTTCACACTATAGGCTATTTGACACTATTAAAAATATGTTACTATAGTCTGGCTAACGAAAGTAGATACTGGATAATTTTGCAAACTTTTTATATGACAACACTAAAGTGTTCCTACCATCGGATATTTACCCTACAATTTGAGGTATTTTAAGTAGAAAGTACTTAGGTACAATTAATTCCAAAAGGGCATTTTTGAAACAAACTCATTTTGAACATTTTATAAAATGAGTTATAAAAATTCGTACGTCTGCTAAAATTGTGTTAATCGAAAATAAGTCTCGTATGTACGTGTTGGACCATTACAAGAGCTACAGTAAGCCTTACGTTGGTCTAATAAATACCTTAAGTAATTATGTACACTATATCTTAACTAATTAGGTAGAGAAAAACTTGGCAATTTTATTTTAAAGAAAATAATTTTTGGCTGTTTTCCGAAAAATTTGGTAAAATCAGAATTAGAGTATGGCATTCCTATTTCTGACGCCGAAGTTGGCGTGTTGTTGATGATTCTTTATGGTTGACTTGCGTTCTTTATGGTTAGGTTAGTACGGTCAAAATGTCTTGATATTTTTTTATTTTAATTAAGTAAGTACATATTCGTTTAAGTTATTTTTTGTTTGTTCTTTTTGTTCCTTTAATACGCTACAATGGAGTGACGTATCCGTGTGATGTTTGGTATGGAGTTAATAAAAAGATAACAACTTATATAAGCTACTTTTAATCACGTCATAATGCGGACGAAATTGGAAGCATCCACTAGTAAAATAAAAATAAATGTCAAAGTATCAAAGTGAGTTGTTCCGCCTTTCCTTTTTATTTTAGGGTTGCAATGCTAATATATTTTAAATTTGCCGCGCTTTTTCAGTATCTACTTTCGTTAGCCAGACTATAAATGTGGTCATCCTATTAGGTAATAATATAAAAAACCATATTTAGCTCTATTTTATCCGAAAATATTTATTGATTTTGCAAAATAAACATAATAAATTCATATAATTTTTTGAATTTCTTCCTTCACAAGAACGCTCTGTGATTGGCTACGCCTCGCGTGACGTCACAGGCAAGTAAACATTGTTTATTGTTATGCACCTAGTGTGATTTTATCGTATTTCCATCGTTTCTTGTACTATTTTTACAAGAATTCCGCAGGACACTATTAACCAGTGATATAAACAATAGTATTTGCTGTCAAAATGGACAAGAATTTTGTACAAGTCGACAATAGAAATCTACCTAAGATGACGCATTTATGGTTGCACTTTTCTTTAAAAATAACTCTGATTATTATGCTGCAGAGCTCAAAAATATAAAAGATGGTATGTAAGCATCTAAGTATTTATTTATAAAGCTACTTTTTATATTAATTTCTGTCGCTGTTTCACAAAATATATAGGTTATGTTTATTAATCCCCTTCAAATAGTGCACATGCAAGAATAATAACATGGTCAAGTACACAAAGTATATTTAAATTAATTACTGAATGTTGCTTAAACATATGGAATTCTCTGATACGCCTTATTACACACTCTATGTGAATCCGCAAACTAGCTATTATTTTTGTTTGTTGTACTTGATCTTTGTGTTTACTTGCCTGTGACGTCACGCAGATCATATGGCGTCCGCCATTACAGAAACAGCGTTTTTCGCGCGAATATTGTAATTTAAATTTTAACTCAATATTTTACGGAAAATACTCCAAAATTTGCAGAAATATACATGTGGTGTATTAATCATATACCAACGAATAATTTGAAACAATTTTTCAAAATCAGTAAAATAGCCTATTGCTGATCTGATATTGAACTGTTCCTTTGCACAAAGTATTAGTGGACGAAGGCCCCAAATCATTTCCCAATTGCGTACATTTGTCTACCAATCACTACTTTCCATCACTTTGAATGGATAGGTCTTGAAAAATGATAATTATCGATTCTTGATTATAATCGATTTATAAAGACTACTTTTCACAGTAACAGTCCCGTGCTAGTCTGTGCAAGTACATGACTATGAAGGTGATTGCCTTTCTTCCCAGCATACTATTGAAGTGGGTAAGCTACTTACTATGTACTAAGTCTACATAGTCAAGAAATGATGGTTAAGCATATTGTTATCAATATTCCGTATCTACGAGTATGGCAATATGTCACTGAGGTTCTATACATGCAGAAAGCGATAGAAAGGCATAATAAATAGTTTGTTATTTCCAGAAGAAAGAGAAAAGAGTTTGTTCTCATATAAAGTCTGTTACCTCAGGACCCAAGTCTGATAATTCTTTTATCAAAATATCATTTCAGTACCAGACTAAAGTTGATCGTGGAATAGCAAAAGTCAATTTTTCTGTCATTATTGGTGAAAATTGACACTAGATATTGAATTGATATTGAACACACAGCAATCTGGAAGTAAAAATAAAATTTTAAGTTTCTTTTGGCATACATTTATGTTACATCGCCTTCGTAACTTTTGCGAGAGGGGTCACCACTTTAGAATTACACGACACATAATTGCTAAAAGAATGTTTTAACTGCGGGGAAGCTTCAGTAGGTGTCAATATACGCAGTATTATATTATTAAGCTAAGTTTTCTGAACCCAAGTAACAGAACAGTTGTTTTAAATAAATTTCGAATGTTTTAGGTACGCACGCCTACGGTGAGTCGTTTTTACCATTTTTAGTAACTTTTATTGGGTTCTGAGTTCATTAAACTTTACTCTGATGTCAACTCACTTAAGTTAGAAGTTTATAAAGCCTATTAATGGCCTGGCCTTTTAGTTTGAGCCCCAAGCTAAAAGATAGATTAGTCTGTGGTATTACAAGACACTAAAATTAATGAATCGATTGCTAATACATAACTATCAATAAGTCTTATTGGGCGTAAAACTGTTTTGTATGTTCTTGTATACCATTAAATACCTACTAACTCTTCAGTCACTTTTCCTATTATAATCCAGGAACTTGCATAGTATCGAAACAGTCTGTAAATGTCTGTCTGTAAATTACTGTGCCTAAAAAATTGTAAATGTCTGTAAATTACTGTGCCTGATTTTCTCTCATGATATTTTCCGGCGTCCTAAAGAATTCGTAAGTAGACATTATTATTGAATTATGTCCATAATTAATAAGCAAAACATAGTTATACCCAGTCCAATTGCGAATCTAATGACTTAATCCACTTAGCTACTGAAGCTTAGTATTGGCAATTATATTATGTATATGTCATAGTGGTATATGCATAGGTGATCATATATAGCTAACAAATATTTATAATTATGAAGTAAAAATACTCTTGTCATTATTAATATATTACTGAAAATGGCAAAATATTTAAAATTACAATTTTCTATAATATAAACAAACCACACTCGATCGGCACCGGAAGTAACAAATAAGTTTTTGAGAGTAATTGTAAACTATCTGCAATTTTCTGTCTACTTATTTAAACCAAAATTTTGTAATTAAATTCATAAAATAGATACATATGTATGTGTTAAAATAAATTAAATCCTCATTGAACATTCAAGTGGCGTGTAAGTATAAAACCTATTTCCGGTACAGCAATCAAAGTTTTCCGCGCGCTTTAAATTCAAGATGGCGATCGCACATCGGTTCCAATTTGCAAATGAATATGGCAGGCAGTGACGCCGAAGTCTGTATAAGGCATCACTGAGTGTTATTCAAAGGCCCTAAGTCAATAAACTTGTGTTATAGTGATTGATACATAAATTAGGTATTTAATATCAAGTGACAGAGCTTGCCCACGGATTAGATACTAAGAGCTGATACATGGAGCTTGTCAACCAAGTTATATGACGTGTTCATTTCTAGGGCAATACACTAATGCTTTTAGAAAAATCGTAATTAGTATCACTTTAGTAACTATGTGAAGTTGTAAGTGGACTACCTTTTGTTGTAATGAATGATGAAATATTACACATTTGCTAATCTACTACTATCTGCACGCTGAAACTCAAGTGATATTAAGCTATGATTGTGCTAAAACGCATACGTAGACTTGGGCCACCACCAAAACATTAATCTCTTGAAGAATTAGAATGGTAATGGAAAACATCGTATATGTACCTTCACACCAAGGCTGACGTTTCTGTTGAATGGTTACTCCGAAACCCTTAATTGACGTTTTACCTTAACATACTCGCATCATTCATTCATCATTATATTCATTGCATCGGATGTTATATTCGATAATCGTAGCAACTTTGGTTTGGGGTATATTTGACATCGAAGTCACAACTACAGTATTTATTACGGCATTTATAAGAAATATTGTTAGCAGTTTGCTCAATAAATCCCATTTACCTCTCTTTAACCGCGTTCAATCTTTGAATACAATATTCCTCTTTGTTCCCGATTGTGTATCGCATGTAGTTTCCACTACGGAGGTGTTACCTGTCAGACGCGGGAAGGAACGCAAAAAAGTACAAAACTGGAACATGCCCCCGCGTTTCGGATTTATCGCGAGGAGGTCGCAACAATTTTAATTAGAACTCTTTTGTAATGTCGCGAGCGCGTGGAATATTTAAATGAATAGTTTGGTGGGCATTTGGAATATTTGCTCACTTTGTGGCCACGTGCGACGAGATTAATTAAGGGGAATTGCTCAGGATGGTATTTCGCCCCTTTTGGTAGTGTGTAGCTGTTACCGTTAGCAATTTGGAGTTTGCTATGCAAAAAGAATCTGTGTATTTCGAAATGTTGGCTTATCTGAATCAGGGATATGTGTATTAATATTTTTTGGGTGTAAAATATGTAGATACCTAGATGGAAGCAATGTATCTATGACCTCATGAAGACTAATTTTTATCTGATTGAAATCACTTAGAGATACCTAGATTATAGGTAAGTAATTTATTGATCGTTTCATAGTTTTTTTTTATCTGATTCATTTCACTTCCATAGTAACTGGTTGTATCGTCGTGTATAGGCAGGGTAGATTAAAAACACAGAATTATTACAAATATTGATATGTTTATTTACACCATCTAGTTTTTTACAAAATTTACACAATAAACTTTTCTAAAGGCATACATTTCTTAAAGAATAATGAAAATAAAAATTACGAAAAATCTATGCTATTTGGACTGTTTCACTACAAAAATATAAATATTTATATTTGTCATGAAATCACAATATTCCATTTTCCAACTCAAAATAAGTACATGTACATAACTAAAAACATCAAAATAAACATTTCATAAAAACATTTATGGTAACTTAACATATAGAACTAACCTACGTAGACACTAGCGCACTCTATGACAATCTATAATTGAATTCATTGGGATATGTCAAAATATTACCTCAACCAATCATTAATTTATTACTGGCCTTGTCTTTATTTATATATAAAAGTATTTATAAGTAGATGCTGATTGCTTATTAAACAAAACTTTAAACAATAACGTCTTTCCGAATACATAATTATTTTATTGGTTAGAGCAGTGAACCTGCAGTTTCATTATGCAAGAACTTAATATATCTTATTCCAATATAAGAGTAAATCTTTGTTCTAAGTTTGTGTATTATTTAAATCTTCAAATCATACAAAAGAATTTTAGAAAATGCAATTTTAAAAAGCACGCCATAACTGACAAAAAGCAATGTTTATTAATAAAATAGTGTATAAAATCAGCGTATACAACCAAAATTATTACAATATGGCAGCAAAGAAAGGTAGCTGGTTAGCTATTCCAGTCAATTTAAGGGTCGGTTCACATTTAACGTAAAATGCATCGAAATGTTCGCTGTAACGTATTATCTGTTGAGTGTTTTTCTATACATTATTCTGTTCTGGGGCCTTAGTCCACTAATACTTTTAGCAAAACTGACAATATTGCCATTTTTAAGCGAAATTTGACACTTGCCGATTTTAATGTTGAAATTTGACCAACTTCACACTATTACTGATCTGATATTGAACTGCGTTTGTGCTAAAACGCATTAGCGAACTAAGGCCCCTGGCGTTACGCAACAAACAATACGCGACGGATCGTTCGTTAAGTGTGAACCGACTTAAGATATTAATGTTACGTTCAATATTAAAACATACGGGCGCTTCAATAAATTATTACATTTAGTCCATACATAGACTAGTTATAAGAATCTTTGGTTTAACTTTAAAACAATTAAAAAAATTACATAAATGTTATATAAATATTGTATGTACATACTAATTTCAAACATTTACGTCCTTTAATCCTTTTCCAGGACAGAACCTTGGAGACATGCAAAAATCTGCTTGATGATTTATTAGCATGAATATTGGGGTTGTGATGTTATATGGACCATTAGTGATAGGTTGCTAGCCTATTGCCCAATAGATTCCATATACCCCTAGTCCCTTAGTCGCCTTCTACGACAAATTTTATAAGATTGTTCTGCAATTGTTATAACTTGAAACTTAAATATTAATTATACTGAAAGACAGGTTTCAACAGAAGTCCTAAGTTACAAAACTGATATGCCAATAATTAAATCATACTTAAGTACTAACTTCACATAAGCACCGATATGTTAGTATTCATATATGAAATTAAATAAATTGTATCATAAAAAAAGTTTATACTAACACCATTTAATTACGTCAAAAAATTGTGTTTTTTTTTTGAATACAATTACTGTTTTCTTGATATTTTCATAAATAATTTTAATACGAAAAAAATAATCTTACACATATTCACAGAAAATATGATTCAGTACACGTTACTAAAACATATTATTTTTAACCGGTACACATATTATTCTGAATTTTAATTACGTACATACAAATAATAAATACTAGAAATATTGTATGATTTGATTTCGTTTTTGATAATTTTATGACACAAGTAATTTTGGAACAAAAATCGAATTCATAAAAAAATTAAAAATTATGAATAAAACAATTATGGTATGAAAATTTTTGCCTAACGTCAGTAAATAAAATTACTAATAAAAAGACATAGCTGACTTAAAATATGTCAGAATTTTCTACAAATAAATTGCAATAATATTTCTTATTTGTGATTTTTAGTAATTTCTAATATTTATCTTCTAAATATCTACACTATGCCTCATTAAATTTGATGGCGAAAAAATGTTTTTTACATTAGTCTACATAAAAACAAAAATGCACAAAAAAATTATGGAATCTTAAAGCAAACCTGATTCATATCCATTTCAGTATTATTTGTAATGTATAGAATTGATTTTACAAGCCTTACTACAATTTTTTACACCAAATTTACTTAATTCTAGTCCAAATTTCGTCTCTAATTGACATATTCACATTTTATTGCTATCAACATACAAAACTAATCCCATATATAAAGGAAAAATACACATAAAGATTTAAAACTAAAATATATATCGAAATTATAAATGCATCATTAATCTTACCACATTAAAATTATATAATAAATTCTTACGAAAATTTCCAAGAACTAACTAAAACTGTTTTATTCAATGATTTCAATACTAATAATGTATTAGTTTTTAATACGTACAATAGTATACGTAACAAAGCCTTATACGAAATGAAAATGCAGCCTTGTCCAATATATTTTGTATAGCATTATTGTCTATAAAAGTTCGCACACACTATCACATGAAAAGGAATATTTCTCACCACGATCTACCCTATTTTGGGGCCATACGACTACTAGAAATAATATACATACTTTTTTTAACTTTGCAATTAAAAAAGTATTTTTTTAAGCTTATGCTATAATTTTTTTTTACATAAGTATATGTTTTAATGAGTATTTAGTTTCATTAAAATTAACTTTAATTCAATATAAATATTTAAACAAAATATCTTTGAAAGCGGTTATTTGGATAAAAAAGAATATCTGCTATAATTTATTTTATTATTTTATGGCAAAGGGGACATAAAAAAATAATAAAACTAAGATTTAAAGAATTGATACCTTCTTATACGTCAGGAAAAAAATTGGTACATAGTGATAAAATTTTGATTTTTAGGGACGGAGTATTAGAAATTTTACTATTTATTAATAATTCATTGCAACTGTTGAATATCGGAACTTAGAAAAGGGTTTATAAAACAAAACATATTTGTTAAGATGTGTCATATTTCTTAAATCAATTTCGACATTATCATCTGTGAAATATGACATCACAATGTATTTTAGTAAGTCGCTGTTTCGACTGACTCATACAAATCACATATACAGGCTTTTATTCTATATCATATAAGATATATATGGAATACTATCGAATAAAGACCTTTTTTATTATAATATGATATACAAAACAAAAAAAAGCCGAAAAAAAACCTACAAAAAGTCGAGACCTTTTCAACCAATAGGTACACGTTTCTATTCATACATCATTGCATATACAAACAAACGAAATTCACTGCAATTCTTGCCTTTTACCATACAAAACAATCTCAGAGTAATAAGACATATAACAGTCAGATAGACGCTATACTGAAAAAAGGTGACGTTTGGAGTACCTATAACCGCCGAGAAAGTATGAGAAGATGTATGAGTGTCATTGAAGCGAAAGTGATCTGTCAGAGACAAATCTGGGATCCGCGATCTCTGCATACCCCTCTACAGGGAATCAGGCGTGATGTGTATGTATGTATGATTTACAAAAGCCGAAAAAAAAACCTAGAAAAAGTCGAGACCTATTCAACAAATACACATTTCTATTCATTCCACATCGCATGTATAAGCAAACAAACGAATTTCACTGCAATTCTTGCCTTTTTAACATACAAAACCAGTCGTCTTTGGTTCGTCAACAAAGTCAGCAGCTCAGTAAAAGTTGAAAATACAAATAATTATTTTCGGCTGATTATTTAGTCAATTGTGATGCCAAACTGGCTAAATATGTTTGCTTTGTGATTATATTTGGATTCTCATCTGGAACGAACCGAAGAACTTCTTTTTCTTCGTTTGTAGCGGCTGGCGGCGTTGGTGTAACCATGGCGATGGAATAACAAGAAGTGCAAACGTCATAGCATCGGTGTTTGTACTTCAGCCGACATAACCTTAGTGGTGAATGGCTTCCTTCTCACATGGCCCCTATCTCGGGATAGGCTAAGGGAATACCTGTGTCCGTCTCTTTATACTGCAGGGGTCAGCTCTAAACTCTACAGGCTCTAAGGCCATCCTGCCATAGACTTGTGTGAAGTAATTGATACAGAACGTCCTTTGTGACATGTGTTTGGCATCGGCTGACAGCATTTCTGTGTTGGTACACTCTGGACACTTGAATTTCTTGCGGGGTGTCACCTGAAAATGTTAACGATGGTGAACTTTCAATAAGTACTATCTGTAAACTTGCAATTTTTCACCGTACACTAAAAACAGTTTAACTGATTGTATGTTGAAGATAAAAATGAATTAAAAACACGTAATTAGTGAAATATATTGTTTATGTATTAAAAATAAAGAAATACATTTTTACCGTTTTTTCCGGCATTTCGTAAGAGGCGAAAAAGGGACTAAAGTAAAAGGAATCGATTGGGCGATAGGCTAGCAAACTGTTAACCAATTTAAAATATTACATCTAAAAGTGACCTGAATATTCATACTATAAAGTGATCTTGAAAATATCTTTCTTAGGGACTAGAATATAAGTACTATAATATAATGTTTCTGTATTTGTTTGTACTGCGTAACTACTAAACGCATATAAAGTACATTTGTTTAATTAACTAAATACATTATTATGTCTCCTGGGTTCTGTCCAACATGACAAAAACTTATTAATAAGAATATATATGTATGTAAAGGGCTTAAAATGAATTATGTATACGTATGTATTCACCTTGATAGGAGGTTTCCTAGTAACATTAGCTACTAGGAAGTTGATAGCAATGTCTTCGCAGTTGAAGTGGTCGTCAACCCATCGCCTCACCGCTTGTGGCATCTTGTACGTGTAGTAGTACGACCAGATCTTATGGTGGAACGCCGCGCCGGTCAGTACCTGCAAATTATGCATGTAGTTTTAAGAGATTCGCGATTTACAGTCATGATTAATAACTAACGGGACTTATCGCGTAAGTTTTTATATAATAAAGTTACCTTTATTAACCCGACGACCATGGCTGATGCAACGTAGCCGAAACGTCGGGTTAATAAAGGTAACTTTATTATATAAAAACATACGCGATAAGTCCCGTTAGTTATTAATCATTATGCATGTAGTTTAGCCAAAATGTCAATACCAGCTATCAAAGCATCGTCGGTCGACATACCGATTTTCGTTACATCATTGAAGTTAAGCTGCACGGATGTGGGCAGTATCTGGATGGATGACCTTTTAAGTAGGAATGTGCTGTTGATTTCGGTTAGGGAAAACATGGCGAGGAAATCTTCCTGATTGATGATTGCTAAATAGGTAATCTGACAACTACAACCTGATTTGCCACCACAGGTGAAAATTGGATTTCAAGTGGTCAATAATTGTTAATATAAAATATAATTTAATTGAATGTAATGCAATTTTTGTGTAGTCTAATTCAGTTTTGATATGATTCTCATATTAAAAAATTATTGTGTTTATTTGAAATTTTACATCATTGTGTCATAATGTTAGCATCTTAATAAAGACTTATTATTATCATCAAATGCTTATAGACAATGGTTGCTAGGCTCTCACCATAGTTATACTATGGCTTGATGAAGATAAAAAGTGATTTTGGGTAAAAATATTACAGTATTTGTAACACATATTGAATCTTTAGTCTTGCAATATTAATTAAGGGTTTACATTCTGTCTATAAATCGTCTAATAACCGTGGTGGACCTCTTCGTCTGCGGCAGAACTGAGTTCAGGGGGGTTGCCATGCGTTACATATGCTATGAGCTTTGATTGCCTTTGCTGATGCTCTAAATAATTATTGTTGTCTAGGTTTAGTGTACAATGTTTTTTTGTTATTATTTAGTGTAAATATTTATTAGTAAATTGTTTATTGTATGTATATTGTATTATAAATGATACCATATAGGAAATCCTGTAATGGTGTTATTGTGAAAAATGTAAATAAATAAATAAATAAAATATTTTTCTAAGATGTCCTATATCATAGATTTCTCACCATAGAGATCTGGTTGGTCCACTCGCTGTGGTACTTCCAGGAAGCTGTGGCATTATCCCACACGTGAAGACGAGAGGGGAAGCCCACTATCCGGTCCGGGAACTCGCGCCATACGTTGAAACTGCAAAAGGAAAGTTAGTAATGGAATTACATACAAGTCGGGTATCCAATTACACTGAACATAGTTTTTTAGCATCACTGTGCCATTCGGAATGGAGGAAAGAATAATTTATAATTGGTCAGTATTTAAACGAATATCAAAGAATAGGGAATCGCATAAATATAGTGAATTGTACAATCGCAAATTTAACCTAATCTTTGATATGCGTTCATGACGTGCTTATATGCATACATACATACACATCACGCCTGATTCCCTGTAGAGGGGTAGGCAGAGATCACGGATCCCCATTTGTCCAGATCCTGACAGACCACTTTCGCTTCATTGACATTCACACATCCTCTCATACACTCTCGGCGGTTAAAGGTACTCCTAACGTCATTAACGTCCTAATGGATAATGGAATTAGTGGAAGAAAAACATTTAATTTGGGACACACTCAATCAATCAGCCTATGTCAGTCCACTGCTGGACGTAGGCCTCCCCAAGGGTACGCCACAAAACACGATCACTCGTAGCCCTCAGCCAACCACTACCAGTGACCTTTTTCATATCATCGGCCCATCTAGCAAGGGGGCGTCTTACACTATTTTGGGACATAATAGCGTACAATTAACAAAACAACAAGCAAATCACACAGACACTTCCTATATGTAAATACAGGTTAGATACACATATACATTCACGTCTATCAATCCTTTTCATGGTGGACATAACCTCGGAGATGCAATATCTCCTATGTCATTGTTAGGCAAAAATATTATAGTTATAAGTTTTTTTTAATAGTTTTAATCATGAGGCATAAATATGTTGTTGCAATGTTATAATGGAACATTGATGACATTATTTACCCCTAGTCCCTTAGTCGTCTCCTACGACATGCCTGCATGATTGGCAGCTAGTTAGCATATTTTGTAAACCTTAAACACTAGGTGAGACAGTGAATTTTTTTATCACTACATAGTATAAAACAAAGTCACTTTCTCTGTCCCTTTGTATGCTTAAATCTTTGAAACTACGCAACGGATTTTGATGCGGTTTTTTTTAATAGATAGAATGATTCAATAGAAAGGTTTATATGCATAATAAAATCCATTAAATAGTAGGCTATATATTTTATACCAGTTTGAAGCCGGAGCGGGTCGCTAGTTTATATATAAGTATCTTACCCAAATTCCAGTTCATCCGGTGTTAGCATCACAATGTCATCATCTATGGTCAGCTGACACTCAGTCTCAATATCATCGTATGGATAGAAGCGGTTCGACAACAGGTTGGCTTTAGTCTGGATCACTTTTAACGGCTTATTTATTACTGGCCATTCCGTTGCTGGAATTAATAAATAATTGTTTTTAATAATTTTTAATTAACAAGAAGTGTTTGTAAATTACTTTTATATAATTCAGTACTATATTTCAAGGTCTAATGTTTTACTTCAATATAAATACTAATACATTCATTGAAAGTCAAAACGATTGTTTGCTACTGGTTGTCTTTTAATATTGAAATTCTAGTTGGACCAGCTTTTGGATTTATGTTTAAATACATACACATTACATAATCTTTGAATTGCACAGAAGAAGAAATGGTTTTAAGAAACAACACCACATCAGGTTTTAAGCAACTTTTATGTATATTTTACTTGTAGTCAGGGACAATTGTTTAATGGGTACACCTATTATAGTAGAACTTTTCAAGTAATAATTTTATATTGCATAACAACTAATAGCATAAACCTCTTTTCGCAGAATATCGTTTGGCATTAACTCATTTAGCATACATTGAAACCCATAATTCTGTAAGTCAGAATTATCTGTACGCATAATTTTGGTATCCATAATAATCACAATGTATAATCATCACATCGCAGAAAGTTCAAAACCAGATTCATCTTTTGGCATATATTTCTTATCCATAACTATTTAAAAGTAGAACCATCATTTCGCATAATGCTTACAGCAAGAATCATCTTTTATGATTATTGCAACACTTTTCTAATCAGACGTTATCATTTTAACCTAACCTACACATTTTTAAAGAAGAAAGTAACCCAATCTATATTATTCTAATTGAAATTCTATGATCTTCATAGTATGCCTAGTCAAATTATGCCAAATAATCTGTACTCTAAATGAACGTTATGCTAAATGATATTATACAAAATTTTAACTATGCCAAAGGTAAATATGCCAATAAAAATTCTACTATCTTAAATGTATGCCATTCTAAATTCGGTCATAAGCACATTATGCCTAAAAATATTTATGTCAAATATTCTTTATGCCTAATAAATGATCGACTAAAGAAGTTTCTGCGAAGTCAGTTATCCCAAATAGGTTTCGGAGTATCAAGTTTCTACCAAATAGACCGCACCCTTGTTTAATACCTAAACATAGGAAGCAACTTTTATGTATATTTTACTTGTAGTCAGGGACAATTGTTTAATACCTAAACATAGGAATATTGGTCTCAGATGAAACAATATTACATAAGCTCATGCAAATTATTCTGACAACAACAAGATACGCCAAGTTTCGAGTGTCAATGAAGCGAAAGTGATCTTTTAGGATCAGGACAAATGTGGATCTGTTATCACTGCCTACCCCTTTACAGGCATGATGTGTATGTATGTAACAAAATACAGTAACTACATATATACTTACATACAGGTGGCGCTTTATTCTGATTATTCCAAACAACTAATATCTTTGCTAGACTAGGTGTTTTTGACAGCTTTCTTATGAGCGTAAACAGACTTTCCACTCTGTCATATGTCAAGATGACAGCTGTAAATCCTGGGGCCTTAGCTGCTGTCACTGGCAAGAATAGGGGGTTGGGTGGACCATACTGAAAAATGAAATTATGTATGTATAAGATAACAAGTGAAAATGTATAAAATATATGTAACTAGCGACCCGCTCCGGCTTCGCACGGGTATAAAATATATAGCCTACTCAACTATTTAATGGATGTTATTATGCATATAAACCTTCCTCTTCAATCACTCATCTATTAAAAAAAACCGCATCAAAATCCGTTGCGTAGTTTCAAAGATTTAAGCATAAAAGGGACATAGGGACAGAGAACGCGTTTTTGTTTTATACTATGTAGTGATGCTTATGAGGATCGGTTTACTATTTGAATTGGTACTTTAATTCTTGTGCTCATATTTTATAGAACTAAACCCTCTAAATTCAAATGGATGCAAACGGCCACGGACAGGGAGAAGTGGTGTCATTTGGGGAAGGCCTATGTCCAACAGTGGATTGATACAGGCTGATGATGATGATGATGAAAGCCTTTCAAAGATTCAGGCACTTTTGGCATATAAATAAGGTAATACTTTGAGCTTTTCATGTAGTACAAAATTGGAGAACTTTACAGTAATTAAAAAAACAAACGCATTCACGACCATTAACACTTGCGGGGTAGTCAGAGGTTAAGGTGTCCATCTCCGCAATTGCAAAGGTAGTAATTCTATGGCCACCTCAAACCCACGTGTCAGATAGTCAGTACTCAATGTGACAGGTGGTAAGCCATGTCTCTATTTACAAGCACTAACTATTACCTGTTCGGGGAACAGGTAGGTTTCCTCACGATGATTTCCCTCACTGTAGTATTCGACGCATTTCGTTAATTAAATTTACAGTAATTCTTAAGTAGTAAAGGAAGTACAGAATTTCTAAAGTAAGTAATTAAAAAAATAGTGTTAGATATATTGTTCAGACTAGTTTAGTTTAGGTTCAAATACACTTCGTACGCTTTTTCTACAATGGCAGAGAAAATTAAGAACATATATAAAAGAATTATAACTTACCAAATGCAACGGTAGATTCCACTCTTCATAAGTCCTGCCAGCCAACGGAAACACTCTTTCATTTATAATCTCCAACGTAGTCAACACCATCTTCTCTATACTCGAAAAGTACTTATCATAAACCCAACGTAGCTGCCAGTACATCTCTTCAATACGTTCCTCACTAACCGCATTCACTATACTTAACAGGCTTTTTACGTTATCTTCTGGCACAAACAACGCTATACGTTGCCAGTCTATGTGGGAACTGAACGGCATTATAATGGAATCGGCTATAATAATCGGTATACACTGAGATGCTAGTACTTCATAAAGATAAGCTTGTGCCAACCTCGCACTACGTATTACTATGCAAAAGACACTCCGTTTCAACACGTCAGGGTACTCAAATACTCTATCCGTTGTATATTCACAGCGTTTGATACTATCTCTATTTTTGCAGTCTTCTAATAACAATAATTCATGGGACGAAGATGCGATACTTCGTAATTGGTCTACGTAATAATGTGGAATATTAATTTGGGTTGATATGATGAGATAATGTTTCTCTTTTGGTTGTTTATTGTCTATGCTAGTTGCCTCCTTACTGTATATGGGGAAAGATACGTCAAAACCGTAGCGGTACGTCCAGGTATCAAACCCTGCTCCTGCGATTATTGCCTTACCGGTATTCAAGTCTATTACTGAGTCATAGTTTGGTGCTGTTCCTGGCACCATGTTGAATATTAAATGGTTTTCTCCATCGTTCCAACTGAAAAGTAAGTTATTTGAATGTTTAAACATGTAACAATCTCCTTTCTATTTTGTTTACCTTTGCTCTGACATATGATGATGTATTAGTGATAGGGAAATAAATTCAACGTAAAAAAGAATATAAGATAAATAATTCAATCTTATTTATAATATAAACATAAAAAGTCCAATCTAATTAATATATCAAGCTATAGAGGGATTTAAATAGAAAATAAACTCGATTTAGTGGCATTTTTTTTATATGTAAATGGTATTCAGAAGTTTATAGACTAGATATTTATCAACAATATTAAATATTCATGCTTTCATAACTAAAGTAGTAATTCGAAATGTAACCAAGTCTATTATGTATCCAAGAATTAAAGTTCCCAACAAAGTATAAAAATACTAACAGATCAAACAGCAATAACAATTATTGTTTTGTAAAATGTTGAATTCTGAGAAACAAACAATTACTCACTGTTCCAAAGACTGCAGAATTTGGCCCACATGTTTCTTAGAAAACATTCTCTGATTCAACGTATCTATGCTGGGAACTAAGATACAAGCCTCTTCTGGGTCTGAAGTGTAGTATTTGCTATTCCTAATAGTCTTCAATATTCTGTAGAACTCTTTAGAAAACTGTGACACTGCTTTGCCTTCTTTGGTTCGGTAGTTGATTAAGGGGTAAATATAAACGGTTATCTTCTCATGGCCGCTTCGTCCACACTTGTACACGTTGAAGCAATCCCAGTATGTGCAGTTGGGCCAACGTTCTGCCGCTTCAAGCATTTCGTTCTGAATGCCCACTTGCGGCAAGTTTTTAAGCTGTAATTTAACCGGCTCATGGTATTGCTTAGGCGCCGAATGACCAGGAAGGACTAAAAACACTACGCTTATAACTAAGAAGAGGAGTATAAATAAAAACAGATACACGAAGTATCTTCTGTAAAACACTTTCCGATACTTAGACGGCCTGCCAGCTCTCAGCAGAGGCTCTGGAGCCATTTATGATACTTAAACTAAAAGTTTACACTTAATCTAACTACATCACTCATTTTTTACACTAACTCTTATTAGTTTCTAGTAAAAACATCTTGATTTAAAAAATCCAAAATAAATACAACAATGGAGACAAATTGCAAGCAGATTTTTCAAAAACAGCGAAATTTGACACACCTTGCCGATGTTGACATTTAATGAATTTTAAAGCTGCATTACACTTTATTCTTACAGATGGCAACCATTTTGTTAAAACTAATTTTAATACGATACGGAAACCACATATAAAACAATTAACTTCAATGGGTACAAACATGCTGAATTTCATATCTGAACCTTTATTGCCTCATTAACATTAATATTCTTCTCATACATGCTTCTGTACAATACGTTAACTACTACCTGGTAATGTGAGTGTAGAATTCTCTTAACAAAAATATTCGAATATGGCAATTTGGAGCGGCACTTCAGTTTTGTGTTGTGCGTAGTTGTTTAGTTTGTTATGGCTTAATTTTATCTGTTTTTCTTTAAGTTTTTAAGGCCTACTTCGGTGTTTTGGTTTTTGCGTTGTCGACCATGGCCCTCTTACCACCGGATCCAGTTTACACCATCAGAAACGTTGACAACGTGCCCGTTTATTCACTGGCGTTCAGCTTTCTACCAGGAGGCTTAGAACGGCTTCTTGCCGGCTCGAAAAATGGATACATTTATGCATACAACCTTCAGGTGAGCTTATTATGCATGTAAATGTTCAAACCGTGTGTTCGTGTTGTCGTACAGACTGTAAAGACGACATAAAATTCGCTTGTTTCAACGGTATAATTTCTTTGTTTACTACCTTCATAACGTCCTACTTTTCAACTATTGTTCGATATTTACGCACTTAACGGTTACGGAATAGGGTTGAGACGCAAAAGAATATTTATAGAACTGTTATTGATATTATTTGCGTGTTTATGAAAATATTATGGACAGACACATATCATTCAATTTCATTTAGGGCAGACAGAACTTCAGAAACAACATCTTTCCATTTATATTATACCATTACAAACAAGGTATCATAATCTTTGTTATGGAATCTTGTTAACACATTACCTACTTCTTTTCTAGCCCGTTACCCAACAATTCTTGCCTTGAAACAAGATCACATAATCTTTAACTATTTCAAGTAACATCCCAGACCACCCTGTGACATTTCTCAAAATTCACAATCATTGGCTACCTTTTACTAACCATCTAATTCTTTCCAGACAAACCGTTTGCAGCAGAAGATCCAAATAGGCCAAGCACCGATCCTGCACATAGTCCACACCGATACGCACCTCATAGCCCAAGAAAAGGGTGGCAAAATCAAGATCCTGCAACTGACGTCTTCAGGTTACGAAGAGCAGGCGAGCATCACTTCCGATTACCACGGCTTCTGCCGCTTCGAAGCCAACACAAAACTCAACCACATATACGTAGCATCCCATGATTCGAAGGTATATATTTACGATTTCAGCGGCAAGGAGATAGGCGCTTTAAAACCGGACCCTACACGTAAAATTGGGGATCCTATGTGCCTGAAACTGTTAGAGTTCCACGCTAAATATTTTCTTTTAGTTGGCTACGAACTCGGCTGCCTATACCTTTGGGATTTAGATTCTAGTCAGCAAGTCAGTACGTTGGACACAAAGCAGTGTCCAATGTCCGTAGACTACCATTACGAACAACAACGAGGCATCATAGGCAATGTTTCGGACGTAGTGCAGATTTTTAACATAAACCGAAAAGACTTAAGCCTATCACATAAGCTAGATATTACTATAAAGAACCCGGGGATTAATAAGGTCCAAACGCGACAGGACGGAAAGGTTTTTGCCTCAGCAGGATGGGACGGGCATATAAGGATTTTTTCTTGGTTCTCTCTCAGGCCATTAGTGGTTTTGACTGAGCATAAACAAGCTCTACAAGACGTAGTGTATTCTACGCAGAAAGTATCCTATTGGAATGCGAATATAATGGCCGCGGGAGGCCTGGATGGTGCTATAACTCTGTGGGACCTGTACAATCCTAAGTAAGGTATGCGACGTGTATATAGACTGTTAAAAGTAATAGGGGATAATTGACAATACGTGAAATGTCCAAATAGGTTTTGTATCTTAGAAAAACTTTTTGTGAAGCATGATTGCCTAAAAGTCGTTTCAGAGCCATGAGATTAAGTACATACATACACATCATGCCTGATTCCCTGTAGAGGGGTAGGTAGAGATTATGATATTTACTAAGCTCAGTCAAGTGGAATAAAATACTTGTAATGTACTTATAAACTCCGAATAAGTCGTTTCAGAGCCATGAGAGTAAGTACATACATACTTATGCCTGGTTCCCTGTAGAGGCAAAGATAAAGGTATTATCTATGCTCAATCAAAAAAGTGAATAAAAGAATGGCGTTGATAACTTATTTTCGATTAAAATGTCACTTATCCCTATTACATTTTAACTGTTATATACGCATGTATTTCCATATAGTGGTGTCCTAAGACAAGCTTAGTCAAAATTCATGTAAATCTCATACAGTTCTTTATATATTTTGATTACGCATCACTCTATACCAACCATTTTCAATAAGTTTTTCAAAGTAGGTAAAGGTGTAAAATTGCATTTAACTATGTTGAATGAAGTTCGTTTTTGCTTGAAGGCAATACTGTAAAGAAAAATACTGTGTACTTAATAATTGGAATCATTTATTCATGCCTTCTATCACAACAAACTATCATTATTATAATATGGCTTGTATTTAAACGAACATCAAATAATATTAAAATGCACACTGAAAATACTGAATTGTATACCAAAATAATACAGTCCCAACCCAAACCTAACGTTTGGTGTGCGTTTAGCTATATTTTGGTGTGCATTTCAGTATTTTTGATGTGAATTTATTTATATTCCTTTTCATATCACCATATCATTGAAAATCTATTGACTGATAAATCTTCAGAGATCTCCTTGTTTGTATGATATGTATTTTTCTTTATTATGAATGGATATTAGGTTCAATTGTAATGTGTATTTGTATGTGATTTTCTTTGCAATAACAGGTTTGGTAGCATTATTTTAAAAGCTACAATATGTGACTTTAACATGGGATAATAATTGGTTTATCAAATATTTAATACCTAAACATTATCTCTAAAAATCATTGAACATAATAAATTGTAACATATTATGTATGTAAAATATACCATAATGAAATAAAACGTTAATTGGAATGCTATAAGATCTCTAAGAATATGTACATATATGTATAGCAATGTATAACAAATTTGGAATTGACAAAGTGAACAAAAAATCCTTTAATATTTCTCATTCAATCATTATCATTTATATTTTTAAGGAAAACCTTACAAAACAGTGCATTTATTTTTTACAGTATACGATGAAGATTTTTGTTCAATAAAATTCATTTCAAAGCTTAAATTTTGATATTTTCCTACGTATAGTATAAATGATAGAAAGATCTATAAACGATTGAGGGATAGGTCAGAAACTTTAATAATGCAAATTACCTAATAAATAATAAAATACGCTCATAACTCGCGTTATGTAAGTAATTGAAGTATCTAAACGAAACATCACTTTGTATTAAATTACAGGTGATTCTTTAAAGATTCCGATAAAACATAAATTGAGAAAAATCACTGTTAGACAAATTAGAATAATTATAATAATAGTTCTAACAGTTTAATTTCTGATCATACGTAAATAAATAATAATTCTATTTTTTCATATATGGAATTTTCTGAAGAATCAACCTATATTTCACATTCAGAATAGCATGTTAGAGTAATCATCGAGTTAAATGAAGTAATGAGTTGACTATGAATCACAGAACTTATATGATAAAACGCAGGCATTATTTAGATTCAAACCATGTATAAGAACTAAGAGAAAAGTGTATTATGTACTAGAAGTTCCTAATTCTGATATTTGATAATAGTTTGATCGCAATTCTTATTAATACAAAAAATTGCAGACAAATTTGTATATGACTATTGTGATTGTGACTAAAGTTCCCTACACTTATAGTCAGTGTCACTTAATTTGACTAGCTACTAAACGTGAATACTGGCTATTTGATAGAAAATGTGACGAAATATTACCCCGCAATTTTCTAATATGGTTATACAAATCTATGCCTCGTAAGAATTGCGATTGAACTAATATCAAACAGTAACCCTGCCACCTAAATTGTAATTACAAACCTACCTATTCTTAGAAATAGTTTATAGTATCTTTACGGTGGCATAGCTTGTCACGTTGGGTACTGATTATCTGATAAACAGTGGGTTTCGAGTGACCAAAGAGCATATCGAAAACTTAGTTGATGGTGGACACTCAACCTGTGACCTAAAAGCCTAATGTATTTAGAATGTGATTGAGGAAAGAATTCGTATATATGTAGTTTGTAAGAACGAAGGATCTCATGAAAAGATTGACATACGAGACCTGAGTCTGAAGGACGCTACTTTTAGATTATTTGTTGAAATGTGTTTTCCAATTGAATTATAAAACGAGTTCGCAACTGACTTGATTGTTTTATTTACTAATATACATATATATTAACGTCTCTACTTTTCTAATGGACTACGCAGAAACTAAAGATCGCCGTGAATGGTCCTGACAATTCTCATCTGCTTCATTTAATCCCATTCTTCACAGATAGTTGATCCTTGACATGCTAAGAAGGCAGTTAAAATTCTATAACGAGTCAAGGTGTGTTTGGGAGAATAATGACACAAACATGATCTTAGTAACATAATTTATTTAAAGAGAAATCGAACATTATTAAAATCTTAAATCGATTTCAATATACTAATATCACATTTACAGTGCGGTTAACTATACTACTACAGATATTTAGATGTCAGGAAAATACATTATTTTATTAAAGTCTGGCTGACAAAGTATTTTCGTAATCATATTTGACAATTCTTATTTTGTGGGAAATGACAGATAAGCTGACTTTATTATACATAGCTATTTACATTTTCGTCTTATTCAATCAACAAGAAATTCTGAAACAACTGTTTGGTTATATTTTTAGTTCATACAGAAACTTTCATAACTTGATCTCAACAATGTATTTTAAGACCTGTTTAATACTAATTAGAAATATGAATGCGTATATGATTAAAGACTAGTCATATTATTTAACTATACGATCCCTAGATATCATTTATGCATTCGACAAGATATGTTTGCGCACCATTCTAAATATTTACAGCTAGTATTGAAAATGCTTACTTTGCAATATAAATCAACAACACTTGAGAGAAAATAAGCCCTTTTTTGTGCAAAAACATTTAACTTTTGTTTACTATTGTATAAATATTAAGACCGAAGTAAATATTCTTGTTTACAATCACGCGATAACTATATGCAGATTTACAGAATTTCTATAAGGTTAAATCTTATTATGAAAGCGTATTAAACTTGCAAAACCTTCCTACTCTTGGCCATAATAACCTCATCATCAGTCGCCACTTCTACCAGCCTTCGTCTTTTCCTCAAAGGCCTGGTGGATTCAGCTACTTCCCGTGGTTTGGTTACTATTTTAGCCAGCTTATTACCTAACCTCGTTATTTTAAACTTGGGCAACGCTTCCTCTGTATTAACTTCACTTTCACCATCACATTTATCGTCTACTCTATCCGAATTGTCTTTTTTTTCCTCATTCAACGTTTCTGGTTTATTTTCCTCTTCACTATCTTTCTTAGTCATGGTGAAGTCTAATGGTTCATCTTCATTCTTTGGCTCCGTTTTGACTTTACTTAAATGCGCTTGTACGAACGCCGACATTGGTAAAGGTACGGGAATCGGGAGTGGAATAGGCAGGATTACAGGATAGGGAACTAGAATAGTCACTGGTGGTGGTTGGCCTATTGTGTCTGGTGGAAAACTGACATGGAACGGCAGTCTAGGTCTTTCTTGAGGCATAGGACGGGGTAAAAACGGTCGTTGTGGGAACATAGGTGGCATTCTCAAGTCATTTGACGCATTCATCATATTATCCATAAATAAAGGGTTAGGGATATTAAAATTAGGATTAGGGAAAGGTGGATGCATGTGTGGATGTGTAGGGGAGTGTAAAGCGTTGTTACCAGCACTGGAAACGGATGAAGATCCCTCAGGACTACACATTCGAAGGTCTTGAGGTTTACTTTGCTTCTGACTGAGCGATTGCGAAGTGACAGTAGCTGAGCATTTAGGATTGCGTCGTCTTCTCATCACTCTTTTTGTGTCCTTTTTGCTTTCTGGTGATTTGAGTAACATTCTTTCTTCTGGCGGTTTCGCTTTCATTAATTTGGCTGGTGGTGCAACGGTGATGATTGGCACGGGTGATTTGATTGCGCTAATGTCTTTGTCTATTAGGTTTTTGGGTGAATTAGATCGTTCTGAGTTGGGAGAGACGGATCTGCTCTTGCAGTTCTTCAGCCATAGCTCAGGAGTGATGAGGTTGGAGGAGGATGAAGCGTTAACTAGGTGAGGGTTGAGATCTAAGTGCGCCTGCGTCTCGCGACAGAAGATGTGCATCTTGTATTGGTTCAGGCATTTGTCTGAGCAGAACTGGAGCTGTGTGGCACCGTCCTGTAAAGGAACAATATAAAATTTCGTTAATTACTAATAAATGAAGATACTTACATACGAGTGTAAATGTTGAATGTAGATGTATGTTATGAGGAGGAAGAAAGGTAAAACTCTTGTGCTTTGAAATAAGAAATAAACCCCGCCTTTATACGCCGGCTTGTCATTTGATGACCATTAGGTTTTAGTTAATATTCCCATTGTGAGTTAGTCATAACTTAAAAAGTATGTTTTAATTTCCCTTCTTTCCCGTATCTCACAAGAATTAACTATCATACTAGAAAAGTATTTTTTTCATCCTATCCCCAGTAACTAGCTAAATTTGACAAAAGTTCAGCACTTTATTCTATCCCCAAAGATACCCCATGAACGTGACTGTACCTATATATTCACCTGAAAGTCAACATAGGCAACCGTATGCCTAACATGCCTGCACCAGTCGCAAGTCTTAGCTCTCTTAAAGTTGGCTCTTCTAGACTGACTGAAACAGAGTTCTGAGCAGAAGGTAGATCCTGCTTGTTGCAAGGACCCAGAATCATTGGATATGCTCTTATTGCACCACGAGCATTCTTCTGGAAAAGAAAAAAAAATTTAATAAATAATTTTGAATTTTCATTCAAAATGGATGACAAGAAAATATACTTTATTTGGTACCATTTTACAATTAACAGAGCACTTCATTTCGACGGTGAATAATAATACTGTGGGAAATCGGTTTATTAGCAACAGAAAACACGTTTTAAAACGTCATGTTGTATCCTGACTAAGTGGTGGAAAGTAGATTGTATGGAACATTATTAAATACTCTACCATAGTTCACGAGAACCTTCGACTACCCAGCTAGCCATTTACCTACTAATACATAGACACCCACTTTCCACTGGGATCTCAAATTAAAAATAAAGTAAGTTAATTAACAAATGCGAAAGTAATCCGAAACCTTAGCTGCAGAATAAATAATGGGCAGGCCCTATCTCTGATATCCATTTCCAATTAATCCGCTGGCAAATAAAAAAAGTGAACGAGAAAAATGGCGGAAAAATGTAACAAAAGAACGAGCTACTCTCATTACTCTGTTCTTTCGTGTTCAGTTTGCTGTTCAATGGAATTTAAATGGCCTTAGTTGGATGGATACACGTAGTCTGGCTACCCTGAATAACGATTATAAACTGTATATTATGGTATGTTATTGCCCATACATTATGTCCTATAAAACTGTTTGTGTATGTATAGAATGTCCCTATTTTCAAGATGAACCAATCCATTTCATTGACTTTACTTTGGGATAAGTACATAAAATGACAGTTGTTCTAAACCTTTTTATTGTGTAGTCAACTTATAGTCACCTAAGTCTGAATAAAACGAAGATATTTAGTAGGTAATATTAGTCCAAAGTTTAAAAACCCTATACCTAAAACACAAAAGTAATAAAAATAAAATAAACACATAATTTAAATTACTTATCACATTTTGAAAACAAACGTAAACTTCTTCGAATACACAAAATGTTTAATTTTTATTTCCTGTTTTGGCTATGAATCATGTAGAATAGACTTACTCGGAAACTACTATTCGGAATTCTATAAAAACCCCAGATCCAGATGGATCATTACTAATATACAAATTAATAGTGTAATTGGTATCCTAAATATTATTAATCAAGAACAAAATCTACTTTGCGCTTGTAACTGTGTTAAAAAAACTAAACGCAGGGGTGCGTTACAAACGTCATGTTTCATGGAATCTCTAACACCTTACTTCTAAGGGGAATATTTCCTAGAACGGGGCTCCAACTCAGTACCTCAACATTAAAAATAATTGTATTTATTTTTCAAAAGTCAGTTTTCCACGAAATCGTTTTCATTTGTTATAAAATAATAGTATTATGTTTAACCCCCTTCCGTGCTTGCTGGGAAATTAACGGATTACTTTACAGCATGTCGTAAAATATGATAAAGGTTGAAAAGGAAATAAATATGAAAGCCTTTACTATACAGAATATAGGAAAATAAAATAAATAATATACAAAAAAGTAACTATGTACCAAAGTCAAGAAAGGGTAATTGAAATTCCGGTATCCAACAAAATGAACGTGCTACCATGGAGTACTGTCTACTTCACTGTAACCAAAAGGTTGTGATATTTGTGTATGTATATAAGTAATGCCACAAAACTCCAATACTTACACAATAGATTATTAAGTATCTATTACATATGTATTATGCCCCGGTAAATAAATGTTCCTCATGAATTCGGTACTGTGACGAACAACGCACACGTCAAACATTGACGACCTCCTTGGCGCGATCGGTTAGACACCTTAACGCTAATCGTGGGGTCCCGGGTTCGATACCCGGTGGAGGCAAAGTTAAGAACTACGCTTTTCTACTGCTTTCCAGTCTGGTCGTTGATTATAAATGCTATATATGTATTTATCTATATATAATATGTATACATTTCTTAAATATACGTTGACTAGTACCCTTAACACAAGTTTTAAATGAACTTACAAAGGGGCTAGTTCAATTGGTGTAATAATGTCCAAATATTATTATTTTACATATAGTTTTAAGAGATTCGCGATTTATACTCATGATTAATAACTAGCGGGACTTATCGCGTATGTTTTTATATAATAAAGTATAGTCTGCCCGTGACGGGTTAATAAAGGTAACTTTATTATATAAAAACATACGCGATAAGTCCCGCCAGTTATTAATCATGATTATACATAAAACCTCCTGAAACCCCAACTACAAGCCTTTCGTACCTTTGTCCTTTCCCTCGGTCCTTTCCTCAGGGCTGCCACTGTCCTTGGCCCTGGATGCAGCCCACCGTCGCATCTCCAGCCGCTCATAGCCATACCAGCCAAGCAGTTCGTTCATGGCCGTTTCGGCGAAATTCTGTAAAAGAAACATGCAATATGAGTATTTACTTCATTATTAATAGTTATTATTCTCAGTTGTTTGGGGCTTGACCATGGAGTAATTAATAAGAGGAGTGGGCCTTACGCAATATGTGTATGGAAACTAGCGACGCATTACGCGGGGTGATACGAGGTACGCGTGATGGAAAGGAGATATTACAACCAATCAAAATACGGGATCAGCCAATCAAATTAAGTATCTTCTTTCTACTACACATTTTTAGACTCCGTACCAATTAAAACACGCCATTTGGATTCCGCACCGCGTAACGAGGACTGCTCCTTATGCCGGGTCCTCTTTATATTTGGCTCGTGGGCTTGACTCTGTATCGAGGGTACAGGGTCCAAATCCTGCTTGAGCATGTACCAATGGAAATGAAGTTTAATGAATGCATATGTACAATTTCGTAATAAAAATACATTTACGAAATGCATCTTATACGGTGAGGGAAAACATCGTGAGGAAACCTACCTGTTGCCCGAACAGGTAATAGTCAGTGCTTGTAAAAGATATTTAAGGGTATTGTATTCCAAAAATAAATTCACGAACTGTCAAAAATCCGACATTTCTAGCGCAGCGGCGCTGAGTACCGCGTGGGTCTGTGCTGTTTTTAGCGGCTCGACAGAATATAAAATATAAAAAGGGGCGAATTTCAAAACATCGCGACACGTTTACGGGAGTTTTATATTAATAATATAGTTGATTTTTAAACTAAATAGTGTGCCGATTGCAAGAAAATTTTTTTATTGCTAAATAAAACGCAAGTACATTATCTATCTAGCATAAAATAAACATTGTGATGATTTTTCGATAATCCAGACCGACTTCTTAGCAGATATTCTCTGTCGAACGTGACAGATAGTTTTGATCATGACGACGCGCCGCCGCGTAAATACGTATCGTTTCCATATGATGCAACGTATAAACTGATATTCTCACCCAAATCCAGATGGTAATCAATCCAACACGAAATAAATTCAAGCTTTTTTTTAGTGTTTGTAATGATGCTAGTACAAATTACATTATGTAGGTATGCAACTACCTAACCAATTATTTACTGACTCCGAAAGGTTAACGAATTTGTAAAACTATGTATTTAGATTTTAATGCTTTAGAAATAAAATATGTTCTTCACCGAAAGATCGGCTGTAGTCATTTTTCATATGCGTAAGTATTATGATTACCTAGGTTAATTCGGTTCATTCACGGTAAAATTGTATACCTATTCTACAATACTTTTCACCAAATTATAGATATAGTAGTCATACAATTTATTAGTTACATTTACCTACATTACATACATTGAAACAAAATTGAGCTCATGAATCTGTATAAACTCGTTACAATGCATAAAACCTAATTTTATATTTACGTAATTATTGATATTTAACTCTTGAAACTACTTCAGTCATCAATTTCAGTCTTTCATTATGCTATCTTGAAAGTATGATAGGTGTCAGTAAGTTCTAAATAAGTTTAAACTGAAAAATGAAAACACTCGTTTCGCTCATTTCCGCGAACAATACCCTTAATACAGCATTGATTATAACCACTCCATAAAAATTCCTAATTTTCTTACATATTTTCCCAAACAACACCACCGTATACGCAAAAAAGGTCCTAACCTTTTGTTCTCTTACAAATCCGGAAGATAGGTTTCCTCACGGTATTTTCCCTCACCTGTTGTATGTATGTATATGTAGCGTATGTGTATGCTTGAAAGGGTATCAACTTATGGTAAGATCAGAGGCGTTGGTGAGATAATGAGTGTCCTCTATTCAGTCTCCACACGATATTAATTATCCTCTCTCAAAGGATAGTCAATCCCGGCTTTAGGGATGGGAGGGTTCTAAAGTTAGCGAGTAAATACTCAACTTACTCTGAGTGTAAAATGTAAATTTCTTTAGTATTGAAATAAATACTTACTTAATTTACTAGTGTGTAATGTAAAGTTCTTAAGTATTAAAATAATTATATTCTAGAAATAATAGTACGTAAAACTTAGTTAAATTAGACATAATAAGTTACATATTATATTCGCTAGAAGATGTTGGTTGGTAATATAATGATTTCATGTGTTGACAAATCAAAAAAAAAATAGAAAACAAGACTTGAAAACAAGACAATAATTTGCCATAAGCATTGTAACTTTACGACAATAACTACTGACGGAAACAGATTTTATAAATAGGTAATTTTAGTCGATTGCACATCAAATATCGAACATTGTTCATTAATTTCATTTAACGGAAAAGGTGTTGTGTTCGTAATTATATACATACTAAAATTTTATTTTTTTGAATATAGAACCTAATAAAATCTCTTTTAGGATATCTTTCCCTCTTGGTCACTTTTTACGACACACCGCGAAGTAAAGCAGTTACTAATTGACTAATACAAAACTAAGTCAGTCCAATGAATATAAAACCATTTCTTAAACTAAACCACAACCACGTCATACAAAGTTTGAGTAATTACCCACAGTACTGTATAGTATTATATTATCTGTGCCCACAGCTTACCCTCGAGTAAATACTGCACAAATCCCACCCCTAGCCAAGGTAGGGTTACTCGCCACTGGACGCGCAATAATTGGGTTCCTCTTACACAAAGACTTGAGAAATTAAGTCAGTCTCCTCACACAATTTATCAGTGTGAGCTAACCTTAATTTCATGCGCATACTAATCGAAACCTTTATAAAAATGTATTTAATAATGTCATAAGTGTCGTGGTATTTGGCAGGTAAATATATTTCTAACTAGGAGGTGAAAATAGCTAAGCATTATGTAGGATTTGCGCCTGTTATTGTAAATATGTAATAAATTAAAATAAAGATAATAGTAAACTATTGTCCTAAATATATAAGAAGAAGCGTAGACTTTTAGTCTCTTTAACGACATAATAAAATACTACTCCATGTCACAGATATTAGAATAGGTACTATATTTACAGATAGGTACTTCATCTCTAAATGCTGAATTAAACCATATACCTATATTTTTTTAAATATTGCAATATTTATATTCTTTTTAATTTAAATATACAATTATGTTTAATCATGTAGCTAAAAAGTACCTAAGAGCTGGTGAACTAACAACCCTTTAGTTTCTAAATGAATCCCAGTCCATTATAGATTAGCAAAATCAGAGTTAACAAACACAGTCATTATGCGCGGTGCAATTAGTGTTACAATTTAGGAATCGCATTTGCTAAATACAATTTGAATACGAGGCAGATTGATTTGTATTTGAAAAGGTCTCGGGTTACCCACGTTGCCAGCTTCAATATAGAATTTACCCGAGTCGATGATAATTATTCGGAGCTGGCAACATCGCGTCTAACGATGGGGTATACGTTACATTTAAAAGCGGATTTCATTTCCAGATCAGCAGGTTTTTATTTGAAAATTGTTATGTTTATTCATATGTTCTTGTCTGGGACGCAAAAGAATTGTAACTAGCTGCCGTTCTTCCAGGAATGTGACAAAACGCGACTAAGGGTATGGGTAAATAAATAGAGTATTTTAGGCGAAGGGCTACCAACTTGTCACAAATGTGATCGTGGAGATATTGTTGTGTATCCGAAGGTCAGTACACCACGAAAAAAATTAATGCACGTTCTTCTACTTTCCATTAATTTTTGTATAGTCACAAGTACGCTTATCATCGTGTAGACAGTGTCTATTACCTATTCGGAGAAATAGTCAAGAGTTCTACTGATGCGTGTTTCTTAACATATGATAAATTTTGAAAAATGTTTATTATTATTTATAGTAGCTCCGCAATTGCGGTTATGGTCATTCCAATCTCTGATTACGAGTAGGGTTAATGTTCCTAAAAAAGTTTGTCTATGTCTTGCTTCATTTAACCCGGAAGTTCAAATCATGTGCCACTCCTACTAACATACACCAAAAGTATGTATGTATGTTAACATCCCTACGTATATGTATGTATGTCTCTATGTAACAGAGTAAAATTATCAGCGAGTACAAAAATAATAATGATAATGGTTAAGACAATACATAAAAGTATAATTTCAAGATATTAAAATTATAACTAAGAGGTCAAATTATATTCAAAATTAAAAGTTGAGTAATTTATACTTGTGACTTGAATTAATAGAATTGGATTCTATTCTAATGGAGATTAATAATAATAATATTTGATCATTACTACTGAACTAGCCCCTTGCTAAGTACATTTAAGACTTGTGTTAAGGGTACTAGTCAACGTATATTTAAGAAATATATACTTATTATACATGGAAAAATACATATACAGCATATACGAGTATAATCAACGAGCAGACTGGAAAGCAGTAGAAAAGCGTAGTTCTTAACTCTGCCTCCACCGGGACCTAACGATTATCGTTTAGGTGGTAAACCAATCGTGCCACGTAGATCATATGTATGTAAACACCCCCACGTATATGTATGTATGTGTATGTAACAGAGTAACGCTAGTCGCAGTGTCGGATGTCGGCTCCTAAATTTACCTAAGGCTCCATTAAAAGCATTTGTTATATTGGATATCACGGCATTATTGACACGCTACCAACGGTCTTCGGTTACCTTACGCTGTTATGTAATATGACACGGCTGCCACGCTTCTGTGTTGTTAAAAGGGACTGGGGAATGGGAGGTAGTGGTTTTAAGTATAGGGGGTATTCTGATGTTGGACTAAATATAATATAGAGTGTTTGTTGTATTTTGTTAACGTATATAGAAAGTATTCTAGTGTTAGACTAAACATATATAGTATGTTTTAGTGTTTTTTTTATCGAAAATATTCTTTTTATAGTCTACTTACATACAGACTGTAGATCACGCAAGATCATACATTCACGCCTTCCAATCCCTTTCGGGGTGGACATGAACTTGGAGACAATAATATGTCCAAGGATACATTTTAGCATAAAAATTTGGATTGTGATATTATATGGAACATTGGTGACAGGTTGCTAGCCTATCGCTTACAGATTCCATTGACCCCTAGTATCTTAGTCGCCTACGGCATGCCGGGAAGAACGGCAGCTAGTTAGCATTATTTTGCGTTCCAGACTAGCACGGGACAACTTACATACATATACAGTGCTAGGTTTGGACTTTATTAGAATAGTTACTAGTTGTTTTAAAAGACAAACGCGTTCACGACCGTTAACCCTTGCGGGGTAGTCAGAGATTCAGGTGTCCCAATTGCGAAGGTAGTAATTCTATGGCAACCTCGAACCCATTTGTTGACCAGATAGTCAGTACTTAATGTGACAGGTGGTAAGTCATGTCATAGTTGTTTTTGTTATTAAATAAGGGATGAAATGTCAATGGAAAATCCTGATGATGAGCTAGCAATGTCTTTGAAACTTTCCATAATAAAGCCACCATAAATCCGATAGTTATATTAACAGAGATCGATATTTAGAGTTTGTTTTGACATAAGATTATTCTGAAAGGCTTTTTAAAAGTATTTACATGTAGTATCTCTATTTAACCCTCTACAGGAACACAGGCGTGATGTGTATATTCTACTTTATCTACCTCTTCAGAAAAAGTATATTTTCTCACAGAAATAGTCTTAATAAAATTGAATAATATTCGTACTTAGTTACAATACAAATCACACATATTTTCCAATCAGCACTTATTTATAATTTCGTCTATATGTAAAATATCTTAATTTATAATATTTAACTAATATAATATAATGCCTTGGTAAGCAAAGATGTTGAATTTATTCTCAACGTACTGTTAGCAAAACAAATAAATATTTAATAGGAATTGTTTTCTGTAGTCAGGAAAAATATCGAAAGGTAACATGCTTTAAGTGACTTTATTACTTATAAATATAATAATTAGTATAAAGGACAGTAAATTTTATTTTTGTCCCTCCTAGTCTGGGAATTGAATGAAAAACCTATTTTATTTAATGTATTCAATATTGTAGGAGATATCTAAGGATTAAAAATTTATTAGATGGATGGATGGCTAGCAACCTGTCACCAAGTCCCCCATATCAATATCATTACAACCTTCAGAGTAATGTTAAATGTGGCTAAGAAGATACTGCGTCTGTGGTGCATAAAAAAGGGATAAAAAGGTATAAAAGTATGCATTATGTGTATATTAATTTATTCTAATACATTCATGTCTAATACTTTTTGGGTTTGACAGTAGCTTTGAGACGTGATAATACCTCTTACTTTACTTTTATAGCTTAAATATAAGGGTTATATTTTATTATGAAACATTGTTGACAGGTTCCTAACCAAACCAATAGATATTTATAATGTATTTATTTTTCACAAATAAATAATAATTTATTCTAACAATTGTCTTCTATCCGTACCGCAATCATAAAACAAAATAATCGACCCAGTAACCCGATTCGATATAAAATCGATGCAGCGATTTGTTCGATATCGAATTGCGAATGTTGCAAATCGATTTATCTGTAATCGATACCTGCTTTCTTGCATTTATGTTTTATGCACGAATTCATTTCGAGCATTTGGTTTCATAGTTTGCATACACCTTAAGTTTTGGAAAGGATAGACAGAGACAAACTCAAAAAAACAAACAAACGCATTCACGACCATTAACCCTTGCGGGGTAGTCAGAGGTTCAGGTTTCCATCTCCGCAATTGCGAAGGTTAATTCAATGGACACCTGGAACCCACGTGTTAACCTGATAGGCAGTATACTCAATGTGAAAGGTGGTCAGCCATGTCGACATTTACAAGCACTAACTATTACCTGTTCGACGAACAGGTAGGTGTCCTTACGATGTTTTTCCCTCACTGTAGTATTCGACGCATTTCGTAAATGTGTTTTTATTACGAAATTGTACATAGAAATTCATTAAACTTCATTTCCATTGGTACATGCTCAAGCGGGATTTGAACCCTGTACCCACTGATACAGAGACAAGCCCCAAACAACTGAGCTACGTCGAATTACCCCTCGTATTACTATACATGCATATAGTACACGGTGTGCTCATTAGCTAAATTATAAGCCCCATATCGCCATAGTTCGCCACCCGATATGTTTGTTCTAAGACACGGCTGCCGTCTACTGTTACCCGCCTACGGAGACACTGCTAGTCGGGGACTGGATTTGTGGTAGCTAGCTGCGAATGGGTATGTGAGGTGGTAAAGTGGCTGTTTGTTTATTTATCAAATATCTCAACGGTTATAAAAGAAATAGTATGTGTTGAATTCTAATACACATAAATAATTATGATGTAATTATGGCGGTTGTAGCCCAGTGGGTAAGAACTCGGACTCAGAAAAGATTCTAGGTTCGAATCCCGGCTCTGGCATGTACCAATGAATGAAATTTAAATATGTGTATTTAATTTACGTACATAATTTACAGTCGCTAACAGTGAGGGAAAACATCGTGAGGAAATCTGCCTGCTCTCCCTCGGGATAGGTAATAGCCAGTGCCTATATACGGCGATACGGTTCACTACCTGTCACGTTGGGTGCTGTCTATCAAGTGAAACGCAGGCTTCGAGTGACCCATACCTAACATGCCTTCGAAATTTCGGAGATGGGCATTCAAGCCTCTGACTACCCCGCCATAATAAAAAATGGGAGTGTGTATACAAGTCGTGAAGCGTATGTTATGTAATATACTAATACTAGGTAGTTAAGGTGTTGCTAAATGTATGCACTTCTCTCGTACGAATGCACTATTTGTCCTAAGTTATTTTTCACACATGACTTTTGATAGTGGATTGTATTTGTGGACTCTCACGATCTCGTATATTTTGTGATGGTTGAAACCTCCTACAACATGCTTAGAAGAGAACCATATTTTTACTATTCCATATCCAAAGAACTGGGATAAAAACATACATTAATTAATTGGGGTGTTATAATTGGTGTATAGCTGACAGCTTGCTAGCCCATAACTTCCATCAACCCTATTCATCAATATATTACTACACATCAATAAGAACTATAATTGAAAGCACATAAAAAAAATTGATATTTACATCATAATATAGCTAAACGCATGCGAAAATATAGCAAAGGTTAGGTTTGGGTTGGGACCATGGAGTAATAAATAAGAGGATTGGGCCTTACGCAATATTTGTATGGTAACTAGCATGGCATAACGCGGGGTGAAACGAGGTACGCGTGATGGAGGAGCGACATTACAACCAATCAAAACACGGCATCGACCAATCAAATTAGGTATATTCTTTCTACTACACATTTTTAGACTCCGCACTAATTAAAACACGCGATTTGGACTCCGCACCGCGTAACGGGAACCGCTTCCTACGCCGGGTCCTCTTTTTATTTGGGTCGTGGTTGGGACTGTATAATATAGCAAAGGTTTGGTTTGGTAAGCAAAACAGAATTTTTTTGGTAAACATTTAAACATAAGCCTTTCGATAATATCCCATCTAATCACCATTCCATATGCATTCTACACGCCACGGAAACTCGTGTTAAAATATCGCACATCGCTCCAACAGCGTTAGGGAGGGTTTCGGATAACCAAAACAGGGGTCTCAGGTTCCAATCCGAGTGAACCCGACACTTTCTTTGTTTCATTCCCAGACAGAATAATGAGAAACATGTGAAACACGATTGACGGATATTTGAGAATGGAACTCGAACCCGGGACCCTTCGGAACGGGTGTTGCGGGGATTTGAAAATGTCACAGATCATGTGTAGATTAATAACGGTTACATAGGGAATAACGCTTTCACGACCATTAATTGTGAAGGTAGTAATTCTATGGCCAGTTTGTACCCACGTGTTGACCAGGTACTCAATGTGACAGGTGGTAAACCATGTCGCCATTTACAAGCACTGATTATTACCTGTTCCGGGAACAAATAGGTTTCCGCACAATGTTTTGCCTCACCGTAGTTTTCGGTTCATATAGCAAATATAGTTTTACTGCCATAATGTACATCGAGAATCAGAAATCTTCATTTCCATTAGTACATATTCCGAGGTTAGAACCCTGTACCCACTGATACAGAGTCAAGCCCTCAACGACTGCAATGTTAAAGCATAATTACATCGAGCGAATAAGGTGACATATTGAAAAAGGGTCAAGTTAGAAGTATGAAACTAAAACCGCCTAGTGTATTTAACAAGGTTCATGGACGTCAAGATGAATAGAACATGCTTTGTCCGGATAGAGACCAGTGGAGATCTGTGATCTCTGACTGTCCCTCTCTGGTGTGATATGCATGTATGAATAAATTAATATATTTTTATACGATATTACGATCTATATATTAATTTATATATTTGCAAATATACAATAAAATTACGCATGTTTGAAGAGGTTAATGTATGTGATAGAAGCAAGCAATTGTCAGGATCGTTCCAGGTGGCGATTGATAGGCTCTACCTATACTGTTAGGGACGTAGAGGAGTGAATATATGTATAAATACATTCAAATTTAAGTATCAAATACCATACTTCTATAAACTATATATCAAACTCACAACTCCAAACCCGTTTACCAAACAAAGTCTCTACATATCTGTCCACCCTCAATAAAAGACCCAACCAGTCCTCGAACCCGTGATTGTGGGGTTATATTACTCTGTAACCCAACACCTTAGGTCGGCAAGCTAATATCAACGTTTTCATCAAGTAACATGAAACCGACTCAGTTATTTATGGTATTTAAAGATCTTGCCATGGTATTTAATAGCCTGGGAATGTAATAGAATGCTGATTACCTGCCTTTCTGTTGTGTGTGAGGGGAAAAGATTGGGGGTTAAAGGAAACTATAGGGCGAAGGGCTAGTTACTTATGTTCGGTGTGTTATTTATATTAAAGTGACCGAGAAAATATTGCTGATTTATATAGAAATATTATAGGGGTTTATAGGTGTCTTTTTTATTGAATATCTAAGTAAATATGTCAAAATCACCAAAGAGGTAGAAAGAGTAGAAAATTCCATTAGTTTGTTCCTTTTGTCACATCATAGTATTGGAGATAAAGACAAGTGGTAATACGCTAAGAGAATAGAAATAAATAAAATGAAATAATGTATGGATTTCAATAATCATGTGACTTTGTTATGCTAAAAGAATACTAACTTGCTGCCATTCTTCCCGGTAATAGGCTAGCAACTATGAACCGTGGATGTGTCGTGTGTATCACACATTAAGAGAAAGCACTGTCAATTTTATATACATCCTAGAACTACCAAAACCCGCCATATTGTTTTTTAACCCCATCTGCATCGTTCACTCAAAGGTGCTCTAGTGTTGCCATGTAGTCGGGTTTCCCGAAATTAGCGCTAAAGTGACAGACAGGCTGCGTCAGTGCTCGTATAACGACACCGTCAGCTGAGACGGTCATTAATTATAGCGGGGATTGTGTTGCACCACCCTGGCCACTTTATCAGGGATTTGCCGCGGATTTTGTATAATGTTTCGTCAAAGACAAACCTGTACCAGTCTGGGACGGTAAAGTGTGCTAACTTGATGCCGCTCTTCCCGGGTTGTCGTTGGATGTGATTAAATGTTTAAGGGTAAAAAGAATCGATTAGGTGCTAAGTTAGGAATTTGGCAGCAATGTTCCATAGGACATGATAACCCCAATAAAGCTGGAAAAAATGTGGCTTAAATGATAATATTATGTATCCGAGATTTCTTTCCATCGCGAAATATATTAAGGAACGTGAATGTATGTATGAGAATGTATGTTTGTTTAGTATTTAATGAAAGATTATGTTAGTGTTGATCATTTAAAATGATACTAGGGCTCTTACTTGTTCACTAAGTATTCTAACTTTTATTTGTTTTAAATATTATATTAATTTGTTTCCAAAACATATTTTTATTAGTTTTATAGTGTTAGTGTTTGATCATGTGATAGTCAACGACTCCCATGTTAGTTGGGACGTAAATAAAATCCTTCTTAGGTCTCTTTCATCCCGACATATCTTAGGAGGTACTAGGAGGAAAACAACTAAGGGCGAAAAGATTCTGTTATGCGATGAACTATCAACCTTAAACCAATTTCCTATATCAATGCCATCACAACTCCAATATTCACGCTAAAAGTAACCAACGACATACATTCACGGTTCTGCCCACCTTAAACGGGATAAAAGGATGTGTAAAATCCCAAACTAGCTTGAAACTTGGGGCCCGGTTTCTAATTACGCGGGTGTCGATATCATGCATTCTAATTACGCCGAACCGGGGATCTTATCTCGGAACCCGACACTGTGGCAACCCTAAATGGTTATAGCTGCGATATTGCGAACAAAGCGGTTATTGGTGGTTCTACATGTACATTCACGTCTGTAAACCTTATCGAGTTGGTCAGAACTGTAGAGACATAATGTTAGGAAATAAAAAAAGGTTTTTTCTTTTACTATAGCACGATATAGGATTACTATACTACTATAGTATATATCCGGGTCGTGAAGACATTAATACCTATAAAGAAATATTGGCTAGTACCTCTTATATACGATAATATCTCATAAGTGTTTTCTTAAGCATTGATATTAGAAAATATTGTGATGAACATTTGTGACAGATTAATAGGTCATCACTTAATAATGACGTAAAAAACTATGCTAATTACCTGCCGTACTTTCCGATATGTCGTAAGAGGCGGCTATGGTACTAGGAATCAATGGAATCTATTGGGATGGGAATGTATAATGGACGTGAATGTATGTGTATATAAATATATACATAATTACGATGTAAATCAAATTTAATTAAATTATTAAATATTTATTGGCAAAAGGAATATATGTGAGTAAAGTGAAAAAGCGGTTAGGTAGGCACGTCCAATAACACTTATGACAGACAGATATAGACGCTATATTGAAAAATGGTGACGTTAGAAGTACCTATAACCGCCGAGTGTGTATGAGTGGTAATGAAGCGAAAGTGGTCTGTCAGGATCGGGACAATCAGAGATCAGTGATCTTCGCCTACCCCTCTACAGGGTATCAGGCGTGATATGTATGTATGTATGTTAGGTGTGCGATTGTACAATTCAGTATGTTATGCGATTCCGTATTTTTCGATATTCCTTTAAATACTGGCCAATTATAAATTATTCTTTCCTCCATTCCGAATGGTACAGAGATGCTTAAATACTATGTTCAGTGTAATTGGATACCCGACATCTCATAGGGTGTTGTTTACCCATCCTTGTGCAAAGAGTAAAGTGTGCAGATGGTATGGAACGACATATAGTAATTTTTAGTAGGATTTACTTAGTGTAAAAATGAAAACCGTTTCGTTTCGGCATAATCAGAAGGATTAACAACCATAGTCACTAGTCCTTGTAACTTTGGTGGTATATATCAGATAAAGAGCAGTTAATTTGATGAAAAAACCGTTATTTCGTTTTTAAAAGAATGATTGAATATTTAAAGGACTTATAAACTAGACATGTAGATTCATAAACAGGAATTTAATTAAAGAGATTCTGTATTCTTCAACATAATAATCAGAAGTATAATTTAATATGCCTTTCATAATCCACTGTTCAATGAAAGCATTGCAAAATAATCTTTAAGTAATAATAAATATATTGTAGAACTCTCTTCCGGAGACTGTTTAAAAACAGGATTAATAAACATTTTAAAACTAAAAACTCAAATGCAAAAATACACGCATCACCTTGAAAGCTGTTAGTGTATAATTATTTCTTATAATTATTTCTCTTTATCAACCATGTCGATACCAGAACATCTGTGAAAACTAGTTTACATTCGGTCATCGAATTCAATTAATCGATACATCGTCCCATCTGTATTTACTTAGTCTTGTTAAGATGATGATCGCGGCGGTATCACATGGCGAGTGTAGCTTACAGCCCGTATCGGGTATCACTCCATACCTCAACAACCATTAACCGTACTAACGCATTTTGTAATGTCAATACATGACAGGCGTGTTTTTTTATTTAGTACTTAGTACCTTTGAACTTTGAGCCCTTTATGACAAATGGAGTTGTACCTGTGATTTTTAAGAATATAGGAAATGTTTGAGGCAGGTTGGAATTGTTAAGAGAAGTCTTTTGATCGATAAACTGGTGAAATATCTTCAATATATCGAATAAGAAATGATATAATCCTGACAGATTAGTTAAATGTGAATACAGGGACACTATGTTAAGGTGGTGTGGGCACATGGAGCGGATGGATGAAAGGAGGGTTACAAAAGGAATCTATAAAGCCAAAAATAAGGTAGAGTTGGACGGGGTAGGCCGCGTAGAACTTGTACATACCGAATTAGAGCCATTCTTCTTAAGCCTGGTGTACCTAATCTAAAGAACAGAAGAGAATGTATGTGAAGGTTGATGGGTGTGAGTGAAAAAAAAAACCAAGCGTGATTTGTCAGGATCATTTCAGGTGGCGTTCGATAGTCTTTACCTCTCTAGAGGGGGACGTAGAGGCGTGAATATATTATGTATGTATGTTACTAAAATTCTGTCTATTTACAAAGAAATAAACAAACGTGGGTAAGAGTTGGTGCATATAATATTTACTGTCAGTGATCAACACACATAATGCTGAAGATCTGTTGTTAAGTGGACTAGTGACTAAATACCATTATAATATAATAATAATCATAAGTCTTTATTGACAAAACTTAGCGCTAAAATACATTTTACTTGTGCTCCTGGACCAGGCTTTTACAAACCTGTATTTTAGAACACAGTTCTCTGATATCCTATACAACTAAGTTGCTAAGCATATGGCGCAGGATGTGTAAAAGTTCTCTCTCTGAGTAAAATGTGAGTTAATGTGAGAAGGTGTGTTTGATAGAATAATTACAATACTAAGAGCAACAAATGAATTCACCATTACCAAATACTATTACAATGTAAAGGCAGTCAGTTACTCAAGCAAGTGACTATGAAATATAATAGCACTAAAATAAGTATTGATGTCACACATAAATACACCACAGATTAGATAAATCACAGTCGCTCAGAGTAAATCAAGTTGCACTCGACAACAGAAAATGGTCTGTGGAATTTGGCATTAAAAATGACAGTTGCGAAACCATGGCATTATGATATTTAATACTGTAGTAATAATGTTCAAAATCGCCTGCTTGATGACCAACCTTGCCCCAAATCGTCTGGAAATGCATTTGATGCTGTTTTGTTTACTTATAGTTGGCGGGAGTGCGTCAGTTAATTTTGCTCTTGACATTAAACTGTGATACAAAATCTGGAGAAATTCGTTTCTCGTATATAATACTCATGTGTCTTAAATCTCTTTATCCTTTTCAGGGTGGATATAACTTATAGAATGTAATAAATATATTATTGAACATTACAATAGTAAAAATAACTTAACTAGAATTACTGAAATATTTGTAACAGGATTGTCTATTATATTTACCACATCGCGTCAAACCAGATATAAAAGCAATACACTAATATTATCTCACTCCATAGACTAGTTATTAAGTACCGTAAACAACAAAAGAAAAAGATATTACTTTTTAAATAAGTACTGTGTGTATTTAAGATCCCTTGAATCAATAAGTTGGCGACTAAAGAAAATAAAAAACCTAAGTTCTAAATACAAAGTAAAGGCGATAGAAGCTATTTAAATGTCTGCTAAATCCCTGCCCATCCATCTGGGCTCCAGTTTCAAACAGACAAACAGTATCCGATGTCGCTCCTCCAGTTACATCGGCGTTTGTCTCTAATATGAGAGATCCTAGCCTATTTGTGAATAAAAAATAAAATATTTTATAAAGATGGCGCGTTATCTTATTTTATTTATTTGTTTAGTTTGACATTTAGGTTAATAATTAGTTGATTGCGTTATTTCCCGCGACATCATATTTATCTTCAATGTCCAATAGTTTTTACAGAATAATTAATTTCTTCATCACGAAAGAGTGGTCAACCCTTTGATCTGATTATGTACGTGGGTGAATGATGAATATGTCATATTTTATTAGTTAGTAATATTTTAATATTCTGTCAGTACCTAGTACGAATTAATTAAAAATGATAGGTCAATTCCACAGTACATGAGCCGAAAGATTCTAGTTTGTACATTCACAACCCCTCAAGTTCCGTTAATATCAGATTAAAACAATGTTCATATTTGTATTTTTCACCCCGTAATTGCAGAATAATGATATGGCTACATTTAAACCACTTTTGACCAAACAGACAACTTATATTCCGCGTTGAGGCACTGACTAATGTCTATTCCAAAGTACCTTGATACTACTATATATTAGCTAAAGATTACCTACTAAGAAAGAAAGAAAGAAACCACTGCATTAAATAACATTGACACGAACATTAAACCATAAGAATTAAAAACTTTGATGCAGTGAAAAGGTATTATAATATTATACTACTGTCTATAAGGTAAATTTCATTGCTTCTTCCTGTATATAGAACGATATAACCGATAGGATTCAATAGCAATTGTATGCACGATACCCCAATCATAGATCGTAAAATTTCCATATAGAGTGAAGAATTGCAGTATGGAAATGCGCAGGTAATTTTATTGAACTATTATCTCTGTAGAAGTATAATAAAGATGTTGGTTTTAAACAAGGTAGTTACATTATAAGTGAATTTGACTGCGGCAGTACAATGATCTGATAACTTTACATTTATTTAGAGGGAGTACACATATTATAGACATGCGTCTGTAATACTTAAAGGGATCGATAGAATTTAAGACACGGTAATTTGAAATTTTCTACTTATCAGTTTGAGTAGATCATTATTTTGGTTATCACAGTTCAGTCGAATAAATTGTTCTCCAATTGGTTGATCATAATATCTCACATTTTAGGTAAGATATGTGAAACAATTGAAATTAAGAAAAATTAGTAATTTTAAGAATAGTTTATATGATTTAAGTGTGCAGTTGCATTAGAATAAATATACATCTTTCGTGCATAATACGGTTCCGAATAAATCGTTGAACTTTACACATAAGAAGTCATACAAACTTGTTTCGGGGTTGTAAACTATCAAAAATAAACAAGCTTTTAGGACTTCTTTATAGCAGGTTCAATGTTTACCACGAGCATAAGCTTCTGGCTGAGAATAAACTTCGCAAATAACAATATTTGAAAAGTGCCCGTGTATTATTAGACTCGTTTCTCATTTTGTTGCGCCTGTATCATTTAATTCGTAAATGGGTCAGGGAAATCCGAGCCAACATCATAAATCGTGACAGACGAAATTACACTCGAATTAAAATTAAAAAAAATATTGCCGCGCTATTTTGACGCGCGCCTCTAATGAGGTTATTGACATGTGCAACCTATTTTCGTAGTTCGCGGGGTAAAAAACGCACGCGGATTCGCGATGCAATCAATGCCTTCCGTCACACGAATGTCATCCAACATGATGCGGTAATCGCAACAAACACCCGCTGCTCTCCGGTTACACTTTCAGCGAGGAACGGCTAAAATTACCCCACTCACACGAGGCAGCGGCTAACGCACACAGCCGCAGACTATATCTATTATCAAAACATCCAGCAACTCTGGTTACAGCGATCCGAACGCTCCGGATCACGTTACACTCTTTAATGGCTGGAAAAGGCCTCGAAAACGTGATATTACACGCGTTTTGTCGTATGCGCGAATGTAATTAATATTGTAAGGGAACACCTAGCAATCCGCCAATAAGCGTGCCCGCAACGAAATTCATTTAAAAATAATACTTCAGACTCGCTGGAAGTGATGTATTAGGCCACTTGCCAAGCCTCCAGACGTTCCCTTCGCGCGCTGAATGTCAAACTCTTACCTTGATTTCTTCCTCTTTCTCCTTTTTCATCGGTCTGGGGGGCGACGAAGAAGACGGGCTCCGACCACTGCTCATAATAGATAACCAAATTATAACAGAACACTAATAATTCAATAAGTTGGAAAATAAACTAAAAGTTCGATCGCGTAAACATCGCTATCGATATTATTGTTAGTAACGAAACACACGTGTAAACCGCGCAGTGTCTGCCGCGCGACTGTTCAATTTCAAACTAACACGCCCTTCACTGCGCTTGGCTGCTGAAATTGAAACCGTAGCCCCGTGCTTGTGAAAAAGTAAACTTGTAAACTCAGCTTACAATTATGCTTTTGTGCTTTTAGATACACACGACCGTTATCCCTAGCGGGGTGGTTAGAGGTTCGGGTGTAAAATACAATGGCGATGTGTACCAGATATTACAGTGAGGAGGAAACCTACCAGATCCCCTAACAGGTAATATTTAGTACTTGAAAATCACGACACGGCTTTCCAACTATCACATTATCTAACTGACAATTTGGTCAATGAGTGGGTTCGAGGTGGTCAAATTAAAATATCATAACACCCGAACCAATGATTGCCCCGCAAGGGTTAATGGTTGTGAGAGCGTTTGCCTTTGTCTATCAGAAACATAAGTAACAAAAAATTCTGACAATAATCATTTGAAGGGCAGACAGAAGTTCGCACGAATAAATTCTTTAACAAAATCTTCGAAATTGTAGACGCGGTGTTATGATTCTATTAAAGTATGTTTAAACTAGATGCTTCAATCATCACTAGTCATTATTATAAAATGTACATAATAAAAAACATATTTCACATGTATGTGTATATTATCAGTGATAGTATACGGCGACATGGTTTAATAGGAAATAGGTACAAAAGCTATGCTTTCAACAGATTATTTTTATGGTTTAAATAGTTAATTAACTGGTTAATACACAATACTTACATGGAAGTTTTAACATTTCTAAATTCTGCTGAACAGAAGTCTTTGTTTGATGCCAGAAACGTTCCTAGCATTATCAAGTCGATTCTTGGTAAATTTGCGCTTGAAGCTTTTGTAAATCCTTGTTCCATTACTCAATTTAGCGTAATGAATTTACACAAAAGAAATTTAAGTTAATAAAACATTAGCGGCGTAATTAATTAAAAAAGCGAGAGAGTGTGTAGTAATGCAAATATAAACAAAGAGAAAGAACTCTAACGTGACGTCATGCGCTCTGATTGGCGTTTAACATGTCATGGCGGATTGCCGTATTTAGCGATTTTATTTTATCGATTATTATATTAATCTTGGTTTTAATTATGAAAAGAATCAGAGTTTTAGAATTAGGAATTTTGTAATAATATACACACAATAATAAATATACACACAAATATTTCAATGAAATTCACTTGTTGTCAACATGCCTATTATAATTGCTATAGAAAATAACAAAGTTAAAAATCCCGCGTTTATCTAATAACTTTGACTGACATTATGATTTTGAATGAATCTGACATTGACGTCGCGTTGTGTAAAGTCAATATCAGCTGTAGAATACCCGCCACATACGGTGGCAGTAGCCAAACTTGGAACTAAATTTGACGTTTCCGCCATTGCGTGTTATTTTGTATGAAAAGTAAATTTAGTATTACCAGCGTTGTGTTTTTTGCCCACTCTTTGTAATTTTTATGTTTGTTAAGGGTGATTATAATAAATTGATTTCCGGAGTTTCTTGTTAGTTCTTCTCCAAGCTAGGGTCTCCGCTGATCTAACCTCGGTAAAAAATATGTAAAGACAATGCTCAGTGCCATGTTTGAAATAATAGTTTTAAGAGATTCGCGATTTATACTCATGATATAAGATATAAGGGTGTGTATACGATTGATTGCAGCTGTGGGAAATCCTATGTCGAACAGACTAAACGGTCTATTGCGGACAGAGTGAAGGAACACATAATATATGTAATATATAATAAGAAGGATAAGTCCCGTTAATTATTAATCATGTTTGAAATAGTATAATAAACATATTTTGACTTTGATATATTAATTTGTTTTATTTGAGTTTATAGCTCTGCAACCAAAGATCGTTACAAATGAAACCTATAATGTTTCGAGCCGTATGGCACAGTGAGTGCTAGTTTTGGCGTGTTTACTGGTAACACTGAATTACGCGACTGTGGCGACGCCTCCAACTGCCACCGTATGTGGCGCGATCTCTATTTATAATTTCAAGAGACTTTTGTTTTGATATAAATATAGGGATTATATTTTTAATTTAAAATGAAAAGCTTATTTTCATATGTGTAAAAAAGGATTTATCTAAGTAATAATTGCATAGGATATGACTATTGTACTGTATTGTACATACACAATAATGTCTAGTAAGTTACCAAAAAGTGCACTTAACCTCAAACAGGTTGGTAAAGGATTTTATCTTTATACATTTATTAGTAATTTCTTTCTTAGTTAATCAACACCAATAAACTTTTTGAGTATATTAATTATCATATTTTTATGTAATTATTATTGAAGTTGAGACATAACCAAAACATCTTAAATAATTTCAGTTTTTACTTCGAAAAGAGGTTCTAAAACTCTACAAAGAGATTCAAAAGTCTATAAAGAAGATTCCAGACGAAAAAGATCGTAAAGAATTACGAGAATGGGCCAGACATGATTTTAGAATAAATAAGAATGAAACTGATGAAGTTCACATTAAACACCTTATGGCATATGGCAATAAGTCTCTAAATCAATTGAGAAGTTCATTAGCTTTAAGTGATGAGTATAATAAGTAAGTTTCAAGTGGCTGTAAGGTATGAGATCTAGGCCATAATAAAAAAAATTACACCTGACATTATAGGGAAGTGTGAAATAAAAAACTGATGAAGATTAACATCATTCAAAACCCATAGAAACATTCTCTAATTTATTATTTACAGGCTGAGGCAAAAGTAATTTGTAGTAACTCAAATAATGTAATTGAATAAATTTTTTGTAAGTTCCTATTAATTGCAATACTGAAACTACATTCTCAAAAATTGTCCTGTTTGTCTAGAATTATGAGTTTTTATAAGACCAGAAAGTTTAATTTGTAGTGTTGTAAATATAGTAAGAAAAGGTAATTAAAAGTGCAATATAACATGAATTTGGTTTTATTACAAAATCTCTTAAGCTACAATTCTACAGTTATTATATTTACAAAGTTGAATGATATAATATAGCTAACATGCCTTTGAAATTTCGGTAATTAGTACTCAGAGCTCTGACTACCCTGCCACAATAAAAAAAAGGGAGTGTGCATACACAAGTTGTGAAGTGTATGTTTGACTGAAATGACATAAGATTCAGACATTAGCTACCTAGAAAGAACATTATATATAACCCTATGACTCATACATAGTTGCTAAATAAAAACTTAATTCAATAAACTAACATAATAAAAAGTTGTTTCATAAATATTGACTAATTAATTCACAGTTGGTTACCTTTACAAGTTAGTAACCATTTCTTTTATAGATTGTTTTTAACATACACTCATACACATGACGCCGGGCGGGGGTAGGTCCATGCTTGCTTTTTATCTTTAAGTACTGGGATCTGCACCTAGTTCATACACTTATTTGGTGTATGTTCTGGCAGATGGTCTTGGGGCTAGCACAGGTTGCAAAGACCCTCAAGACAAGTCTGGGAGTTACCTTCTCGTGGTGCTGCCCGTTATTGGTCTATTTCCATAAGAAACAGACGCAACTAAACACTCCCAGGCACCCCTTTTTATGTATGTAGTTTGTTATATAATATATATGCTAATATATATGCTTATATTTATAGAAGTATAATTTATGTAATATTAGTATGTAGTCTATAATAATACTACTGCAGTGATCATGTGGCTGAGTCATTGCCTCGGACCATCGCTAAAATATGACGATGGTCAGAGTTATTATCAGCCACCCACGTGTTTGCCGTGCGTGGCGTTCTGTGCGGGGGGATGAAGGAGTCCTGGTGGCTGAGTGGAACCCTGTCCGCGGATGGGGGGAAGCAACACTCCACTTTGGTCCGGATTTCTCCCAAGACAGGTGGTCCTACACTAGCCATGTAGGATCAATCGGCTTCGACTACGACCGTCCTGGGCGGGTAGTCAGGCGAGGTGTCTGAACCGGGGGAGGGCAGTCGGCGAGGCGCGTCACCACGCTGCATGGTTTTTGCGCGCGGTTGATTCGTTTCGTGCGGACTCGTCTGGCTCCTGGAGGGGACACCTATATTCCACCGGTAGCCTTGGCGACCATGGCGTAAATCGCGTGGCGTCCCCGTGTTGGGCTCCGTGGCGGGTGGGGAGCCGTGTGGAATGAAGTTAAAAATATATTAATAATATGGATGAAAATATAAAAACCAATCAAAATAAAACAAAATCCGACCATGCAGCCTCTTCGGAAGCGCTGGTATCCAACCGTGCAGCAACTTCGGTAGCGCACGAATTATCACAATCACTTCCTGCGGCGCGTAGTCATGCTGATGGCATTAGCCTCGCTGACCTCCGCGACGCTATCCCCGAACCTTTTGTCGGTAGCGACTGGAGTGCAGTCTCCCACCGCAAAAGAAGTAAAAAAGAGAAACAACTCTCAAACAACTCTGGGACCCAAAAATCGGCGCGGAACCACGGTTCCACTGCAGCCAAGGGTTCGGTGCCTGCCGAATGTGCATCTGAGCGAGCTCCTGCGCAGGCGAGTGCTACGGCACCAGCCACGTCTAGCCCTAGACCTAACTCCCCAAATAAGGGAGGAGACAAAAAGAGGGCGCGCGGGGTTCGCGGAAGACGTGCAGGTAGGAAGGTACCGAAGCACACCGGTGCTCCTCCAGTACCACCAGCGCAACCAGCGACGGAGAAACCCTCCAAAAGGGCGAGACAGGACGACTCCATCTCGCCAAAAGCTGGCAGCAAGCGCGCCAAACCAGCGGGTTCGACACCGAAATCGCTACACCACCACAAGAGCGCAACCACCTACGCGGAGGCGATGCAGCTCAAGAATAACCCGCTGTGTGTTGCAGTCATCACTGAACCGTTCACTGAGCTATCAGCTGATCAAGCGGAGGTGATCAAGAAGAACCTGTATGACCGCCTCATAAAGATAGCGATAACGCCTACCACCGACAGCAAACTGGTCCGTTTCCGTGGAAAAACTTTCCACAGCGATGGGGCCCTAAAAATGTGGTGCGAAGACGATCACGCCCTTGCGTGGTTGTCTAGCAACATAAGCACCATTCCTTCACCAAAGGAAGGAACTCGACTCCGGGTGGTGCAACAATCCCAAATCCCTCAAAGGTTGAAGTTGGGAGTGTTTGTACCTCAAGCTCCGGAAAACATCAATGACCTTCAAAAGGTCCTAAAATGGTACAATCCCGAGTACTGCGTGGGTGGGTGGACCTTGTACTCCCATCGACCGTAGGGATGATGGGGGTGCATACCTGACCCTCGGAATACCGGAACAAGAGGCCAACAGACTCGCCACCAACCAATACAGGATGAGCTGGCCTCTTGGTTCCATATACGCGCGGCCTTACAGGAGGGAGGACGTTTTGGTTGGCTCGGCCCCCGGCCCATCTGACCCCTGCTGCAGCGGCACGGGGTCGGGTGTGCCACCGGTGCCGGCGGCCACTCCGGCCCCCTCTGTACTAGGCCAAACTACCGGCGAGGGGGAGTTGTCAGAAGACACTCTCACTTTAGACGACGAGGACGATGGCTCTGTCAGCTCCTCCCCTTCGCTCAATTAAAATTATACAGACCAACCTCCAGCACAGCCGGACTGCTGCGACCACCTTGCGCAGGGAGCTGGAGGCAAATCACAATACCATAGCGCTGATCCAGGAGCCATGGATCAACAATGGAAAAATACAAGGACTGCCCTGCAGTAATGGTAAGATACTAGCAGCCATAAATATAACCAACCCAAGATCATGTATATACATTCCAAATCATGTATCGCATGTATTAATGACCGAGTTCTGTTCCAGAGATCTAACTACCATTAAACTACGTTACCACGATGTGGGGCTCCCGCAGGTCATACTAGCGTCGGCCTACTTGCCGAGTGACGGCGAGATGCCTACTGCGGAACTGGCACAACTGGCAGACCACTGCGAGCGTAATGGACTACAACTGGTCATTGCCGCGGACACGAATGCGCATCACACACTGTGGTGCAGCAGCAGTACAAACAGGAGAGGTGAGGAATTAGTCCAGTTTCTGTCCTCTACCAGCTTAAGAATTATTAATCATGGGTCCGAACCCACTTATGTAACTTCCAGAGCCCAAACTATTATAGACCTGACGCTGGCTTCCGAACGCGTCAGCGACCTAGTGCGTGGTTGGCGCGTGTCGGATGAGGCGTCGTGCTCGGACCATAGGTGGATTCGTTTTGAGATGACAACGGAAACTATTGTAAGTAAACCACACAGAGACCCTAGAAGAACCAGCCGTAAACGATATTCCCGGCTTGCTGCGGCATCTCTTAATAACATCAACGTATGTAGCTCATACAACACTTGTAATGAAATTAATAATCACGTGGAAGCAGTAACTACTGCTTTAATAACTAGTTTCGAGGAATCGTGCCCGCTCGTGGATTCCAACAGGAAGACCAACAAGGGTTCAAAATGGTGGAGTCCGGAGATGGAAACCCTTAGAAACAAGATGCGCAAACTCTTCAACAGAGCAATGAATACTAGGGACGACGACGATTGGCTGTCTTATAACAACACTCGTGCAAAATACAAGAAACTAATCAGAAAATGCAAAAGAAATAGCTGGCGTCATTTCTGCAGTAACATTGAAACGACTGATCAAGCCAGCAGAATAACCAAGGTACTTAAGAAAGAATCGCCCAGAACACCGGAGCGACTTAAAAAACCAGATGGTACCTACACTGAAACGGATCAAGAGACTTGCTCTCTCTTGCTCGATGTGCACTTCCCAGGAAGCATTCGTGCTGGCGTGGGAATTGATGACGATGCACCGGGTTTTCAACCAAATGAGAACGACTGGGACGCGGCAAAATCTATAATAACCGCCGAAGCAGTTCTTGCAGCAATCAACAGCTTCCACCCATTTAAATCACCAGGCTTCGATGGTGTTTTTCCCGGACTGATGCGTTGGTGCTCTGGCCACCTTTGTGGCCATCTCATCTCCATCTACACGGGCTGCCTGGCGTTTCGTTACACACCAAGGCGATGGAGGGAAGTCAAAATAATATTCATACCAAAACCGGGTAAAAGTGACTACTCACAAGCAAAGTCCTTCAGGCCGATAAGTCTCACCTCATTTCTTCTAAAGGCACTGGAGAGGATATGCGACAAACACATAAGAAACACAACACTAATAAGTGCACCACTACACAAAAATCAACATGCGTACACTCAAGGCAAATCAACGGACTCGGCATTACACACTGTAATTGCACGCGTGGAGCAGGCCATCCACCACAAACAGTCTACACTGGGATGCTTCATCGACATTGAGGGAGCATTCGACAGAACGAGCTTTGTGAGCATAGCAGGGGCCCTAGAGGGGCGTGGCGTTGAGCCCGCCCTCGCTGGTTGGGTGGACGGCATGCTGAAGGGGCAGGACCGTCACCCGTGACTGTGGGGGGGGCTTTGCGTGCTCAGGTTGTGCAGGGCTGCCCTCAGGGAGGTGTGCTTTCGCCACTTCTCTGGAATCTGGTGGCTGATGGGCTCATCACGAAGCTGAATCACGGATCTTTCTTCACCGTGGGCTATGCTGATGACATTGCCATTCTCCTGAGCGGACCTGTTGAGAGCACATTGTGCGACAGGATGGGTATGGCGCTCAGGACGGTCGAGGATTGGTGTAGAAATAACGGACTGTCTGTGAATCCGTCAAAGACCGAACTTGTGTTGTTCACCAAGAGAAGGAAGAGGGCGCCGCTGAAACTGCCACGGCTGTTCGGCGAGCGCCTGTCCCTGGCAACAGAGGTGAAATACTTGGGGATAATTCTTGATGACAACTTACGCTGGAACAAGCATTTGGACAAGAAGCTCGCAAGGGCCTGCGGGCTCTTCTTCCAGTGCAAACGGCTTATAGGCAAAACATGGGGCCTCAAACCTGAAATTACCAAGTGGATGTACACGACGCTGATCCGACCCGTAGTGGCTTATGGTTCAGTCGTCTGGTGGCAAAGAACTGAATTGTCCACGGTGGTACAGAAACTTCAAAGATTCCAGAGAATCGCTACGACCGCAATAACCGGATGCATGAGGACGACTCCATCGGCTGCCCTTGAGGTCCTGGTGGACTTGGCGCCCTTGGATCTGTACATTCAGCAAGAAGCTACTATGGCCGCAATTAGAATCGATAACTCGGGCCACTGGGCTCGCAGCGACTGTCCTCACACTAGGATACTAAAAAGGGCCCTGGCAAGGGAACCGCTGTTGGGGGCATCGTGTGACAGAATCCCTGCCGTGTGGGCAATGCAAAAAAACTACAGGATCAACATGCAGGAAGACGGAGATCGAGCGGACACCAAGTACGTCCGTATATACACGGATGGCTCCAAGACCCATAATGGCACTGGAGCGGGTATATACTCAATAGATCTCAACATAAATATATCACTGTCTCTGGGGGTCCACAGCTCCATATTCCAATGTGAATGTGTGGCAATTATCGAGGCGGCGGTCGCCGTTCTGCGACGTGGACTCAAGGGATACCACATAAAGGTGGTCTCGGACAGCGCTTCCGTTTTGATGGCGCTGTCCAGTACGACAATAACATCAAAGCTAATACACGAGTGTCATCTCCAGCTTACCAAGGTGTCCATTATGAATAGTGTGACACTGCAGTGGATTAGAGGGCATAGTGGATCACTTGGGAACGACGCAGCGGATGAGCTTGCAAGAAGAGGAGCGGGGGCGGCCTTAGTGGCTCCGGAGCCTTTGTTGCCCCTACCCTTTAGCAAGTTCAGATCATGGATAAGAACCTGGACCAGGGAACTACACAATTTGAGATGGAGGGAACACGATGGCTCGAGCCATTCAAAGGAAGTTTTTCCGGAGTTGGCCCCCAAATTAACGAACAAATTGCTTCAACTAACGAGAAGAGAACTGCGTGTGATGACCGAAAATATCACCGGCCATTGCAGACTAAACGGGCACCTATTCAAGCTCGGAATCACGGATAGCCCACTGTGCAGGGGCTGCATTGACTCCACTGAAACCATTAGCCACGTTGTCCTGGAGTGCGGGGCCGTGGCTGAAGATCGGGCTAAAATCCTTGGGAAACCGGGGTCGCTTCGGGAAGCCTGTGAAGACACTAGGCGTCTTCTGCGCTTCTGGCGGGTGCTGGGCTGGCTGGAATAGTCAGCGACATCACGCAAAATGGTCCCAGTGTGGACTAATTGCGGAAACCACGGAGCCCAATAAACTAAACTAAACTAAACACATGACGCCTGATTCCCTGTAGAGGGGTAGGCAGAGATCACGGATGCCCATTTGTCCCGATCCTGACAGACCACTTTCGCTTCATTGATATTCATACATCCTCTCATACACTCTCACTAGTATTTTTAGTGTTTTGAGAAGAAGAAGATAAATCATGCCAAAGTTAAAAGAACTTTACTGTTCCCATCAATTTGTGATTCCATCGAAATTCACGTATATTTTGAAGAAATATGCTAAAGCAGCCATTAAGACGCAGCCCTATGATCTTCTACACTAGTCTTTTGAGAACTTACAAGCCGTAGTAGAGAAGCAGACCTTGCCTGACAAACTGCAGTTGGAGTACCCCATTCTCAATACGGAAATTGGATTGACCAGGGACTATTTGAAGGTTAAGTGGATGCAGATAATTTTTCAAGATAATGAAGAAGTTAATTGTGCTTCAAGAAGTTTCAAGATCGAAAATAAATTTTGTGAATAATAATTAATTAAAAAATATTAAAAAAAAACTGCATGGGTGATAATCTCATTGTTTTTAACATATAAATAAATATTAGTTCTAATTGATAACAGAAATCATTAACAAAACCCACAATAATAATATGTTAACATACTTTAAAGAATGCACACTTATTTCATTCACTCAGTATCAAAATTTATTTAAATATTACTCCTATAAAAATAACATAAACACAACTATCTAAATCGTAAAACAACTCACCTTATCACAGAATTGAAAAAAACAATTTATTTTGTAGGCTCTTTAAAATAATGCATTTTATATTAAGAATAGGTACTAATCCATATGAAATCATATGAGTTCATTGCAAGAGACTATTGTGAATGACTTATTTGCTTCTTTCCATAATTTGAGTAGATTACTTTAACTAGACTGAAGGATCTACAGCATAGAATAAAAATATTAAATAATTTGCTAAATGCTTAGAGAATTAATTATACTCATACATTGCAAAACTTTTCATACAAATTCATTACACTATGTAAACCCTTTCACCGTTAAGTGAACAGTTTCAGTGAACATTATCCATTGTTATCTTGAAAGTTCTATACTACTTAAGGCTTACGTTTCATCTGACGTTGCTAGTACCAAAAAACTTGATTTGCATCACCACCTTGTTATACTAACTCTTTACTCATACATATACATTCACATCCTTAAATTTCTTCTGCTGTAAACAGAACCTTGGAGATATAATGGCTTAAGTGATTTTTACCATTAGTATCGGAGCTAAGATGGCTTTTATATTGAATATTGGTGACAGATTGCTAGCCCATCACCCAATAAATTGCATTAGTACCTTATTTTATTCACTACAACATGCTGTGAAGAATGGGAGTTATTATAATGGATTCGTATTCTGAACTGCACTATAGAATAAACTCAAAAGCGTAGGCACCGTAACCGCTGTACCAACAACTATAGTAACAACGGTATAGAAAGACACAAATTCACTGCCCTTCTTCCACCGAATGGCCAGTAACTCTATCAAACTCCTCGCAATGTGGTGACCATCGGTACCGTAACAAGGAAGGACATTCAAAAAGGCTATACCGAGGGAAAAAATAGACAAGTAATGAAGAAACTTTTCAACTACTCTAGGTGACCAGTTTTTGAATAAACTATATTTATAAAAGTACCCATCTACGTGAACGGATTTGTAAATTTGATATGGTGACCCCAAAAACAGTACAGGCTTATTATCTAGACGACTTAGTACTATTAGATAGGTATTATTGCTTGTAGAAGGTTGTAAGCAATGGTGGTCATTTGGACATGCAAAATTTTGTTTCCTCATACATTTTGTGAACCGATCATCAATCATATCACTCAGTCGTAAGCATACGTATTTGTCATTAGTACTGTGATGATCTTCAAAGCACAAGTTATACATATGCTGGCTTAAACAACATTCTATCATACCATTGACTTCGGTGATTTTAGTATGAACGTCATATTTATCAATGAAATCCATACTAGTACATATTCCGAAACGTTCATGCGCATTACTGAGGCAGTGTACCCAGTCATTCGTAGTCCTAACTTGGCATTCGTTGATTGCAACGATTTTGTCTCCTATATCTAAGCCTCTAGCGTGGTTTAACGGTGAATCCGCATCAAAACGAGTGACAAGCACACCCATATTCGTATCATACGCAAAACTAAACAGTGTTGGCGTAGAAAAGTAAAGAGCCTGTGCTATTAAAGCTAGTACTACATTATGCCAAACACCAGCACAGTAAATTTTTAACCTTTTTACTACTGGAATACTATTTAAGTGATCTACGTTAAACTGTACATATGCTGTGGGTACAATAGCAAACACAAAGACACCGACGGACAATATTTGTACGTCTTCATGCCCTGCGGCTAACGCATGACCGAGTTCGTGTATTATACTACTTAGAGACAAGGCTAGGAAATAGAGTCCAAAATCCGTAACAGACACATTCACTCCTAGAACTACGACTTGTACGTCAGAAGTCTTTTCTGGGTTGGTACTCCAGAAATTGTCCAAAATGGTAGTAAGCAAGATCCAAATAGCTATAGGTAGACATACGAATATAGTGAACCAATAACCAAAGAGAAACCAGCTGTTAAGGATTCTGGATAATCGTTTGCTGACGATGTGAAGGCATCGGTTGAAGGCTGTGGTGGTCCAGGATATGCTGAAGACTCCAATTCTCAAGCCGGTTCCCTCTAAGAAGGCATGATACGGGTACAGCATGCAACTCTGTAACAAAGTTTTGTGTGTATGTAAATCCAAGAAGGAAAATATGGACAGAAAACTTATTAAAGAGTAAGGGTCGTGAGGGAGTGTAATGCTACTTCTTGATCAGATCCGTAATGCAATATTATGGTTATATTATAACGTTTTAAGTTCAGTATAAAAGTAACATGATGTTTGTAATTCTAAATAATAAAAATAAGGTTGCCAAAAATTTAATTATTTTAGTGACAATATCAAAACAGAGTGAAGTAAACTAAAAGTTTTTGCATTTAACTGTGAATTGAAACTTTTGAATTCATAGCTTAATTTATGATATACTTTTGAATCAAAAACTTATTTTAATACTTATGAAAATATTAAACCTACCTTGAAGAAACGATCAAAAAACAATATCACTCCGTAGAAAACTACCACAATAATACACAACACGCTAAATGACATTGTTCACTTGACTATATTTCGTTTCCAGCTTTTAAGACGCAATAGTAAAATAACAGGGAATTAGGGTCCCTTTTTGCATTATTTGTTTGTAAACATTTTAGGTTAGCTCATTCGGCTTCGGCTAATGTAAGAAAATAGAATTCTAATATTTTGGGAAAGTAAGATCTTTGACAGAATGAAGTGTCAAACAATTTTTATTACCATGTTCTCATGATATGTCGTACCTTCTTATCATAAGAACTGAATAGAAATAAAAATGAAAAAGATTTTATTGCGTGATGCGCTTAGCAACTACCACTTATACTATAATTAAATTTACACTAAGATTTATTATGTCTGTACAGCTCCTTCTACCTCAAAGGGTATCAATGATATGTATGCAGAATTGTGTACATAAATAATGACATAGTATATTGTACAAACAAAAGTGGCACTTGTGTTCTTGATATTCTTTTAGGGTGCAGAAACCTGGTGTATCAAAAATGTCGGCAAGAGAATCGACGCCTTATATATGTAATACGTTGTGGATACCATATACCGCATTTTATACCACCGATTAAATTTTCAAACAACTTATGATATGGAAAAAGCTATATGCACAGACAAGACCTTAAACTTCATCGACGATATATTCCGTTTTATTAGATACGAGCTTGAAAGCGAATTATAATAGTGTAAGGAAAAAAAGAAAAGCGTGTTAGAGGGCGTACGTACGCTGGCGGCGAGGTGGTCCGACTTGGCGAAGAAAATGGCGGGTGGTAGTATCTAAATAGCAGACCTCACCGCAAAAGATCGCATCCTATGAAGATCGCTGCGGTTTCAATTCTCATAATAGAGGAAACGACGAAGAAGATATTATATAAAAATCATATCGTGAAAGATACCCCGAAAAGACTATTTATTGACGTACGAATTTGACTGACATTAATGAAAAGTAGAATTTATTCAATATCAACTCGGAAAGTTGAGATTTTATTTGCGATCTGCGAGTATTTCAAGTTCATCATTGAAAAACATAACAATTCTCTCGTTGGCACAACATATCCTAATTTCTTTATTAACCGAGCACGTCGCTCGATTGGAACCGATATAATAAGTTGTCCAAGATCCGAATAAAACATGTGAGTGATGAGTTTTACAGAAAATGAGAGTGGCCCTTTTGTCGTGTTCTTCCTTCCAGCTGTGGTCGGATGCCTGACCATCCTCCTGGCGAGGCGCTGGGCCAACTCTCAGGTATCCAGCGGATCCACTACAGCGATCTCTCGGAGGCGGAAGATCATTAAAGATCCTCTCATAAAACGACCATTGCCTCCAGTTACTGTTAAGATGTTAATTCCAGGAACCAAGAAGTCTGGCGGGGTGGGTAAGAAGGTAAGAATATTCTGAATGTAGCTATAGATATCTAAATTATAAGTTTTGTTATAAATGTGGCAGTATTAACTTTCTAGGCTTTCATCATACTTTCTGCTTTTATTTAACCATCCAATGTGATCTGGAACTACTGCCTCGTATTGTCTGGGGTGTAAATAGAACACTGACTAGCTACCTTCCATGACGACCTCTGTGGCGCGACCGGTTAGACACCTGAACGCTAATCGTGAGGTCCCGGGTTCGATTCCCGGTGGTGGCAGAGTTGAGAACAACGCTTTTCTACTGCTTTCTAGTCTGGTTGTTGATTATATATGCTATATATGTATTTATCTATGTATAATATGTATACATTTCTTAAATATACGTTGACTAGTACCCTTAACACAAGTCTTAAATGTACTTACCAAGGGGCTAGTTCAATTGGTGTAACAATGTCCAAATATTAATATTATTATTAATATAAATGCATTAACAAATATTCAATGTATTGGATTGACTATATCATTTAGCATATCACATTCCTATAACTTAACTAGAATAGTTATTATTTAAGTAACCATGGGTATTTTATTGCTAAGAACCTGCCAACTCAACATAAATTGAAGGGATTGACTTTATAAAATGTTTTTAATTTCTAGGGCAACACAAGTACAATACAAAACGCAGATGAAGACTCAAAACGTACAAATAAATCCACAAAACTACCCTCCAACGGAACAACGCAATGCGTAGAGAAAACGGAGTCAGCTGTACATCCTAAGCATATTCCGTTCCCATACATACCGCATGATGGCGAATTGTTATTTGAATCTATGTCGTTAGTTTTTACGTTAGTGGCTACGGGATTGCAATTCCTGAATCTTTATAGGACGGCGTGGTGGATGCCCAATTCGTATAATAATCAAGCTATGGTGAGTACCTCTTTATTATTTGTAAAATTAAATACAACATATGATAGTCACATAGATGACATTGAAAAAGGCTGTGACTAGAAGTATGTATAACTTCCATGTGGGTATGAGGCGTTAAATGATTGTTAATGAAGCCAAAGTGATTTGTCAGGATAGAGAGTACTCAACAAATTAGTGTTGTTCCACATAGCTGTGTATAAAGCCCACAAACCAAATATAAAGAGGACCCAACAAAAGGAGCAGTCCCCTTTATGTTGTTTGGAGTCCAAATGGCATGTTTTTATTGGAGCAGACTCTAAATACCTATGTTTTGTCTCACGAAATGCCATGTTTTAATTGGTTGTAAATTCTACCCTCCATCTCGCATACAGCATAATACCACGCTAGTTTCCATACAAATATTGCGTAAGGCCCACTCCTCTTATTAATTACAGCATGGTACAAGCCTATACTGAACTGATATTTTGTCCCCACATCGTATCATATTAATTTATTGTATTAATTTTCCAGCATTTCCACTTAATAGACAGTCACCTAGTGGCGTTCATAGTGACAATACTGTGCCGGAGGGCAATATGCAGTTGCGTCATGGCTGGGATTAGATTGCTATTCCCGCCGAAAGTGTGGAACTTTGCTATGCATACTGCTAGGTGAGTTAAAAAGAAATATAAAGAAGTTTGATGCTACACCTGTATTCAAAGCAATAATAATGCAAAAGAAGAGGTAATGTAGACTTTGAGTGGCCATCCTTCCCAGCATGTTATAGGAGGTGACTAAGGGACTAGGGGAGAATGGAATACATTGGGCAATGCGGTAGTAACCAGTCACCAATGACATCATATCTTACAACCTTAATATTTATGCTAAAAATTTACCAACAAGATATCTCACCTTCGGGACCAAACTCCCACTTATGCAACAAACCTAATTTTACAGGAGAGCGATTTTTCACTTTAAATTCTCTTTCAATTACACGTAATGACATAACATACTCCCCCGCCTCACCGCTCCATTTTTCAAAGGATTTTGAAACTTTGCTGTATAAAGTCGATTATCGCGGTTATCTGTATACTTAAGTCATTTTCGTAAAAAGGTGCACAAGTGCGAGTTTGGTCCCGAAGGTGCGATATTATATGTATATCTAAGGATCAAAATACTAATCCCTTTTGGGGTGGACAGTATACCCTTGAAGGAATTAAAGGACAGTATATGACTAAGTATCTAGTGAAAGTTGGTTCCACATAGCCATAAATATGTAATCCTTTGGTTATCTTGAATGTCTCTTAAAGTTCTTAATCATTGTAACTGTATATTTTGTATATTAAACCAGTATACATACACATATACAGATGGATTCTTGAATATACAATCCTTTTGGGGTATTCAGAGATTGAATGTTCAATGTTTGTGGCGCTCTTTGAACAATATAAACCTATATATACAAGACCACATTATTAAGTCACATGTGGGGTTGACAAAAGAACTTTGTAGATATAACATTGATTATTTAAGAATCTCAATATCCCATTGGTCAAGACTTGTAAATGGTGACATGGCTTACCACCTTACGCATTGGGTACTGGCTATCTAATCAAGACATGGGTTTGAGATGACCCTTAAATTCAGCCAATAAAGTTATAAATTCAGGCAATAAAGTTACAAATTACACAATTAACATAAACCTTTGACTACCCCACAAGGGTTAATGGTTGTGAATGAATTTGTCTTTTTTTGCAATATCTCAAAAAGGATTGGTTATTTTGTGGGTATGTATGTCCATTAATGTTAACGTATATTTTCTCTTTATTGCAGGTTGTTCATACTGGGCGTGATCCTAGGTTCAATGCTCTGGTGTACATATTTCATTGCCAAGAAGCATCCACTCCTTAAGTTATTCTATTTATGTTATCCGTATGTAGATTTTTAATTATGAAGTTTAAGTATTACACTACACATATATGAATACTTTAGAATAGAAATAACAAATAATCATACGCCTATTATGATAACTATACTAGTTAAGTTATACTTATAACTGTCGAAATGAGTTGGCATACATACGAAATATTTGTATGAAATTCCTAGCTCGGCTTTTAATTAATTCCTGTCTTTGTTATGCTGAAATAAGGCAGTTGGTTGGCATTCTATTTACATCTTAGGCATACACAGATATAATCACGTCCCTCAATACCTTTTGAGGTTAACAGGACATTGATGAATATCACCAAATTATATTATACTACGATATTATAATAATAAGATATAAAATATTTATACCCACCTTGATGGAGCTTCTTGTTGGTGTTTCTCCTACTAAAACAAACATTGTACAACAATTGTTACTTTACTAACAGATAAGTTGTAAGGCAACCATTGCCACACAATTATAAATTAACTTTCATTGAATGTGTGTGAATACCTTGTATAAAATGAAAACAGAGATGCATCGAAAATTCTATGATTATAATGTATTATTTATTTATTGAGGAAACAAAACAGAAAATAAATACATAAAAACAAGGATATATAAGAAAATTAATGCTCATTTCCATAAATATGTCTCACAGAGAACACAAATAATGATGAAGTTAAAAAACTGAACCAAAATGACAAATGACAAATTGGAAATTTGACGCAAAGATTTCACTTATGTTTCAGTGCGATAATCTACTTCCTCCTATTCGGCCTGAAGCTGGGTCCGTTTCTGGAGCTGGTCGACCCTGACACTCCGCTGCACCACTGCTGCTCCTCAGACCCTCGCCATGTCAGGGCAGAGGTGGACCTGTTCAGGGAAGACTTCAACTCGAGGGTCAAGCGAGTGATATTCAACTCGGTGGTCACCGCTTACTATACGAGTTTTATACCGTGTTGTTTTGCCCAGGTATGTTTGGTGTTATGTATTCGTTATAAAATATAGTTAATTTATTATTTTATAACCTTTCGGGGTGGACAGAAGCTCGAAAACATAATAATATTATAAACTTGGAGCATTAATATGAAGTTTGGAGTTCATCACTACATAGTATAAAACAAAGTCGCTTTCTTTGTCCCTATGTCCCTTTGTATGCTTAAATCTTTGAAACTACGCAACGGATTTTGTTGCGGTTTTTTTAATAGATTGAGTGATTTAAGAGAAAGGTTAATATGTATAATAACATCCATTGAATAGGAGTAGGCTATATATTTTATACCCGTGCAAAGCCGGAGCGGGTCACTAGTTCGTTATAAAATATAGTTAATTCTTTATTGTAAATACATTTGGGGTGCACAGGAGCTCGGAAACATAATATAAGTTTGGAGCATTCATATTAAGTTTGGAGTTAATATTGTATAAATATAATTTAATTTCATATCGGCTCAAGTCAAGTGGGCAAAACCTGCGATTTCTTATGACAAAGGTCCTAGGTTCGAATCCTGGCTCTGGCCATACCAATGAATGAAATGTGAATATATGTTTCATTTACGTACATAATTTACAGTCGCTAATGATGGGACAAAGGGAAAACATTGTGAGGAAACCTGCCTATCCCTCTGGATATAGCTATAGCCAGTGCCTATAAACGGCGATTTACTACCTATCACGTTAAGTGCTGTCTATCTAGTGAAACACGGGCTTCAATTGACCATACCTAACATGCCTTCGAAATTCCGGTGAGGGGCACTCAAGCCTCTGACTACTCTGCCACAATAAAAAAGTGTGTATACGCTAGTCGTGAAGCGTATGTATGTATGTATGTATGTAATTTAAATTATAATTCGTTATTGTAAACCCTTTCAGGGAATCATAATATCATAACAATCGGAAACATTAGTCACTTTTAGAATTCATACTAAATTTGCAGTTAATATTATTAAAAATTCAGTCTATGTTTGTCTTAAGAGATGGTTAGAAGTTTGTGTGTGTGTCCACCATACGAATGCTATCTTAACATCCACTCATACATAATTATGACATTATTGACGTTAAATGCCTTGGGCTAGCCTGTGACAAACAGACAAACGCATTCACGACCATTAACCCTTGCGGGGTAGTCAGAGGTTCAGGTTTTTAATTGCGAAGGTAGTCATTCTATGGACACCTCGAACCCACGTGTTGACCAGATAGTCAGTACTCAATGTGACAGGTGGTAAGCCATGTCGCCAATGCGTTTTTTGTAATACGCATATACCAATGGCAGCATTCCTCACTTTTTTATCCCGCTAGGGGCGCTAGTGAGAATGGAGACCTGTCAAGTGTCAATTTCTAATCAGTTTCTAATAATCTATTTGTTTATCAATAGTTCAACGTTGTTTATGATAAAAATTTCGGAAAAATATGTATGTTTAATTTATTATAATAATACGTATGTTTAATTAAATTATTTAACAAATAGATGTTTGATTACATTATGAAAACGACCGGTTGGCATTTGACAGGTCCCCGTTGACTACAGCGCCACTAATTTGGAACTAAAAACATGTGGCCATTGCACTCTAACACGTTACACTGTTTATTACACAGAGCTACCTGTACTATGACGTGTACGGCGCAGCGGTGCAAGTTCTCTGCGTTTGGGGAGGTGAATGGTTGCGTCTAGCTGCCCAGTTGGCGCCCGCCGCTCGTTTGGACATGTGTCACAGGGCGGCCCTGCATTTGGGCGGATGGGTGCACGATCCGCATTTGAAGGGTAAGTACGTACACGTTCATGACCATTAACCCTTGTGGGTCAGAGGTTCAGGTGTCCATTTCCGCAATTGCGAAGGTAATTACTTACTTTCCAAGAAAGTAATCAAGATAAACATTGTACTATTTTTAAATATAGTGAAATTGACCGGTAATTATGGTACTAAATTATCTTCTTTTTAAATGTGATCAAATTGACGATAAAAATCATTATCTCACGGAACCAAATATGTAGAGGTTTTTAGATGTTAATAGGCTATTTGACTGATTTTGAAAAATTGTTTCAAATTATTCGTTGGTATATGATTAATACACCACATGTATATTTCTGCAAATTTTGCAGTATTTTCCGTAAAATATTGAGTTAAAATTTAAATTACAATATTCGCGCGAAAAACGCTGTTTCTGTAATGGCGGACGCCATATGATCTGCGTGACGTCACAGGCAAGTAAACACAAAGATCAAGTACGACAAACAAAAATAATAGCTAGTTTGCGGATTCACATAGAGTGTGTAATAAGGCGTATCAGAGAATTCCATATGTTTAAGCAACATTCAGTAATTAATTTAAATATACTTTGTGTACTTGACCATGTTATTATTCTTGCATGTGCACTATTTGAAGGGGATTAATAAACATAACCTATATATTTTGTGAAACAGCGACGGAAATTAATATAAAAAGTAGCTTTATAAATAAATACTTAGATGCTTACATACCATCTTTTATATTTTTGAGCTCTGCAGCATAATAATCAGAGTTATTTTTAAAGAAAAGTGCAACCATAAATGCGTCATCTTAGGTAGATTTCTATTGTCGACTTGTACAAAATTCTTGTCCATTTTGACAGCAAATACTATTGTTTATATCACTGGTTAATAGTGTCCTGCGGAATTCTTGTAAAAATAGTACAAGAAACGATGGAAATACGATAAAATCACACTAAGTGCATAACAATAAACAATGTTTACTTGCCTGTGACGTCACGCGAGGCGTAGCCAATCACAGAGCGTTCTTGTGAAGGAAGAAATTCAAAAAATTATATGAATTTATTATGTTTATTTTGCAAAATCAATAAATATTTTCGGATAAAATAGAGCTAAATATGGATTTTTATATTATTACCTAATAGGATGACCACATTTAGTAACATATTTTTAATAGTGTCAAATAGCCTATTCTATGGCCACCTCGAACCAACGTGTTGACCAGATAGTCAGTACTCAATGTAACAGGTGGTCAGCTATGTCGCCATTTACATACACTAACTATTACCTGTTCGAGGAACAGGTAGGTTTCCTCACGTTTTTCCCTCACCGTAGTATTCTACTATATTCTATAGTATACTACGGTGAAGGGTAAGTGTTGCCATATTGAGGTTTATTTTATTACATTCATATGGACATTTTATATCAATCAACATACTATATCATGCCCTGTGCTAATCTGAGACGTAAAAAGAATGCTAAGTAGCTGCAGTTCTTCCCAGCATGTCGTAGGTTGCTAGTCCATCAACCAATAGAACTCATGTATTCATAGTCGTTTAGTCGCCTCCTACGACATACCGGGAAAAACGGCAGTTAGCATTAATTTTACTAAGGAGAAGCAATTAGTAGTAGTTCTACAGAATGACGATTTTGCTAAAATGCATGCAGTGTATTTCGGTTTTGGTTTATGAAGTCCGTTCAATTCAAATAGCACAAGTAATTTTTTTTATATGATCCTAACTGATTGGGTAGCGACAATTCTACCAAAATCAAGTACTAAACCAGTCGTCTTTGGTTCGTCAACAAAGTCAGCAGGTCAGTGAAAGTTGAAAATATAAATAATTATTTTCGGGTGAATATTTAGTTAGTTGTGATTGGCTAAATATGTTTGCTTTGGGATTATATTTGGATCCTCAACTGGAACGAACCGAAGAACAGGGAAGAGAAGAATTGGAGCTTCGATTTCGATTTTCTTTGGTTGTAGCGGCTGGCGGCGTTGGTGTAACCATGGCGACGGAATAACAAGAAGTTCGAACACTGTGGCATCAGTGTTTGTACTTCAGCTGACATAACCTTAGCGGTGAATGGCTTAATAAAGACTAAAAAAAACTGGACGAATGAACGACGTTTTTACATCTAGTCACAGATAATATAAGATCTAGTATAAAGATTATAGTTTTAAGAATAATAGTATGTTAACGTCGGGTTAATGAAGGTAATTTTATTACATGTAAACATACGCGTTAAGTCCCGTTAATTATTAATCATGAGTATAAATCGCGAATCTCCTAAAACTATAGTATAAAGATGTTGAGCATGTGAATACTTATTTTCCTCTATCTATTACAGCGACAGACTTGCCAGGTTGGTGTGAGCACAGGTCGTGGCCGCGGGGCGCCCGAGTGTGTTACGCGGGGAGTGTGTATGTGGCCGAGGCGCCCGCCACCGCCGCCACGCCCGGTTGCGCGCAGCATAAGAGGTTTTATGTGAGTACTATAGTGATAATATACCTACATTAAATCTATATTAATCAAGGTCGGTGTAGCTTAGTCATTCGAGGCTTGTCTATGTATCAGTGGGTACAAGATTCAAACCTGTACTAAACATGTATTAAAGGAAATGAAATTTTATAATTTTTTGCAACTTAAATATATACATATTTGAGAAATACACCGAAAACTACGTTGAGAGTGACTTTATTAAGTTAATTACTTGTGACGGCGATACGGCTTACTAACTGTCACATTGAGCACTGACTGTCTGGTCAATACGTGGGTTAACGAGGACCACAATTAATGCCTCCAGTAGCGGAGATATATACCCGCACCCCTAAATAACACGCAAGAGTTAATTTGAGTCCCAACTTACACGAATCTTACATATTTCTAACAATATAATGTATACATGTATAAAGTTATCTATATCTTTATTAATCGTGATATGACCCGGTCTCATACAGTAAATATAATGTAATGTATGTATGATAATGTATGATAAAGGTAACTTTATTATATAAAAACTTACGCGATAAGTCCCGTTAGTTATTTATCATGAGTATAAATCGAGAATCTCTTAAAACTATAATCTAATATATGTATCTTTTTATTATTTCCAGTCAGTATTCAAGAACCCGTCTTCAATACTATGCCTCCTTTTATGCTGCGAGCTAGCCCTTATAATAGTGCAACTGTGCTTCCTGTTCACCACACTACCGTGGCACAGCTACCTCTCAATATTCCTGCTGCTGTTCATCAACTACTACACCATGTTCAAGCTGGTGAGAGACTATCTGGTCTCCTGGAAGGTCTACAAGGCGGAGGAGATAATACAAGACAAGAATCAAACTTAGTACTGTGTTTTATTTAATATAGACCTCTACTGAGCTATACACGATCGATGTATTGTAGATGTATTTCATCTAAGCGAGTCGTAAGAGGCAAATAATTACTTGGGCGAAATGAAATCTATGAGATTAAAATAATAATATTTTAGGACAATATTACACCAATTGAACTAGCCCCTTGGTAAGTACATTTAAGACTTGTGTTAAGGGTACTAGTCAACGTATATTTAAGAAATATATACATATTATACATAGATAAATACATATATAGCATATATAATCAACGACCAGACTGGAAAGCCGTAAAAAAGCGTAGTTCTTAACTCTGCCTCCACCGGGAATCGAACCCGGGACCTCACGATTAGCGTTCCGGCGGCTAACCGATCGCGCCACAGAGGTCGTCAAATATGGACCTCTACTGAGCTATACGATTAATGTAATGTAGATGTGCCTATATAAGGCGATACGGTTCACTACCTATCACGTTGGGTGCTGTCTATCTAGTGAGACGCGGGCTTCGAATGACCCATACCACATGCCTTCGAAATTTCGGCGATGGGCATTCAAGCCTCTGACTACCCCTCCATAATAAAAAAGGGAGTGTGTATACACAAGTGAAGCGTATGTATGTATGTAATGTAGATATATTTCATCTAAGCGAGTCGTAAGAGGCTAAGGACTTGGGCTAAATGAAATCTATGAGATTAACATCCATAGCCTTAACAATACACAATAGATGTGCTAAAAGTGACAGGTGATTATTTATTATTATATATATATATTTTGATTTATTAGTGTTAGATTCTCTTTACATTGCAAAGAGCACATATGCATGTATATGAGAGTAATTTGCCATTATAGTGCGCTTAAAAAAAAATGCATTGGTAGGAATTTAAATCATCAGAATTAAAGTTGATAGATTAAATAATAATTAAAAAAAGGTTTACATATTTCACAACTACAAGACATAATAGAACTTAAAAAAAAGCACATATTTTAATACAAACACACAAGTAGCTCTTGTGTGTGGCATTGCCGTGTAAAAATTTGCGTGCGTTTTTATAATCATTTACCGGACTGGATTACGCGATTGCCCTTGCCTAAATTTAAGACTATAGTTAGAGGCCGACTAGTCCGGGGCGCTTACTACGCGGTCGGAGACTACCTAGCCGATCTCAGGGTTGGCAATGAGTGCATCTAAGCTATATGTGCAAAGATAATTATGTTTCTTTATAATTTGTTTTTGTAACTGGCACTGGGCAAAAAATCCTGAAAGCCGGAGTTTCTTGTTGGTTCTTCTCTGAGCCAGGGCTTCCGAACCAACGATAGAATTTCAATGATAAGAGACAACCAGTGTCAGGCAAATGTTTTGACTTTGAAAAATGTTCCGTCTCAGCTTGGATTGTTACGAATGATGGACAATTGTAACGATGATATTATTTTCGTATATATGTTCATACAGATGTATTTAAAAAATATAGTAGTAGGTACAATGAAAACAATCGTCCTTATAACATTTATTTATTCACTATAGTCAACATAATAATAATAATATCCTGCAAATTAGTCTATTACTCGTAAATATAAAAACAATATGTATATTAAGAGGTAGATGAGCGTTAATGAAACGAAAGTGGTTTGTTAAGACCGGAACATATGACTCCGTGATCTCTGCCTACCCCTCTACAGAGAATCGGGCGTGATGTGTAATGTATGTATAAAAACAATGATAATCTCTTACAAAACTTCCTATTTACAGCAATAACACATGTATTGCATTTCATTTTATACTGTATGATTTACTTAAATGATTTCAGAGTGTGTATTATATAAAACTATTTATAGCTAAAATAACATCTTTATAATTAATACGAACAAACAATCTTTCGTTAACACTTAAAACTAGTATCACCTTATTCAATGGCATATTTATTGCTGTTCAGGAGCATACTTAAAATGAAGACAGCATACATTTCATTAAAAGCATAACTAAAAATTAGTAGCAAGTAATCAGGCTAGGTAATTAACCTACATTAAATATCTTCAAACGTAAACATAACATCTCAGTAAACGTAGTATGGGGTGCCCCCCGGCAAGGTGGGAAGACGACCTGCGCAGGTTGGCCGGCATCGAATGGATGCGAACGGCCACTGACAGGGAGAAGTGGCGTCATTTGGGGGAGGCCTATGTCCAACAGTGGATTCAGACAGGCTGATGATGATGAATCTTTTCGAGCTGTATCCAGTCCATTATTGGTTCAGATAAAACAATGTTTCAAGAAAACTTAATATTGTACAGTTTCATAGTAATCATCTACTGCTTGGTTGATTACCCTGATTATTTACCACTGCTTGAGATTCATCCTAAGAAGTATATACCCAGGACACATTTTTATTACTATCATTTATTTGCACTCTATGAGACTTTAACTTATCCCTCACCACATCACAGGCAGATAACAGTTCCGCATTCTTTGTTTGCAAAGCGTTCTTCCTCACTTCATGTCTAAACTCTACCAACGTATCAATCAAAGTCTTTTCTTCACCTGCTACTTGATCTTCCAGTTTTAATCCAAACGTGCTTAGAGTTTCAGTTATGTATTCAGCTATTAGATAAATAGGTATAGGATAGTGTGCTGTTAAATCGCCTTTGATAATTTTGTTTGCATCCGAAATTAATCCTAGCATTTCGTTTATACTTGAAGAAGTATCAAAATCTGATTTCAAATGCTCTAAAACTTTTTCTTCTACTTTATGTAAATTGATGAGTAACTTATCATTGTATTCGGTGACTTCCTTAGACGTATCGTTGACGTAATTATAAGCGTCTTTGAGAAAGAATTTGAACTTACGTAGCATTTCTTCAGCCGTCCTCATCATATCTTCGTTATAGTCCATAGAATAACGGTAACGAGACATCAGGCAGGCCATTCTAAATGCATCTGCGCTGTACGTCTTTAACATGTCCTGTATAGATATTGTATTACGTAGAGACTTGGACATTTTTACACCCCCTTTGTAGTTCAATTCACCAACATGTATCCAATAGTTTGCCCATTGCCGTATATTATGGTAGGCACAAGACTGAGCTTCTTCGTTCTCGTGATGCGGGAATTTTAAGTCTATGCCACCAGCATGAAAGTCGAGTTGGGAGCCAAATATTCTACTGACCATAGCCGAACACTCAATATGCCATCCAGGCCTGCCTTTCCCCCAAGCTGTTTCCCAATATGGCTCCTGAGGCTTGGATCCTTTCCATAGAGCAAAATCCATCTCATTTCTTGTCTTTGAATCTGTCTTTTCTGGAATATTTATTTTTACTAACTTACCATAACTTTTCAACTTTTCTGTTTTAAAATAAACTGACCCATCACTTTCTACATAAGCGAAATCGGCGTCGAGAAGTTTCTGTACAAATTGCTCTATGGTTTTTAAGTTCTCTGAGACTCGGGTAACAATCATTGGCTTTTCCACATTCAAATTGGTTATATCCAGCCAAAATTCATGCTCATATTGTTTAGCAACAGTTCTAAAATCTGACTTAGTCTCCAGAGCCTTTTTTATTATTTTATCATCTATATCAGTGATACCCATAGCGGTAACCAGCTTCATGTTAAAAAAAGATTTTAGGATTCTTTGTATAATATCCAGTTTTACATAACAACTGGCATGGCCTACGTGACTAGAGTCATATACTGTAGGACCACAGGAGTACCAAGTAGCTATATGGGGATCGTTCAAGATCACAGGAACGTTTTGGCCAGCTACACAATTGTAAACATAAACACCAGTAGGATTTCCATTTGGCATTAACCACTTAGTTTCTTTGTATGGCTTGAGCCGACACACGTGCGAAAGAGTTCGTGCAAAGTATGGAAGCTTTATACTCATAATTTCTGTTTTAATACACTTATAAATACGGAAAATAACCACGAAACTCAATATTAAAGATAAGAATCAAAGTTCAATATAAATTAGTTGAAATCACTTCAGTACATTCCTGTGGTACGAATGTCAAATAATGCAATCAATATCAGCTGATAGTGACAAGTATTGACTGCGCACAAATATCAAATATCGCATACAATTTGCCGTATGTGTTGATAATAATTCTTCAGTATTGCTCTTCACGAAATTGAAAGATTAATCGATTTTAACATAAATTACGTATTAATAAAGTTCATATAAACATGGAATATGCTCCAGATGATCTAGGTCTTGCTGATAAGTCAGCCTGCGCAGATCTTCGGGCAGAACTGAAGATGTGTTTACTAAAAAGTGATTGCTGTAAAAAGGTTAGTAATTTTATTTCTGTCCTTATAGTTTAATTTAGCTCTGTATTATGAATACCATATTAACGTTGCGTGAGTCCCTAAAACTATTTCCTGACCGAGTCACAGAATGTTGATCTCTATGATTTAGAACTTATGAAAATATTTATTCTGCAAATTAAAATTAATCTTCCAAGGGGAATTATCATTGTCCCTTGCAATATATGATTTACTAATGAATGTAAAATATATATGAAACTGGAAGTCATTTTCTTTTAGAATAACTAACCTAACCTACAGTCAAAGTGTTATTTGTAAGTCAATTAGCTCCAACAAAGGTTGATTGCGTGGCGTTACCTTTCACACTACTTCTTTCATAGATACAAAGGTAAACGTTATATTTTTCTGAATTTCAGGATAAGAAAACACCTAGGGAATGTTTGCTATCTGGACAAGCTCCAGTTGAATGCTATCAGTTGCGAACTAGTTTCTTTGAATGCAAACGGTCATTGGTAAGTTTGCGTGAACAATTTTAAACAGGACATCTCTTACCAAGCAATACAGGTCCTATCAGGCGACTCAATTGTCTTACAAACATATATTAATGTTATACATAAATACATACATGCACTTAACGACATTTATTTATTTATTTAATTCTGAAATGTACGTCACCCTAACAGGTAACCTTTCGATGACGTACTAATTACAAGGTATAAATATTATAATAATAACAAATTTACACACGCACACCTGTGCCCACACTCCCTTTTTTATTGTGATGGAGTAGAGTAGAGGCTTCAGTGCCCATCTCCAAATGTTAGGTAGTTTATTTGACTTAATATGGATAATGGATGCAAATTCTAAAACACCTATGCGCTGCTATTAATTTAATTTAATATATTAAATAAACATAGATCCTCTTTTGATCTGTTCTTGACCCATGCATACATAGTCAGCAGCAATATCAAAAAGCATATTTTTTGATTAATAAGACAGTGCCAAGTCTGTAATGTAATACAGTATGTAAAATGACAACCTCTGTGGTGTAATGGGTAAACCACTTTAATGCTAATTGAGAGGTCTCAGTTTAAAGAACTATACTTTTCTTTGTGTTCTGTCTGGTCATTGATTATATATTGACTATACATGTATTTATCTGCATATATCATATATATATTTCTTAAATATGTGTTGACTAGTACCCTTAACACAAGTCTTAAATGAACTTACAAAGGAGCTAGGTCAATTGGTGTAATAGCGTAAATATTATTATAGTCTACTGAAATATTGTTTTGTCTATTTCAGATGGACAATAGAAGAAGGTTTCGAGGTCCCAAAGGCTTGTAGTTTAAATGTTAATTTAGCTTAGATTTAAAACAACCTGTACTAAGACTTAGAATTTATTATTTTGTTAATTAATACAGTAATATTTAATCATAATTTTTGTTTTATTTGTCTTTTACATACATATACATTCATAACCTTCACCCTTTTAAGGTTAACAAAAACTTGGAGATATAATGCCTCCAAGGTCATTTTTTAGTATGAATAGGGGGTTGCAATGTCATATTGGAAATTGGTGACAGGTTGCTAGTCCATCACCCAATAGATTCCATTCACCCTCAGTCCCTTAGTCGCCTCCTACGACATGCCGAGAAGAACGGCAGCTAGTTAACATTGTCTTTACATCCCAACTAGCATGCAGCAAATTGTTTTGTCTCTTATAGTGTTAAAATTTCTTTTTTGTTACTGTATCGTTTTTATCACAAGCATATAATATAATAATTCTTTATTTTCCAAAAGATACAATTTAAACCTTATAAATTATATGTCTGTTATCCCTTTTGAGATGGTCAGGAGATTGAAAATCCACCATTGCATTGCCGCTATGAACTTTGGTCACTCAAAGCCCATTGGAGAACATCAGATAATATTTCATATTACCTATAAATATTATAGGTAGGTTTTCTTGTTAGCTGAAGACCCCAACAACACATAGTCACCCAGATTTTCACCAATCCAGACCTAAACCATACATAGTACTGCTTAACTTTAACCACCTTCGTGGCGCAATCAGTTAGCCACCTGAACGCTAATCGTGAGGTCCCGGGTTCGATTCTAGGTGGAGGTAGAGTTAAGGACAAGGCTTTTTTCTGCTTTGCAGTCTGGTCGTTCATTATATATGCTATATATGTATTTATCTATGTATAATAAGTATATATTTCTTAAATATATGTTGACTAGTACCCTTAACAGAAGTCTTAAATGAACTTACCAAGGGGCTAGTTCAATTGGTGTAATAAAGTCCTACAATAATATTATTATAACTTTGGTGATTGAGTAAGAACTTTATTAGTTCGCAGTTTCTATAGTTATGAAAAAATAAAAATTAAACATACATACACATCACGCCTGCTTCCCTGTAGAGGGGTAGTCAGAGATCACGGATCCCCATTTGTCCCGATCCTGACAGACCACTTTCGCTCCATTGACATTCATATATCTTCTCATACATTCTCGGCGGTTATAGGTACGCCTAACGTCACCTTTTTTCAATATAGCGTCTATCTGGCTTATTAGGCCAGCCCCTACGTAATTAAACACAGTAACTTTTTATAATTTGTATATTTTATACAAAAGATATTTTTAAACTTCAAGCCTACTTAGATTAACTTAACATTGGCATAGCGTTTCACTCAACAATTCCAAGCTTAAAACTTACTTAAGTAACTACTTATAATTAATTTAGAATGATTTGAACATTTTAATTAAACAACTTACTTATAATAATATGCTTAATGAGAATTTATAAATATGTGCAGCATAATATTACATACATAGTAATATTCACGTATTTCGTCATATTATTGGAGATTTAGTATATTTTTGGTCACCTTTACAATGAATACCAGAGCTCTAATAGTAATATTATTAAATAAGACTATCTAGTAATATTCTAGATACGCCCCAGACTAAAATAATATTACTGTTCACATATTATATTTATAAATATATAAATAATAACTACATAGTACGAAGCAAACCTATTATAATAATGATAATAGATACATACTTTGGTTCCTCAATGGATATACTATTCAAAATAGAACTATACTTGTATTGTTGGTTATGTAGACTCGTATATATATTGTATAAAAAAAAAAACTAGCTGTCGTAGAAACCGTTATAAAATATCATTTTTAAACATTCAAAATAAAGTTTAGAAAATAACGTTATCTGATAGGAAATATTCGTATTAAACAAAACAAAAGATATGTTTCATTGATATGTGTCTAGGAGAAAATATTCAGTTAAGTCTTTTTTTTAGAACAGGAAAGTATTGTAATCATCAGTTAAATATATTTGTTAAAACGTTATCTGTAAGCTATATCTGTCACCAATTAATGGTTTCTATACTTTTGGAAGCACTAGTGCATGTGTTATTCGTAACTGAAAACTAGAAAAAGCTGTTTTCATCTAATTACTATATCTTGCGACATTTCTTTATACTTAAGTTAAAGATTCCTACGTATAAGCGATAACATTAAATCAAGCATAAGCATTCAATATAATGAGGTTTTATCGAATGAAAACTGCGTGCTACAAACGTATCCTAAGAATAATATTGCTATATTTAAAGAACTATTTTGGTCCTACATCATTTTATGACTGCACCATTTCTTATAAATAAAAACCTTTTTAAAGGCTGGCAACATATTTTTTGTTATTAGAAATACTTATTATATTATTTATTTATATGGCCCACGTTCCAACCGAGTTTTCACAATCAATTATTGCACTCTTTACACTAGTATTAAGATCGAATTTTAATTGACTAAGCGTCCAAGCTTTTTATTAATACATTACTAAGCAACAGAGAAATGCATCAATTAGTAGAATAGGACCCAGTTTATTATCGTGTACACAGCTTGTTCGTCTTTATGGAAGTTGGAGACTTATCTTACTGAATCCGCAATTTATCATTCCATTCTATACAACAATCACATTAAAATAATGTTGGTTCGTTTTCATTGTTGACTTACTCGCAACATATGGTTACAGAAGGATACTTTGTGTTTATAATTAATAAATACATAATAATAAATTAAAGAAAATATTTCATATTTTTGAAGTAAAATTCAGAGCAGAAAATAAATAAAAACTCTATCAATGATTGAGATATAATTATCAACATTATAAAGTCTCTACTCATCTTACATAAGTCTCTACCTAGTAAGGTAGAGTTCGTTTACTGCATATGTTGTAGCGTATTATAGCATAAAATATTTAAAGTTGAACTTATGTAACATATAACATCATCCAGCTTGATCTCTTCTGTAATATGTAATCGAAGTTTACGAACTAAACAACAAAATATCGAACAATAATATTTTTACGTAATACTTGCATAGAGCTTAAACACCACAATTAAAACCTATATCGAACATTAATATTTTAACATCATCGTTGCATAGAGCTACATCAATAAAAACTTACATTTCCAACTACCCTCCACATTTGCTCACAAAATTACCAACTACCCTCAAAAGCACTTTACAAATTCTCAACAAAATCACTACCACCGTCACTATCCACAGTCTGTTTTCACTCGGCCTCACTTCAAGGCCGGGGTTGGCTACTAGAACGTCTGTATAGGTCTATACAGGCCCGTGTACCCACACAACCTAGCTCTCAACGCCGTAATAATCATGGCGGCTCCCGATAATTCATTGAGTAAATTGGCACATTCGCAGACGAGTAAGTACATCTTGTCTCCGTGTGAGGCGACGGATTTGTGAAGGGCTATCTTTCTCATGCCTACGGAATGGGGGAGGTGGCGGTAGAGCATACGAGCTCCGGTCCAGTAAAGCCAGTTGCGTTCGAAACGTTCTCCGTCATCGCCTTCGAATACCTGAAATGGTATACTAAAGTTAGTTTTAACATTACTTTGTGTAAGTCCAGATATATTGGATCACTATTACATAAGGTTTTGCAACCTTGAACCCTTTCCTTTCGTGGTAGTCAGAGATTAGCGTAAATAACCCTTTTAAAGAAAAGCTTGGGTAACTACTGTAGCATATTCGAAGGTTTTTGGTCATTCAATGATATTTTACCACACAGTAAGCACGACTTAGTAATTGAGCAATGGTAGCAAAAAAGGACAGGACATTAGATTGGAGACTGTACCATTTAGATGTATTAAAATAATTTAGGTACTCTCTAAATATGTTGAGTAGTTTTCTAATTGTTTGTTAATAAATAAATTCTATCAGTTACTTAATAAAAACTTCCGCTAGTAGTCTCTTAAGGGCGTACATTTAATTACCAATCGTAAAGTGAAGACCTTTAATGGTATTACAGTGAAAGATACTTCGACCTATTTGAAATGAAACATCCGGTTAATTACTTAGCGGTTAGCAAGACTAGAGATAGACAGATAAAGTTACAATTTTAATACGAAATGCGTCATTTCTTCTATGTGGGAAAACATGGTTAGGAAATTTAAGTACTTTTTCCTGTGAACAGTCAGTACTTGTAAATGGCGACAGTGTTTAGCATCCGCCACATAATATCTGAATATCTGGTGGTACCAGATAAACTGGGATGAGGGTTGGACAAAGAAAGAAAGAAAGACTGTTTTATAAGTGGGTATTATAGAATTGAGATTACATCACATAATTCGAGGTGGCCATACTTTTACTCCACAATTATGGTCATTGACATGTAAACCACTGCATATTGCATAACCCACAGTGATTATTCGTGTAACTTTAACTTTGTCTTGTTCGTACTTAAAACTGTATAGAATACTAACCTTATAAACACTAATAATAAATCCAGTAGCCGGCGTATGAGACTTTTTTGGTCCCCCTGCCAAATCATTGAACGGCGGTCTACATATCATTGCAACTTCACTGTACAAATCTAACGTATGGGCCGCTGAGTATCGAATAGTCTTCGGGTCAAACTTATTCAAAGACGCACTCCTCATATTATTATAGAACAGCAACGGATCCGTTTGCGTCGTATTAATAACGTAGTAGGAAATGAAGGGGAAATCAGCATTTTTTTCCATGTTAGCTAGTAGCATGCCGCCAACAGCAGTATTTGCTGTTGCCACTTCAGTAAGAAGTTCTCCTGCAGCATTTTTCTGTCTCAGCAAAGGCTTGGCTAAGGGCGATTCTAGAATAGGCTCAATAGGTTCTAGAGGGCTCATTAAGTGCGCGAGAATGCAGAGTTTTGGATCAGCAACTTCTAAGACGCTGAGGGAGTTTTGTGCTGTCTTGGTGGTTCCATTTTTGTCAGGTGTAGGTGGCGGGACTGGTAACTGGAATAGAGGAAAAAGAAAATTTCAATAAATGCTGTGTGTGTACTTTTGAATAAAAATACTGGTAGTTGATTTTTTATAAAGTATGTTGTCAGGGCTAAGTTGAATAAACTATTTTTTTTATGACTGAGGCGTACCTTATAGAATTTTATGTGGCTTAAACAGAGTATCACCGCATATAGTTATTGCGGGTAAGTTCAACTCGTGACAACATTGTGAACCCAGTCACAGTCTACAACCGATAACAATTCCTTATCCCTGTATATAGATACAGGTTTCTCCATTAGTACAAAGAATTATCTCTATTCGTGGAGACCTGTAAATGCTCAATACCCGGTATCCCTATTACGGTGAAAGTTACCTTGGTAACATAATTTCTCGTAAAACATACACACCTTAACATAACTTCTTATACATATAGGCAAAATCACTAAACTATCTTCACGTTTACATTACTTTATATTATATTTTAATATTTGGACATTATTACACCAATTGAACTAACCCCTTGCTAAGTACATTTACTTGTGTTAAGGCTACTTGTGTTAAGTAAACGTATATTTCAGAAACTAAACTTTATCCTCTTAATAAGAAACATAACCTCAAAAACATCTTACCGGTACCCCATCAGGCAGAAACCGGTCAAGTGCGTGCGCAGGTATCACGAAGCAGTCCCTCTCGAGGGTAGCCAGAGACACGGGCTCTGTGCGTCTCTTGCTGGTGGTGTGTGAGGGCCTGTCCCACCTGAGTAGAGAGACTGATGGTTCCCGGGTGATTAGAGGCTGCGGAGGCTCGGGTTCGGGCCCTGTTCCACCGCCTATAACTGGGCCGCATTTTTCTGAAAGAGAGAGAATAGGTTATGAATATTGTAGGTTAGTCAGAAGTTTCGAAGAGAACACAAGTTATGTACGTTATCATTTGCGGAATGGAGGGTCTGGTTAGGATAGGTTACTCAGTGTATACCATTTTGATCAGCTGTGTGATATCACCTAGGTGAACAAATTCCACATTTATGTGCCCTCAAATCACCTGCCGCCAAATCAAGAGGCGATTTGAAGAGACCAAATATTAAATTAAAATAATGTGGAATCTTTGATTTGGCTGCAGGCAGGCAGATATCACCCAGGTGACAATAGTAGAATCTACCGGTTATTCATCGTCGATATTGTAGTGAGAGTAGTGTACTGTAAAAAAAATATTCATAGTGTTAATCAATACCGAGGTTGTGTGTAAATGTTTAAAAAATAAATATTAACAGTTTTGAAATTCGGCTTATTGCATTTGGTTTTTATTCTCCTACCGGAGAAAGAACTGAAAACCATTGGTTTACGAATCCTACGTCTTATCACCTTACCACATCCTCTTCAGCTCCTACAATTAGTTTATAACCACATATCTATCATAATCTATAAATTGTTGATGACATATCAATATTTACTAAAGGAATAATTTCTTAGCGTTCTATTTTAATACTTTTATAACGATATTATGTTAATTAAATAGTTATATAATGTACTTTAATACATTCAATACAATCCGATAAGTATGTACTTTAATATAAAACTTATAACGTATATCTTTAATGTTCCCTCTAAATTGCGGTTACACGAACCTGAATTTGAACTCAGAGACTCGAGATAGGGTGACATTGAAAAGCTTTGTTGAATAGCAAATTCACTCGTAGGTACCGTCTGGGAGAACTAGTCTCAAATTTCTTTCGATATTTTCGTTTCTATGTATGTGTTGGGATATTTATTGGTTGTATGTGTGTTTTTAAGTAGCTAGGGGTCAAAACATACATACGAGTGATCTCTTAACCTTTTTGAGTTAAGGGTCAAAACCAAGATATACTATAGAATAAATACATAATATAACTATAGAATAGGTTCGCCTGGTTTAGACTCCAATCTTCACATACGCAATTGAATCTTAAATATTTTGTAACATTGTAAATTATGCTATGTGAATGAAATTAAAGTTATTATTATTATAATACACCTATGTGATCGATAGTCTCTGTCTATCCCATGTGGGACGTAGGGGCGTGAATATAATATGTATGTATTTGACATTGTTCTTGTTACATTAAAAAGTAAGTTACTATTTTGTGCATATTTTTATTTAATATTTAAAAATCAAAATATTTTTGATATTTAATTTCTCTACGTAAGTATGCAATTCTAAAATTTATAATTATAAAGTGAATTATTTATAAGTAGTAATCTCAGGGACTATTATAGTTTGGTTTTAATAATTATGATTAAAGTACAACTGCAACTAGGTAAATTAATGTTTTGCAGAGTATGTAAATCCATTAGACTCAGTTCGAGTAGTCAAAATATCAAGTAAAGGCCAAGTTTAACAGTGAATGAAACACTTAGGTTATATAGCACAATTTGTCCTATATTGTTACTCATGGGGATGTAAGGGGGCACTCTATCACCCTAGTGCCCCAAGCCAACCTCACCTGCCCGTGGTGCATCCTGCTGTCAAACTAACGAGGCTCTGGCGACCGACAAATGGCGGTATAACCATTTCTTAATCAAGCGTGGTTAAATGCAACAGACCAGTGACGGGCAGCAGCGTCACTGGTGCGAAGACCTACGTTCTGCGCTCACCAACCCGCCTGCCCAGCGTGGTGAGTAAGGGCAATACCCCTCATGAAAAAAGCGAGAAACACATGGCCCCCAGTTCCCGGTCGCCCTGCTATTCCGGCCCACGGCAGGGGTCTCGGTTACGGTAGGGCAGGGGGTGCTAAGAATCCCCGGGTTACGGACAGCTGCCACAAATTGACCCTGGCGACGTACAATGGACGCAGTCTACGGCTGGACGAAAGCCTGGCGCAACTGGAGGTAGAACTGACTAATTTAAGGTGGCATGTTCTGGGGATATCGGAGGTCCGAAGACCTGGTGAGGACACCATTACCCTAGAATCAGGCCATCTGTTCTACTTCCGGGAGGGCGACCAGAGGTCACAGGGTGGCGTGGGTTTTCTCGTCAACAGGGTTCTCCGTGACAACGTGCTGGAGGTTTCGAGTGTGTCGACCCGGGTAGCGTACCTTGTACTGAAACTGACCAAGAGATACTCTCTTAAGGTCGTGCAGGTATATGCGCCGACGTCGGCATACTCAGACAGTGAGGTCGAGGTGCTTTATGAAGATATCGCTAAGGCGATGCATAACACCACCAAGACCCACTACACCGTTGTCATGGGGGACTTCAATGCCAAAGTGGGAGTGCGCGAATGCGATGAATCGCGTATCGGAGCGCACGGGGTTGGATGCAGAAATGCCAGGGGGCAGATGCTGGTCAACTTCCTGGATAAAGAGGGGCTGTTCTGCATGAACACATTCTTCGAGAAAAAGCCCCATAGGAAGTGGACCTGGCAGAGCCCAGATGGTAGGACGAAGAACGAGATCGACTTCATCTTGGCAGACAGGAGGTACGTGTTCAGGGATGTCTCAGTGGTTAATAGGTTTAAGACCGGCAGTGACCACCGCCTAGTGAGAGGCACCCTGAATTTCGACTTCAAGGCCGAGAGAAGCCGATTGAGACGGTCCGTTCTTCGCCCAACGATGCTCCAATCCGTGCACAGCTCTGAAGCGTTCCAGCTGGAACTGCGCAATCGCTTCGAGGCACTGAATACCACGGCAAGTGTTGACGAGAACCTCGATGATGTGGTGGGGGTACTTCGCGAGGTGGGTCAGAGATGCTTCAAGGGAGGGCGAGGCAGCCGAAAGTCTAAGCTCTCAAGCGAAACCCTGGAATTGATGCGGATTCGACGTGAATTGCCAGAGGGAGCTTCGTCAGATACCCAACGTCTCAATAAGACTATCCGGAAATCGGTGAGACGCGACCTCCGTAGCTACAATGCGCAACTCATTCAAGAGGCCATTGAGCAAAATCGGGGGTCGAAAGTCTTCAGCAAAAGAATGGGTACATCTGATCTGACGAAGCTGAAAACCTCAGAGGGCAGAACCGTCACTTCAATTCCGGGGATGCTTAAAGAGGTTGAGGGCTTTTACGGCCATCTATACACTCGCATGCCCCGAAGCCTCCACCTGATGCGAAGGACCCAAGAGCCACATTGGTGCGCCACTACACTGATGATCTCCCGCTCGTGGACGAAGACGAAATTGGGAGCGCTCTCAAACAACTTCGTAATGGGAAGGCTCCCAGCGAAGACGGAATAACCTCTGAGCTTCTAAAGGCGGGAGGAGCTCCAGTTCTGCAGAAGCTCAAGCACCTGTTTAATTCCGTCATAGCTAATGGGACTACCCCGACGCCGTGGAGTGAGAGCGTGGTGGCCCTGTTTTTCAAAAAGGGAGACAAGACCCTATTGAAGAATTATAGGCCTATCGCGCTCCTAAGCCACGTCTACAAGTTGTTCTCGAGAGTGCTCACAAATCGTCTGGCCTCAAGATTTGACGCCTTCCAGCCGCCGGAGCAGGCCGGATTTCGAAAAGGTTTTAGTACCGTAGACCATATCCACACAGTGCGGCAGGTTATACAGAAGTCTCATGAGTATAACCAGCCGCTGTGTCTTGCCTTTGTGGACTACGAGAAGGCCTTCGACTCCATCGAGATCTGGGCTGTTCTGGAATCCTTGCAGCGATGCCAGGTCGATTGGCGTTATGTGCAGGTGTTGAGGAGCCTATACAGCGTGGCATCGATATCTGTTCAAGTCCAAAACCAAAAGACAAGTCCTATACAGTTGCTCAGAGGAGTGAGACAGGGGGATGTCATATCCCCGAAACTGTTCACGAACGCACTGGAGGACGTCTTCAAAACTCTGGATTGGACTGGGATGGGTATCAATGTCAATGGCAGATGCCTCACACACCTCCGCTTCGCTGACGACATTGTCGTAATGGCGGAGTCGCTGCAGGATTTGCAGGGAATGCTGCACAGTCTTAACGCTGCCTCACGGTCGGTCGGTCTCCGGATGAACTTGGACAAGACGAAAGTCATGTTCAACGAACTCGTTGTCCCGGGGCCGATCACGATCAGTGGAGAGGCGCTCGAAGTGGTCCAGGAATATGTCTACCTGGGCCAGGTTCTGCAAATGGGTAGGGACAGCTTCGAGCGTGAGATTTCCAGAAGAGTGCAGCTGGGCTGGGCAGCATTCGGGAAGTTGCGTAATATCTTCTCGTCGCCACTACCGCAGTGTCTTAAGACCAGGGTTTTTAATCAGTGCGTCCTACCTGTAATGACATACGGTGCCGAGACGTGGAACATGACGGTCGGGCTGGCTCACCGATTACATGTCGCTCAGCGAGCAATGGAACGTTCGATGCTGGGTATCTCGTTAAGGGACAGAGTCCGGAACGAGATTATCCGGCAGAGAACCAATGTCGTAGACATTGTCTATCGATGTTGCAAGCTGAAGTGGCAGTGGGCCGGTCACGTCTGTCGCAGAATCGACGACCGTTGGAGCAAAGCGGTTCTCGAATGGCGACCGCGTCTCGGTAAACGTAGTGTAGGACGCCCCCCTGCCAGGTGGACTGATGACCTGAAAAAGGTCGCTGGTAGTGGTTGGCTGAGGGCCACGAGTGATCGTGTTTTGTGGCGTTACCTTGGGGAGGCCTACGTCCAGCAGTGGACTGTCATAGGCTGATTGATTGTTACTCATATTTGTAATATACAAGTACAAATATATTTCATGACATCATCGTGTATTGAAACAATGTTACAAACTAAAAGCAATGCGAATTTTATGACTTAAAGTCTACTTTTCATAAAATAAATTATTGTATACTATATGAAACTAAAAATTTAGATCAATATTTCACCTCTGCACTAATTCAAACTACGCGTAAAAAACTATATAAACAATTTTAACACAAACAAAAGTAACCAAATCCAAAAAGTTCAACACCAACATTACAAAACCATTTACCACCTTATTTACATTTCCCTTACCTATTTATTCAACAAAACTACATCACCTTACAAACAACATACCTTGTCCTACCTCAACATCACTTACGAACATCTAAAATAAAATTAAAAAAATTCTTTTATTCACACTAGACGCAGTAACACAAATAGACACAAATAGAGAAAACAATTAATATATAATAATTTACATTTACGGAACCAAGCGCACATGGCAACCCCGCGCAAGTGTGACATCTCAATTTATTTCTCAAAAAAAACCATTTACAATACCCCAAACTCTTTCTACCTTTAACAACTTACCCGTCCCTTCGTTGTACTGCGCGCTGGTCCTGGGCGCCGAAAAGAATAGATGCGTCCTGTAATGATGCTCCTCCATATTGTATCTTTCGCGCCGTTTCGCGTTCCTTCCCGCGCCCAACGCTCCCCGCGGCTTCCCGAACATCCCCCCGCCACCCGCGCCTTTATCCCCACCGAAGTTTTTCCGGAACATGAGATTCATTTTGGAACAGTGCCACTGGCTGTCTCTTTTACTCGTTAACAAAATGTGTATGTTTGTCCCCCTCGGTTTGAGGTTAAATCGTGTGCCAAGTTGTCGTGTTTGTTTGGATGCGCCAGCGCATGTTTTTATTGGTTTCCGATGATGATTTATGTGAATATTTTGTGGTTTATGATTTTGTTATAAATCTCTGCGTGAAGAGTAATATTTATTAGTTGTTGGGCGTCGAATTCCATTGAAATTATCGAAGAGAATTATTTACCTATTAATATGTATACCGTTTTCTTTATTAATTGAGCTAATTTCAATACCGTGGTAGTCTGAGACTAATGTATAAGATCTTTCAGTATAGGTTTAACAAATTAATAAAGCTCTGTAATACTCTACATATAGTACATCAGTCGTCTCTTACTATAGTCTATAGTTAGAAAGCAGCTGGTAACATCTATTCCAATCCCATCTAAGACAAGACTAAAAAGATAATAGCTCCTAAAACGTGAATTTATCGTTGTGCAATAAACTCGTAAATATTTATGTCTATATTTACGATGTTCTCAAACAGCTGTGTTTTATATTTATCTATATTACTTCTATGTGTTTTTATTGCACTTTTATTCACGTCTCTACTTCGCATTGAGATGGGTAGAGACTCGATTGCTACCTTGTTCTTGTTCTTTCTATTTTACCTATGTGCTATATATGCTACCCTATGTTTCTTAATTCATGATTTCCGTATTCCTTACTACAAAGGTAATACGGATAAATATAAATCTTTTAGGCCATAATCATGCAATATTGGTAGTAGTTAATACGAACTACTTAGTTCATCGACTAATTACTACTACAACTAAAAAAAATGTTTAAGTTTTTATTCATTCAATCATTTAAGTTCGAGTTTAAATAAACCATTAAATATAAATGTGTCCGACGTTCTATCTACCCCAAAAGGCATTAAAGAATGTGACTTTATGTATGTATTAATATATCAGGGTTACCACATAATATTACCTTGTAAACCCGACTCATAGTACTCGACTACTACAGCTGTTGTATTAAAATATTCAACAAGTATCGATTCGTGACATCGAGTGCACTCGAATCGATTTCAGGTATATGAACTTGGTACTTGGAATTAGTAGGCTTTTAGGGCACGAAAACTTTCTTAATTATTATTACAGGCATATCATTTTAATTCCTTATGGGGTGGATAGAACCTTGGACACACATTATCTCTATAGACACTCTTATAGTCTATTGAAAAAAGATGTTTTAAACGTTATATATTAAAGACAACATGTGGGTTCGAGACGGCCATAGAATTACTACCTTCGCAATAGCGGAGATGGACACATGAACCTCTGATTACCCCGCAAGGTTTAATGGTCGTAAATGCGTTTGTCTTATTAAAGAAATAACAACTCCGTTAAATATGCAATAAGTGAATCTTATTAAAAGTAAGACATATTAACAGTCAGATAGACACCATATTGGAAAAGGCGACGTTACAATTAGCTATAAACGCCGGGTGTATATGAGTGTTAATAAAGCGAAACCGGTTTGTCAGGATGGGGACAGATAGGGATCTGTAATCTCTGCCTATCCCTCTACAGGAAATCTGCCGTGATGTATATGAATGATATGTGTGTATGTCATTGTATGAATGTTCTATATTAAATTTAAATAAATAACAACACTGTAATATAAAAAGATATTTAGTAACTTGAGGTTCTGCCCACCTTGAAAGAGAAAAAAAACGTGAGTGTATAAATGTATGCGTTAACGGAAGAAACGCGTGTGTTATTTATAGTTGAGACTTGAAGAGGTCAAGGTTTCAATCTGTAATGAAATAGGGTTATAGATTCGATAGGAACATATGGTAGGGTTACAGACTCAATAATAACAGACGGTTAAATACTGTAGCCAATATAGGACCAATAAATATTATATATCAACCTCAAAAATAATACTAAAGCAGATTTTTTTGATGAAAAAATAATATGGTAAAAAATTTATTATTATAGGTTCTGTCCAATTCAAACAAGTAAAAGGTCTTGATTCTATTAGTTATTACTAGCGACCCGCTCCGGCTTCGCACAGGTATAAAATATATAGCCTGCTCTACTATTTAATGGATGTTATTGTACATATAAACCTTCCTCTTGAATAACTCTTTCTATTAAAAAAAACCGCGTCAAAATCCGTTGCGTAGTTTCAAAGATTTAAGCATACAAAGGGACATAGGGACAGAGAAAGCGACTTTGTTTTATACAATGTAGTGATTATAAGTATTATTTACAAGTATAATTTAAGAATAGTAAAATTTATCATATAATTTGACTACTAACATTTAAGTGCAATCGTAGTACGAGTGCGCGTAAAACGTCTACGAATTCCCTCGCTACGTAAATCCAGCCAATATAAATGAGGCAATAAAACTACGAACTTTCGTAGCTCAATCCATTTTTCAAGTTTATTGAAAGATTAGTCAATGCTTTTCGTTTTATTGAAGTGAACTTTTCAAAAATGAAATTGACTTTTTAACTTCATAATAATGGATTAATTCTAGTTATTTAAAGTAATTCAAATGTATTAAAAGTATAATATATAGACCTATCATATATATACGTCTATAGTATACCATAAGTATACAGGCTGTAACTTTGTTATTTTTGAATACAAATTGTTTTACTAGCAATATAAAAAGTAGGTGAGTGAGTACAATAATAATTACTTTATTTACCAAACGTACATACATACACGTCTCGACGGCTCTTCCGGGATATGCTCTGTCGATCGCCACCTGCAGCGATCCTGACAAATCTCTCTTGCTTCACTCATACCCATTCCTCCTCATACGTTCTTCTGTTATTTGAAAGGAATACAAAACGTATGTATTAATAATTTATATATATGGTAACGTGTTTATGTGGAGGTGTAGCGTCAATGAAGCGAAAGTAGTTTGTCAGGATCGGGACAGATGGGGATCCGTTATCTCAGCCTACCTCTCTACAGGTGATTTTACAACGTGATTCGTATGTTTGTATGCTAACAGATAGAAACTTACATCAATACACTATACATTCACGTCCTTTAATCCCTTTCAGGATGGATAGAACCTTGGAGACGATAATATCTCCAAGGCCCCTTTTTAGCATGACTATTGGAGTGACGTAATATGGAACATTTGTGACAGTTTGCTAGTCCATCGCCCGAGCAGATTATTAAAGTGATCATAGCATTAATATGAAATATTTATGATAGTATTTAGTTGTTCTAGATACAATTATCGTCCAGTAGATTAAATTAATAAGACATGACAGTCAGATAGACGCTATATTGAAAAATGGTGACGTTAGAAGTACCTTTAACCGCCGAATATGTATGAGTGTCGGGACAAATGGGAATCCGTGATCTCTGCCTACCCCTTTACAGAGAATCCGACCCCTAGTCTCTTAGTCGCCTCCTACGATATGCCTAGGTAGAAACTTCTCACGCAATTTTCTAACCTAGCAACATTCTTAAACCCAGACTGGCAAGCCCACGCATTCATCTATTGTAGTGACTCGTAATTTACTCTAACGAACTGCGTATGCAAAACTCAGTGGGCAAAGAGCCAAGGCATCACATTCTGTGGTTTTTATCACTCGAAACTTTAACTTTTGGGTTAGCGGAGCGTTTGTTTGATTTGTATAATTATACAAACACACGAGGTATAATACCTGATGTAATTTCAGTCTTTTTAAAATGTACTCAACTATGCTTTAAAGTCAATTTTGCAATGAAAATAACATAAAATATACACATTAAGTTTGTTTTATTACTGAGGAGTAGACAAATATCTCCATTTAAATAACAAAATAACTTAAAATACGTCATAATATATCATTGGTTACTTCGAGCAGAATTTTCAATGATAGCTTTATTAAGAAATATTTAAGACAGTATTTAGTTTTTCAAGTTTACGTAATAGTATATATAGAGCAGAATAATTAAAGTAATTATAGCTGCTATATGAAATATTCATGATAGTATTTACTTGTACTTGTTTCAATTATCGTCCAGTACATTCCATTTAACCCAAGTCTTTTGATCGCTTCGTACAGTATGCTGGAAAAAAATAGTTTTCTACATAGGTCCAAATCAGACTAGCATAACAAGCTTTAGAAACCTAACTTCCATTAAAACTACATTGTTTCTATTCTTGTATAACTCGACGACCTCCAGTGCAGAATATTACAAGCAATATCATAATGGTGTTGCTGTTATGGCCTGAGACACAGTGTGTCCCTAATGAGCTTCTACTGACCTTAAAAGACTGAACTACTATAGGTTTTAGTAGGGTGGCTATCATTTGTGATTAAACTGGAAAAAATATCTATAAAATGCAAAATGTATCAAAATTAGATAATGTATTAAATTATTTTTCTTTATAAACAATGACATAAATATTTTTAAAGATTATACATGTTAAATCTTAATACTGCAGTACTAGGGTGGGATATAAATGTAATTCTACTAGTTGTATATCTGGCTAGGTTGCCATTATATGTTTTGAACCAGAAACCCTAATAACATGCATAATCTCAATTATTATGCTTTGAATGAGAGAGAAAATAATAATTATACCCATCACCATTCTGTTTACAATGTTATAATAATATTTTTGTGTAATATATTCAATCAATTAGCCTATACTAGTCCACTGCTCGACGTAGGCCTCCCCAAGGGTACGGCACAAAACACGATCATTCGTGGCCCTCATCCAGCCACTACCAGCGACCTTCTTGAGGTCATCGGTCCACCTGGCAGGGGGCGACCTACACTACGTTTGCTGAGACGCGTCCTCCACTCGAGAACCGCTTTACTCCAGCGGCAGTGTAATATATTAATATCTTTTGATTTCCAAAACGGATATACACCCCAGTGTTCGAAGGTTGAGAATCGGCCGCCCTGCCTATTTGCTTGAGGTGTTAAACTGCGCGGAAACAGATAATAAAATGACGACACACCGTTTATGCTAACGGAACACCTCCGACATTTTATCTGGTTACAAGTATATAAAATACTATTCTATTAAAAGCATTAAAAGATTTATTTAGAATTGTAATTTTAATTATATTAATTTTATTAAAGGGAAAATCGGTATCTAAATTATTAAATGATAATTACAAGTAAAAATAATAAATAGTGCCTAAGATGCGTTTACATTGAGTAGATTTTGATGTTATAGTATTGACTTGTACTTTATCTAGTTTACTGTAGCAATAACATGCAATTTATGCTTTGTAAGTCATTATTAAAAACGTTTTAAATTGACAATGTTTTGTGGTTGTGAAAAACCGTTTTTATATTATTAGTAGTGTTCAGATTTGATAGAAACGAGATTTTCAAGTCACAAACATCCAATATACAAACCTTATCACTTTAATATGAATATTGCATAGAAACAACAAACAAACAACACACTAAAACCTTTACCGTAATTACTCTTTGAATATCAAAGATTCTTAAAATAGATAACTGTACAAAGACTCTTTAACCATAATTTCTACTCAAGCGCTTTGATCTAGAAATAGGTAAATGAAATCTGAAAACACAACGTCGATACTAATATGAAAAGCCAAGATATTATATTTTCGAGCCTCTTTCCAGCAGAAGTCTACTAATGCATTTTAGCAAAATAGTAGTTCAGTAGAAACACAATTATATGTGTGCTCTGAGCGAATTCAAAACAGTAGGATTATATATACATAATTAGTTATAAGAAAGATATAATTAATTTGTTAAGCTTTTTTAATTATAATTTAATAAGGGTCTCACTCGAATGCACCTGTAATGGTCGATGTTTGTGGAAGAATAAATAAAATACAAATAAAAAAAAAACAGTTCGATAGCAGTTCAAACGTGTGACAGAGTTGCTGAGACAGAATTGTACTTCAGTTCAATAGCAGTTGTTAACAGAGATAGATGTGACAAATTTTGCTATTTCAATTATCAATAAACGTATGTATGTATTTACGGTTACTAGGTTTATGTTACTATGTATGTTTAATGAAGCGAAAGTGGTCTGTCAGGATAGGGACAAATGGGGATCCATGATCTCTGCCCCCTCTACAGGGAATCAGGCGTGATGTGTATGTATGTATTTACTTTACAGTACATGTCTAGTCTGAGCAGTTAAAATATTGGCCACAAGCCAGCCGTATGGTGGCAACGGTATCAAATAAGCTTTTTAATGGCAATAAAGTTAATTAGAAATGAGATGGACTGGTTTTGGGAACTATCGAGAGCAGATGTGCGGGTCTAGGACTCTAATGGACAGTAACCAGCTGCCTGTTTGGCAAGTTGGAAGAGAAGTGAAGGACTTTGTATGTCTACTTATTTATTAATGGTTGTATGGTCAATATTCAATACAAATAATTGGAGAATTATATGTTTAGTGGTAATTAATATTTTAAGTAATTATACGGACATATTTAAATCTTTCTATCAAATGTAGTGCATACAACACCTTCGTTTCTTTGGTCACTTATAGGATAAATGTCCGAATTTAATTATTGTTCATATCAAATAATATATTAATTAGTATATTAATAAATAACTTGGTGGCCGGTTATTCACCTAAATTCAATAAAAAATTCAATAAAGTCGATTTACCTCTAGCAATCATCCTGAATAAGTTGGGAAAAAAAACAACTACTATACAACTTTATACGTGCCAAAACTAATATAAATAACTTTAAGTAGCGTCCTTGAATCTCTTGAATAAATTACATGGTATATTATTAGGTAAACAATTCACAACAAAACCATACGGTTAAATAAGTCTTACAAAATGCGACTGAAAAACAAAAGCATAATCATTATTGTGCCCAAGATTTCTTAACCAGCTTTGTTGATCTCTACCACATGTATTAAGTTCTTAGTAATCTCAAGATGTAAGGGGCCAAGTTAAAAAAGTCACTTAGGCGTTGCGTAGAATAATTTTTGGTGGAATATTTTATTCATGGATTCAGAATTTCTTCGAGAAGATTAGCATAAGTTTAGGGATAGGTTGGACTACAATAATGTCTTGAGAATGACTAGATATGTTCTTACGAAGCCAACATAATGAATAAAAAAGGTTTTACATACAATTATTATCCATATTGAAAAAGGGTGACGTTAGAAGTACTTATAACCGCCGATTGTGGATGAGAAGGTGTATGAGTGTCAATGGAGCGAAAGTGTTTTGTCAATAGACAGATGGGGATCCATTCTCTCTGCCTACCTCTCTACAGGGAAACTTGAGTGTTGTTTATGTATGTATATACCCGTTTCACAGTTTGGGAACTGGATACTTGAACTACTGACAACCCCGCTATACTTAAAGGCCGATAACATATTTTGCCCCTACATATAATAAGACATATGTATGGGAATTATAATCGATTGTAAGTTAACAATAGTCTGTGCATTGTTAATTAATTTAACCACATTACAAAACGACTTACACTCATAATAAATAGATACTCAAATCTCTTTCATTTATGATACATGCAGGTAAAACTTTCCTCTCATATCTCTCGGCTATTATAACTTATGTTTCTGCTACTTTCAACTCGTGTTAAGCCTTTCATAATAGACGTATCTTTTATAAGTACTTCGCGAACATTTTCTGAATACACGGAAAATAGGGGCTTCAATATGAGAGGTATTGTGTCTGAAGTATGCTTTTACTTTTCTTATAGGAAAAATAATATTTTTATTGTATGTGTGGAATACAATAAGATTATATATTCATGACTCTGCTACTCGTACGGGATAGGCAGCGACTATTAACCACCACTTTGACTATCCTGACAAATAACTAGTGCCTCAATTATAATGTCCATCTTTTGCATGTATGCTTTTCTGTTCTTTACGCTATTGCTACGTTCGTTTATTCTTCGACAGTTAACATTGAGTTCAGCTAATAATAATATCTTTCTTATGTCGATTTTTTGGTCTCGGTAAATGTAGTTTAGGACGCCCCCCTACTAGATGGACCGATGACCTGAAAGGTCGCAGGTAGTGGTTGGCTGAGGGCTACGAGTGATCGTGTTTTATGGTGTATCCTTGGGAACGCCTACGTCCAGCAGTACACTGACATAGGCTGATTGATTGATATGAGATTACTTATATATGTTCATATCACGCCCGTTAACCTAAACAGGCTTAGCCAGATATCACGGATTTGTCCAGATCCTGACAAACTACTATCGCTTCATTGACATCCATACTCCGTGTCATACACAGTCCATTGTTATAAGTGCTTATAACATTACCTTTTTGCAATATACCCTATGTTTCCTCATAATACGTTTTTGCCAAATAAGTAACCTACATACATACACATCACACCTGATTCTCTGAAGAGGGGTAGACACAGATCATGGATCCTCATCTTTCCCGATAAGTAACCTACCCAAAATTCCGAACACAATAAAGCAGAGAGCCCTTGAGTTTTGAATCGATTTATACTGACCAGTGCTAATCACTTTTATTCCATACAGCGTAAAAATCCGACCTTGCGCAGTTTACAAGTTGACATGTCACGCGAGAATAATAAATAAAACACGAAATGTAGATACATTACACACACTCACACTAACACGCACAATCAGCTATTATATAGCCGACATTGAATTAGATTGTAATGAAGATTTGAAATTAATGTACCTTATAATGTATAGAACCTTTTAAAACAAAGACAATATTATAGACCATAGATTCTATCTATCATTTAATGGTTGTGATGGATTAAATATGGAATTATTATGATAGATTGCAACTACCATCAAAACTAGTACACTTATGTGTACTTATATTATATTATTATATATTATATTATGTTCGTTAGTAAACGATATGCGTTGTAGAAATGCAGATAGTAAAACTTCTATTTACGTCCTAAACAAGTATGAGACTCCTATACTAGTATGATTGGTTAATAGGGTAATTTTTTACTGCATGAGACCAACGAAAAATCTTCATTAATCAGCATTTGATTAAATGAATATTTAACGTGACTAACGTATGTATGTACGTATTTAAAAATTCACAGCAAAGCTACTTCTATAAAGTAAATAAATAAAATAAACATTTATTTATTTATATAAATAGCTATTATTAAAGCACATGTAATTTTGTAACCTTCTACCAAGCATATAATCGATCGAGCAGTTAGACAGATAGTTACTCATATAGATTCGTTTCAGACCAGTTCGCGTCATATATTTATTACCTTATTATCGTAAGTAATGTTACAGCGAAATAGTGTGAAGAAATCTTTGAATCCCAGATGACATTAATCTTATTAGGGTTTAGATGTGCTAGATTTAAACCTGCCTATAATAAATACTAAAAGCTATGATCCGTGAAATTGTGTTGATCTTCTCAATGAATGAAGGTATTAAATATATATTAAACTTCGATTGAAGATCCTTAAGTTAAATGTGAAATTTATCACGTAAGTTGCTATTTGATTTGTTTAGTTATCAAAAGAGAAAACAAAATAATGGTTTTCATCATAAATTCTCGATAATTTTTGATCACTTAAATCCTAGGTCAGCACTGGGTAATTTTTTTACATTTATTCTTACTTAATAAATAAGATAATTTCAATGGAATCCGTACCTATTGAATTTTTATGTAATTCAACACTTACACTATTTTATACTTAAATACCAAATACAGCTTTTACTATTTTTACATAAAATTTTTATATTTTAATATTAATTTTATTTATGAGTAATCTAATTCAATTTGAACACTATTTATTTTAAACACTACACGTAGTCAAAAAAACACACCGCGCGCTATTTTTGTCATCCATTTTTTATCACTATTTTTTATTTTATCATTTCAGCCAGACGGCGAAAGCTCGAAAGAGATTCTTTCCAAAGAGGTGTATTTACGGCACGCGACCGTCATGCCGACTGAAAACGCTGAAAGTTGTGTTACTTTGATAAATACCTACAGCTGAAACCCACCTACATTGGACATTATTGTCAACACCAATTCGAATCTCTTTCGTCGGCCATCGGATTCGCTTGAATTAGAAAGCTTTCACAAACTCTTTGCTCGCAAACTTTTTGCTTTAAATAAATCTGACATTGACGTAGAGTACCCGCCACATAAGGTGGCAGTTGGAGGCGTCGCCACAGTCGCGTAATCCAGTGTTGCCAGTAAACACGCCAAAACTAGCACTCACTGTGCCATACGGCTCGATACATTATATTGAGGTTTCATTTGTAACGATCTTTGGTTGCAGAGCTATAAACTCAAATAAAACAAATTAATATACCAAAGTCAAAAGTCAAAATATTTTTATTCAAAATAGGCCCTATCATAAGCTCTCTTTGAAAGTTATTTTATGATCTAAGTACAAATTAAAAAAACTATATATTGACAAAAGGAATATATATGAGTGAAGTGGAAGGGCGGTTACGTAGGGGCCGGCCTAATAAGACATATATGTAACAGTCAGATAGACGCTATATTTAAAAAAGGTGACGTTAGGAGTACCTATAACCGCCGAGAGTGTATTAGAGAATGTATGAATGTCAATGAAGCGAAAGTGGTCTGTCAGGATCGGGACAAATGGGGATCCGTGATCTCTGCCTACCCCTCTACAGGGAATCAGGCGTGATGTGTATGTATGTAGGTAAAAAAACTATTTCAAACATGGCACTGAGCATTGTCTTTACATATTTTTACCGAGGTTAGTTCACCAACCATTTCGGCTGCTCAAGATGCCACGTCATGAAGACCACGACCGCTCTGATAAGAGCGTAACGATTGAGAAGAAGAAGTTCAGCGGAGACCCTTGGAGAAGAACTAACAAGAAACTCCGGAAATCAATTTATTATAATCACCCTTAACAAACATAAAAATTACAAAGAGTGGGCAAAAAACACAACGCTGGTAACACTAAATTTACCTTTCATACAAAATAACACGCAATGGCGGAAACGTCAAATTTAGTTCCAAGTTTGGCTACTGCCACCTTATGTGGCGGGTACTCTATATTGTTTTTCAACCGCCATTTTGTAAAAACATTTTAAATGACATATTAATGAAATAAAGATAGAGATGGATTATTTTTACCAATTGTAATCTATCTGTAAATGAATAATTAATTGACAAAAGCGTAAAATATAGCTACAATATGCGTTAATGGCTGCCCTTGATCCAAATGGGTCAAGAAGGTCGTCCTTCTAGATCGAAAGATATCGGCTGAAACGCGGTTCGCATGGCTCGCCATTAATCGAGGGAGGTTTGCAACTAAATTAACAATCGCTTTAATGAAATCTCTATCGAAATAGATATACTGTAGTTTCATTGAGAAGGCATATTATATAAAATAAATAAGTTCATTTTGGTAAATTTCCTAGCTAATTAAATATGCACTATAAAAAGAACTAACAGATTTTTTAAAATATGTAGTTCTCAAAATAGTACAAGTACAATTAAGCATGGATATAATTATTCCAACACATTCACACACACATATATTAACGAAACTATACTCAATTGTACTCACTAATGGAATAGTCAGACATTGACCCACCAAGTCGCACTCTCATCCATTAACTTTTTGTTTGCAATACAAAATACAAAGCCTTGGGTGAATCAGGGTGAAATGATTAAAAAACCAATCTCGTATAAAAAGTGTAACATAGCGTAAATCGTGTTCTATTGATGGCAGACAATGTACTGACAACCACTCACAAAAATTTTACCACGACGATTTCTTATTCCTTACGTATGTAACATCCACATCTCTATTCCCTTTCGGGGTGGACAGAACCTCGGAGATTTAGTATCTCCTAGGTCACTGTTTAGTATGAATATTGGGGTTGCGATGTTATAACGGAACATTGATGACAGGTTGCCAGCCTATCGCTCAAGATTCAATTTATCCCTAGTCCCTTAGTCGCCCCCCACGATATGCCGGGAAGAACGGCAGCTAGTCAGCATTATTATTACGTCCCATAGTAGAACAGGACATTTTTATTTCGTATGTACAAATAGATAGAATAAATGTTTATACAAAACTCGATATTAATCGTACATGTTCTCTATATGTAAATTTTTATGTAGCCATGTTACCAAACACTCTTAAATTAATTTAAAAAGTGGTATTTTCTGCTTAGTATCGTTTAATAAGAATGGATTTTCAGTAATTTATTTTTAATTGCACAGTGTGTTTAAAGCTTTTGAAGATATAAATAAACTTTTTGCTTAGGATGATGATTTATGGTCCAAATTACTATCAACCACTACGAAAATTATATAATTTATTCTTATGTACCTATGTATATATCCTTACATTATATATAATAATTATTAAATTGTATCTTTTGGAAAATAAAGAATTATTATTATTATTAATAATAAAAGAGTGACGTTAGAAGTACCTTTAACCGCCTATTATGTATAAGTAGGTATATGAGTGTCAATAAAGCGAAAGAGTTTTGTCAGATTCCTGAGAAATGGGGATCCGGGATCTATGCCTACCCCTCTTTAGAGAAACAAGCTGCATATATATTACGTAAATAAATATATAAATGAGCCATACCTTGTTCCGTACCCATTAAACAACAATTTAGTTTTCACGTCTCTAACCGCCTCGTAAACGTTCCCGTCGTGACTATATGAGTGTGTATAGTGCTACTGCGCAAATAGTATAGGTGTTTGTAAGCTGTTTAATTCAGTATTATAATAACATCTCTGGCGTAATAATCTTTATGAGAGCTGAGTTTACGCTACTTTCGAAATAGATGGCGAACAAGCGGCGACAAGGTCGATGTGGGTATTTTTCATTTATATCTGCAAAGGATTGAAGTTTAGGTAACGTTGTTTACGTTGAGTACTGACTATCTGGTTAACACGTGGGTTCGAGGTGTCCATAGAATTACTACCTTCGCAATTGCGGAGATGGAAACCTGAACCTCTGACTTTCCCGCAAGGGTTAATGGTCGTGAATGCGTTTGTTTCTTTTTTGTTTTTGATTGAAGTTTAACAAGAACTTACTAGTTTAGCACGGGTTTCGGTGATTATAAGTTCTTTGTATTACAATATCTTTTTGCAAACATATACATGAATTTATAGGTTACGCCATATTTAAAAAAGGCAATGTTAGAAGTACCTATAACCGCTGTGTATTAGGAGGTGTATGAGTGTAAATGTAGCGAAAGTGGTTTGTCAGAATCGGGATAGATGGGGATCCGTGATCTCTAACTAACCCCCGTCAGAGAAACGGGCGTGATGTTTATGATACAAATAAATAGTATCCTTGGAAATATTATTTTTAGGAAACTACGGAATCCATTGTACATTTATATTTTCACGACGAATGGTTCTTAAATATTTGGCAACAGCATTACCTTTGTCGATTTGCATTTTCATGATCAACACCGACCACGTTAAAATGAAGACCTTCATATATACCTAATTCACGACCTTTAATCCCTTTTGAGGTGGACAGTACCTCGAAAATATAATATCTCCTAGGTAATTATTCAACATAAATTTTAGAGTTGTGATGTCATTTGGAACATTGGTGACGGGTTACTAACCCAGGTCTCAATATATTCCATTAACTACCCCTTAGTTGCCTCCTACGACCTACCGAGAAGAACGGCAGCTAGTTAGCATTCTTTGCACGTTCTAGACTAGCACGGGACTAAATGAACGAGCGCACGGGAACGAATATCTTCGAAACATACCAAACATATACTAACTATACTACTTTTTTATTGTGACGGAGTAATCAGAGACTCGAGTGCCCATTTCCGAATTTTCGAAGGCATGTTAACTTCGAAGTATAGTAAATTAATCTGACGGCCACTAGAGAAAAGCTCTAAGACTTTAATGCTTTTATAGGTAGTTAGGAGCTTAACAGACATGCGATAGATTTAATAGAATGATTGGATAATCAGAGTAAGTGGTTAGGTCATCAACATTTGCATACTTAGAAGTACTAAGTATGCAAATGAATTTACTTTACTTAATATACGTGATATTGCAAAGGATAAACCTATCTTTTCCTAGTATTTTAAAACTCAGAAAACATGCATTTTAGGTACAAATATATTCATCGAACAATCTAAATCGGTTTTCTTGATTCACATGTTTTGAATAAATATTTTTTTACGCTCTCACTGTGAAAAAATGTTACTTTAACCACTTTTGAAATACTCTCTAACTTGTGTATGAGATTAAATTTATCTCTACTAGATTACTTAATTACTTACTATTTAATGTGAGACTCTCACTAAACTTGAGGTCCACCGGAAACCATAAATAACTTAGCCTTACATACATACACAACACGCCTAATTCCCTGTAAAGGGGGAGGCAGAGATCACGGATCCCCATTTATACCGATCCTGACAGACCATACAATTACCGTACAACATACTATTAGCCTTTATTGTTTTAATCCATTCCACTACAGACTTATTATAGATTTAAAACTTATTTGTTATCTCTATCAATATGTCTTCATTGAAGGGTAGATTAAATAAACGTGGAAAATCTTTATTAATACTGCCATCTGGCAGCGTGCTAACGTACTACGCAGAAACGTAAATTTGACGACAAACTCACGTAGTTTCAACGATGAATGATTTTCATTTCTGTCGTAAGAGTGCGCTTATTGTACAAACGGTATGCGAATTTTCACATCCATTAATTAAAACGCACCGTATGGTTTTATACATACACACACAGCACGCCTGATTCCCTGTAGAGGGGTAGGCAGAGATGGTATGGTTTCATTACAATAATACTACACTACTGTACTTTAATAAAAAATAGTCTGCTGATGACCGTTTAGTTGAGAGTATATAGTACTATAATTTGCAATTGAATTTTATGTGCAACAAAGTTTAAGATATTTACAACAAAAAATTATATACTACAAATTCAAAATGTACAGATAGAGTTATTATAAATAATATACAAAAGTATTACGATATTTGGAAGAGTATTCATTTGTCACCTCTCATTGAATTTATATGTATAAAATGTTTCTCCATAAAAACATAAAAACTGCGATAATCCGTTTAATTTGGATTTCTTTAAATTATAATCAAAAATTGCCTGTTGTATTTCTATTTTTCTAAAGGCATTTTAGATTTATATGACTGTCACTTTGAATAGCAACAAAAAAGACAAAAGACAAACGCATTCACGACCATTAACCCTTGCGGGGTAGTCAGAGGTTCAGGTTTCCATCTCCGCAATTGCGAGAATAATAATAAAATAATTGACAATTCTACCAAAATCACGTACAGGATAAGCGAATCCCAGTTTTTGTTATAAAAAAAAGCAAAAGATTTGTCAGAAGTGGGATTCGAACCCACGCCCACAGAAGTGGACTGCGACCTGAACGCAGCGCCTTAGACCGCTCGGCCATCCTGACGCTGAGTGCAGAAGCGAAAACAGCTAGTAAATTCCAGACAAGATAAAATAAACATCCGTACATAATATGTACTTTCAGAACGGAGATATAAATATTCTCAGAACTTGATGGCATTGATATATTTGTGAGAGGTTGCTAGCCTATCGCAAGAAGAATTGCATTCACGCCTAGTTCCTTTATGCCGGGATGAACGGCAGCTAGTAAGATTTCTATTTACGTCCCAGACCTAATAAACATGTCACCGTAACTACTATTTAATCCTTTCAGAGTATTAGAACTCGAGATACCGGCTTCGCTATGAAGTTACATACACCACATTTCACCAGATAGCCAGCACTTGACATGAAATGTGGCGATCCATTTTTAGATACTGACAGTTAGCCACATTTGGAGAGACACCAAAATGTTTTGCATATCGAAATATGTTATAACTACAAGAGAAATTTGTTCAGAAATGTTAATATATTATCTCAATGTTTAATTCTATAGTCCGAATTCAATAAACAAAAATTGTAAAAATAAATTACATCCTTAATTTTTTTCCGATGCTAGCTAATTAGCAAAGAGGCTGTAACACCGTTATTATTTCAGTACAGTATTCAATATTCGTACTAAAAATTTTTTACGATTTTACACTCTTATATTCTGTTCACCCTTTAGAAGATTACGCTAACGTAGTTTTATCTCATTACAAGCGACCTATATTGATAACATAAGTATTTCAATGTCAATCAATGTTTCATTCATTGCTAAATCACTAATATTTACAAACACTACTAAGAATACATACATACATACGTTCATATATTTTACCTCCGTGGCGTGATTGGTTGAGCAACTGAACGCTAATCGTGAGGTCCCGGGTTCGATTCCCGGTGGAGGCAGAGTTATGAACTACGCTTTTTTTCTGCTTTCCAGTCTGGTTGTTGATTATATATGCTATATAATATGTGTTTATCTATATAACCTTAACACAAGTTTTAAATGTACTTAGTAAGGAGCTAGTTCAATTGGTGTACTAATGACCTAAATATTAGTATTATATGTTCACGTCTCTATTTTGCTTACGGGACAGGTAGAGTCTACTGATATCCATCTTTAACTTTATCATGATATGATTATGAAAGCGTTAACATGTACATACTCGTATATGACTGCTTTCCAGTCTGGTTGTTGGTTATATATACTATATATGTATTTATCTATTTATAATATGTATAAATTTCTTAAATATACGTTGATCAGTACCCTTAACACAAGTCTTAAACGTACTTACCGAGGGGCTAGTTGAATTGGTGTAATAATGTCCAAATATTATTATTATTATTATATGTATGGAGGTGAATACGATATGATAATACGATAGAGATATTGATCTGTGATCTCTACCTACCTCTTTATTGAGAGACAGGCGTGATGTGTATGTATGTATCTTATATGGAATATTAGTGTCAGGTTTTTCTCCTATGAACCGATAGTTTCCCTTTACCTATTAGTCACCTAAAATAGTATGCTTATATCTGTGACCTAAGTAAGAATGATTGTACCTCTTATTTGCTATCTATTTTTGATATAGATATATTTATTAAAACGTCAAAATCGTAGAAAACTGACGTATGTGCCTTTTTACAAGAAACAAGACAAATCATTATAGTTTTGTTTGGATAGTATTTTCTAATACTGTAAATTAAACACAGACGCCAAATTTCATGCAGTTTCAATTTAGCATTTTGGAGATACAAAAAAAAAACAAACAAACGCATTCACGTGGGACCGGTGATAAACCATGTCGCCATTTACAAGCACTAACTATTACCTGATCGACGAACAGGTAGTTTTCCTCACGATGTTTTCCTTCACCGTATAATTCGATGCATTTCCTAAAAGTGTTTTTATTACGAAAATGTACATAGAAATTCATTAAAATTCATTTCCATTGGTACATGCTCAAGCGGGATTTGAACCCTGTACCCACTGATACAGAGCCAAGCCCTAAACAACTGAGCTACGTCGAATTAATTACTTGGAGATATGTTCAAAAAACCGATTTCACTTCAATGGCCTCTTCTGTAAAGTATGGATAGTGAATATCCGTCTTTGTTCTATGATTGTGACGAAATATACGTCAACTAGTACCCTTAATCGAAGTCTTAAATGTACTTACCAAGGGGCTAGTTCAATTGGTGTAATAATGTCCAAAATATTATTATTCTCATCCCAAGATAAACGCAGAGTACATAAAGATTATTTCTCTTTATAGCCTTGGAAAAGGTCGCGATAAATTGTTTATCAGTGTCAAGGGAATATTACAACATGTAATGTGCAATCAACCCAATTAATCAATGTATACATGTGGAATAAAACACATTATTATAAACGTGTACGATAATATATAAGATTAAAAAGTATGTTTGTTTAATACAAAACAAAGTAAATTTTATATATAGACAATACTTATTTTATTTACTACTAGTGACCCGCTCCGGCTTCGCAAGGGTATAATATATATAGCCTAATCCAATTTTTAATGCATGTTAGTATACATATAGACCTTCCTCTTGAATCACTCTATCTATTACAAAAAGCCGCATCAAAATCCGTTGCGTAGTTTCAAAGATTTAAGCATACAAAGGGAGATAGGGACAGAGAAAGCGACTTTGTTTTATACTATGTAGTGATTTGAGAAGGAAGAAGATCTTCTCGCGACCACGGCCTATGCAACTGGGTCGAAACGTCGTCGGGTTAAATAAAGGTAATTATATCTTTATTAGTTTATCGTGATACGACCCAGTCTCACACAGTAAATAAAATGAGTATAAATCACGAGTGTTTGAAAATAACCATAGACAATACTTAGCCAGGAAATAATCTTTCAATGCGTGAATTATTTAGTTGCACGTAGTATGAATAACAAAAAACAGTCTATGAGAAGGTTAATGGGTGTGAGTGAAGCAAGAAAGATTTATCAGGATCGTTCCAGGTGGGGTACGACAGTCTCTGCCTATCCCGTTAGGGACGTAGAAGCGTGAATTACACATATAATCTATGGGAACAACTACGCATTCATAACAACATTATAATCTTTGAATATGCATGAGCTTTACGTATGGAGCGCAAAAAGAATGCAAACTAGCTGCCGTTCTTCCCGGCATTTCGTAGGAGATGACTTAAGGACTAGGGGTCAATGGAATCTGTTAGGCGATGGTCTTGCAACCTGTCACCAATGTTCCATATAACATCACAACCCCAATATTCATGGTAAAAATTAACCTTACAGACATCATCGTATCCAACTTTCTGTCCAACCGAAAAGGGTTATAGGACGTGAATATATAGGTATGTTACGCAAAATTAATTCAGTTAGGAAGTTTGAATCTTTACCTAATGAAAAATAATAATAGGAAGTCATCTGGGGCCTTACTCCACTAATTCATTGTAAGTACACTATTACTTCAGTATCGATACAGTAATACTTCAGTGGTCGTATGTGCCTATGTATATGTACTCCACAATGTGCCAAAGTGTCAAATTACGGCCACTGAAGTATTACAGAATCGATACTGAAGTAATATTGTGCCTACAATGCATTAGTAAAGTAAGGCCCCTGTTATTTATAATAAGCGAAGACGGGTAAAACATCAGTTCATACAACTAAAGATAATGTCATTCAATCACGATTGTTCAGTAATAAACATTGTTTTCATTCGCTGTAATGCATTGTAATGCTATGAATATAAGTGTAGTTTTATTTATTTTATCTTTAGTAATTAGTGTCAAAATGTCTGTAATAAAAAAATACGAATCGAATAGTGCTGTGAAAAATCTAAGACAATATTTAAGGATACCTAGTGTACATCCTGACGTGAATTACGGTAAATAAATATTATGATTAATAACTAACGGGACTTATCGCGTAAGTTTTATATAAAGTTACCTTTATTATTAACCTAATGTTTCGGCTACGTTGCAGTAGCCTTGGTCACAGGCAGACTGTGAGTCTTTAACTTTATTCTATAAAAACTTACACGATAAGTTCCGTTCGTTATTAATCATGAGTATAAATTGCAAATCTCTTAAAACTATAAACAAATACTATACGAAACTAGTCTGTGGCGCAAGAAGAATGCTAACTAGCTGCTGTTCATCCCTGCATGTCGTAAGAGGCAACTGGGACCAAATGTAAATGGGATGTATAGGTGCTGCTGTCACATTGAGTATTGTTTACATACATACACATCACACCTGATTCACTTGCGCTTCATTGACACTCATACATCTTCTCATACACATTTGGCGGTTATAGGTACTCCTAACGTCACCCTTCTTCAATATAGCGTCTATCTGACTGTCATATGTCTTGTTGCTTATGTTATATATAAGGGCCGCCAAGTGAGCATGAATTATATGGATGTCAATGAATCCAAAGTGGTTTGTCGGGCCTAAGATAAATGCGTATCCGTGATCTGTGCCTACTCTTATATGGGCAAACGGGTGTGATGTATATGTATGTATGAAAAAAGGCTTTTGCATGCTCTAAAACCTTCGTAGTCAAAGTTACAGTTAAGTCTCCAATTTCCTTCAAGAAAAAATTCTTATATATCCCTTACAACCATTATAAATTTTGTTACCGCGAGTTACAAATAAGCTTTTATTTAACCGTACCAAACTCAATTTGTTTTCAAGATACCCTAAAAAACCAAACTTAATTTACCTAACCTAAAAACTTTTTTCCATTCCGACCTTCTTTAATCCATTCAATGTGAATCTTTCAAACAAACAAAGCTTTTAGGCTTCAAAATAAGTCTTTGTTTGTCCGCCATATGCAAATTGGAGGGAACCAAAGCGGCTGTAATGAATACTGACAGCTGTCAGAGCTACTGTCTTTTTATGCTCTGTGCTTTTGTTTCAAAACTGTAATCCATTTTTATGGATTGATGTGGTCTGTAGTTATATTAACTGTTTTTCTACCTTGGATGTTTTAGGAAGTGACTAAAGGATTAGTTAGTGATATATATTGGACTAGTGACCCGCTCCGGCTTTGCACGGGTATAAAATATATAGCCTACTCCACTATTTAATGGATGTTATTATAAATATAAACCTTCCTCTTGAATCACTCTATCTATTAAAAAAAACCTCATCAAAATCCGTTGCGTAGTTTCAAAGATTTAAGCATACAAAGGGACATAGGGACAGAGAAAGCGACTTTGTTTTATACTATGTAGTGATGATAGGGTAGTAATGTGTCACCAATGTTCCATGTATATGCCTATTATACTACCTATTGTACTACCAAAGAGAAAAGATTAGATTTAATCCTAAAATACCTAACTTTAGTTCCTTAGCAACAAAATTTCGAAAAGAAATTTTTTAGTAATATGCAATCCAAAATTAATAATAATAAATATAGCAACATTAATACAAAAGAATGCTAACTAGCTGCCGCTCTTCCCGGCATGTTTTAGGATGTGACTAAGGTACGAGGAATAAATGGAATATATTGGACGATGAACTAGCAAGCTATGACCAATGTTTCATATGACATCACTACAACATTTGCGTTAAAAAGTGACCTAGGGATACTATCGTAACTCTTTCTGTCCACCACGAAAGAAATTAAGAAAACGTAATTGTATATAAATCATTAAATGCATTATAGAAAAGTTTATAAAGAAAAGTTTCAGATATTAGTAGGTATTATTGACAAAATTCTTATTGTACAATAAATAAAGAGAATTTTTATATTAAACGGTAAATTTTTAATCAATTATTCACTACTTGTAATAATAATAAATAATCATTCATATACAGCCACAAAAACATACACAATCCAAAAAGTGTACAAATCAAACTTACAAACTAGGGGGTATAACTTATACATGTTATTGTCGTAGCAAAAAGATTTTAACTCAGCTGGGTATGTTACGTTTGGTATACGCAACAATTACAGTAAATTTAATATCATTATTGTTTCCCTACTAGATGACTGCATAACCTTTTTGAAGAAACAAGCAGAGGAAATAGGATTATCCTGGAAAGTCCACGAATTAAACCCCAGGCACCCATTCATGGTGATGACATGGAGAGGAACTGATTCAAGACTACCTTCCATCCTTCTTAACTCTCATATGGACGTAGTTCCTGTTTTTGAGGTAAATATAAGTTAAGATAAATAATCGTATAGGACAGTGCAGTACCTAACTTAAACCTAACTAAGAAATTAAATAATATATGACGACATAGATTAACCCTTTACGTTTGAAGCTAACTAATCAAATAACAACTGCATCTTATGAGAGCATAAATCACCTTACAATTACAAAGACACACACGTTAACCTCTGACTACCCTGCAAGCTGTAAAAATCTTGAAGTATATCTTCTATATTTCCAGAACAGTTGGACACATCCTCCTTTTGAAGCCTACATGGATGAAAATGGCACGATATTCGCGAGAGGGATTCAGGATATGAAATCAGTCGGTATACAGTATTTGGAAGCCATTAGGAATCTAAAAAGCCAAGGATTCAAACCTAAGAGGGATGTACATGTTAGTTTTGTACCTGGTTAGTACTAATTCTCTTAAAATATATATACAAGTCATTTTATACAGACATTCAAATTGGTCAAATTAAACGCATACTTCTCAAGGAGGTGTGCTTAGCGTGAACAACAAAAGAGCATTTATGAGAAGATTAATTTGTGTGAGTCAAGCATGAGAGATTTTTCAGAATCGTTCCAGGTGGCGATCAATAGTCTCTGCCTATACCGTTAGGGACGTAGAGGCGTTTATATATGTATGTATTATAATTTTTAAGAGATTCGCGGTTTATACTCATGATTAATAACTAACGGAACTTATCGCGTAAGTTTTTATATAATAAAGGTCTGCCTGTGACCATGGCTGCTGCAACGTAGCCGAAACGTCGGATTAATGGAAGTAACTTTAATATATAAAAACTTACGCGATATTTCCCGTTAGTTATTAATCATATGCATTATTACTTTAAACCATTGAAATAGTTATACAATGTTGACAATTCATTACTATAGGTTAAACTTTCTTTAATTTCTTTTGAATGCTTTGTGATAGTGAGACATAATTAGAATACTTCCCAAATATAGTAGAATTGGACATGGGATCAATGGAATCTCCTGGGCGATTGCCATACAACCTCACACTATAATAAAATACCAATTACAAACCCAATATTAATGCTAAACGATATCGAAAATGTATATTTGATATTACATCCCAAAACTATATTCTTGGACTCATATAATTTAGACTAGTGAATTAAGAAGCTAAATGCTTCTTAATTCACTAGTCTTAGACACACTACCTGAAAGATTTCTATAAAATTAATGAAAAATTTATAAATTATTTATTATAAAAAATTAATCTATATGCTAAAACACAATCACGTTAATTTTTTTTTATTATTACCCCTACAGACGAAGAAATAAACGGCGATAAGGGAATGGCTGCTTTTCTGAAGAGCCAGGGATTCAAAGATTTAAACGTGGGCTTTGCTTTGGACGAGGGCATGGCTAGTCCAGACCCTGAGTTCCTGGTGTTTTATGGAGAAAGAACTATGTGGCGTGAGTATACATACGAGTACACTTGTGCCTTCTGCCGGAAAAAAAATATTATTATTATGATAACAAATCTCTATTATTACAATATTTCTTTGAAAGAAAATTAAGAATTCATTGTTATTCATTATCAATTTAATCATAACTGTTTTTGAAAACAGTCACCAGAGACAATTTCTATGAACTTTGATAGTTCCATAACGTGATTATGGTGTCAAGCCCATCATTCTAAATACGTATGAAAAATTCATGTGCATTCCCTGAATATCTGAAGATATTGAATTACTGAAGATAATTTTAGTTTAGCATAGAATATTTTCTTTCAATAAACCGAAAATACCGTTTTAAGCTGAGAAAAATGGGAGCCCGTTCTCTCTACCTACATCTCTGTAAAGACACATTACGTGTAAATATTTACGCGTTCTCTCATTTATAATATCTATTTCAGAAATCAACGTGCACTGTTCAGGGACACCTGGCCATGGGTCATTGCTGCATGAAGACACTGCAGGAGACAAGGTGATGCTAATAGCCCCATTAATCCCAGATAAATAGTCTGTAAGGATCAAGATATATAGGGATCCGTAGTCTCTGCTTACCCCTCTACAGGGAGACGGGCGTGATAGTTTATTTAGTTTAGTTTATTGTGCTCTGTGGTTTCTGCAATTAGTTCCTACTGGGACCATTTTGCGTGATATTGTTGGCTATTCCAGCCAACCCAGCACCCGCCAGAAGCGCAGAAGACAACTAGTGTCTTCACAGGCTTCCCGTAGAGACCCGGTAGGGTTATTATGTAACTTGCGATCAGTAAGCAAACGACGAAAATTGTGCGATTTTCGCTGTCAAACACGACTTTCGTATTATGTATCATGGAATAGCATTTGCAACAGCAATCGAAACAGTGCTGCCAACAACACCACAACAACACAGCAAACAAAGAACGAACGAAAACGAAGAAAATGTATGAAAGCAATAATAATTGGTATTATGTAAGCAGTTTTGACAGCAATCACGAGCGAAAATTTTGCAAACTCAAATGTCAAACAGCGATCAGTAAATAGGTGGTTGCTTTCAGATTGTTAGAAAGTTTTGCAACTTTAAACAAGCTAAAAAAGTAGTTTAGGCAGTCGCACTAGTAAATTATAAGTGTGGAGAGTGAGGAGATAGTAGAGGGAAACACAACGCAGGCGAATATCGGCGAAAGCGCGAGCAAAACTGCGTAACAATTGAGAAGACGAAAACTCCTAATTCTCTGCCTGACGAGGAGTTTCTTCAGCCTTTCGATGATTTAAGGCCCTTTATGTCCATACCAAAGTCATTGCACAAGTTTGAGCTTTGAACGCCAGGTAAGGTAACTTATATTCAAATATAAATTTCCATCATTTGGTTGTCATAATTTTATGTACTAAAACATAATTTTCTTTACAGATTTTCGCGGCTTTTGCATTTATTCGCTACTGCTTCAGACCACAAATCTATTGGGATGAGCTACAGATAACATTTGGACCAGCCCAGTGTCCCAAACTCTGTGCGTGAAGTTACAGCTGCACTTAACAATAACAATATATCAAGGAAATATTATAGTTTCCTCAGGGTCAATCAGACTGGATGTATATAGTTTGAAGGTCAGTATTATATAATAATTTAATAGAATTATATTATTTTTATTACATAGAGAGAGGAAAGTGTGAGGGAGATATTGAACGTAGAGTGTGTGCAGGCAATAAGATCAATGGGGCCATGTATAGTGTTATGGGTAGCCAGTTGATTTCTTAATCGGCACGTATGGCTATTCATAGGGCTGTGCTGGTTCCAACATTGACTTATGGTAGTGAAAGGTGGGTATGGCAAAAGAAGCATGAATGCAGTCACTGAGAAGCATGTTAGGAGTGACATTGAATGATAGAATTAAAAATAGTGTGATGAGGGAAGGTTGCGGTTTGAAAGAAGATGTAGTGACTAAGATTGAAAAGAGCATGCTTTGATGTTTTGGACATGTTATGCGGATGAATGATAGCAGATTGACAAAAAGAATATATATGAGTGAAGTGGAAGGGCGGTTATGTAGGGGCCGGCCTAATAAGATATATAACAGTCAGATAGACGCTATATTGAAAAAAGGTGAGGTTAGGAGTATCTATAACCGCCGAGTGTGTATGAGAGGATGTATGAGAGTCAATGAAGCGAAAGTGGTCTGTCAGGATCAGGACAAATGGGGATCTGTGATCTCTGCCTATCCTTCTACAGGGAATCAGGCGTGATGTGTATGTATGTACATAGAGAGAAACGGGCTTAACATGTCTATGTATTATAATTTGACTGTTACCCTTTACACTACACAATATTTGTGCATATCACTTCCATCATTTAAGATATTAATATGCGGCTGTGAGCAGACTGATTTCTAGTTAGTTGATTCAGAATGAAACAGAAGACTGGCTATTCATAATGATGTTCTATTTCCTACACTTATGTATGGTAATGAGTGTTTGGTTTGGCAGAAGTGTCATGAATGGAGAATAATAGTTAGAGATGATCTCCCTCAGAAAAATGTATTATGCAAGATTGTGTGATAGCTTAGAATGGATTCATGAACGCTTTGTCAATGATAGTGTGATTCATGAATACTGTGGTATGGGAGAATATGTAATTACAAACATAGAGAAAGGTATGTTATGAGGTTTGGGCATATAGAGCAGATAGATGAGAAGAGGGTTACGAAAGGGATTTATAATTTATAGAGCTAAAGTGGAAGGTAGAGGAGGACAAGTTAGGCTGCGTAGAACATATACTGATCAAATTAGAAACATTCTTGTCAAGGTGGGTGTACGCAGCGTGAAGAATAAAAGAGTCTATCCCGTTAGGGACGTTGAGCCATGAATATATGTATCCATATTAATATTTCATCTCATATGTGCAACCAGTGGGCATGTTTGTATGTATGTCATACATGTCTGTTAAGATGAATGTATGTCGAGGAGGCAAAAGTAGCGTTAAGATAGAAAGTAATTAGGTTTTTCCCTGGAAGGATAGATATTGTGGGTATATTTGTAAGCTCATTGTAAATATTTTTTTTATTTTCAGATCAAGTGAATCATTTAGAATGTGGATGAAGTTGTGCGCCCTGATCATTGAAATTGTGTAGATGGCAAAAGGAAGAAATAAAAAATCTTATAGAAAATTCAAATATGTAGTTTTAATTTTTAAATTTAGTTTAAAATTTTCATCTATACATTAAGTTGACTTGGCTTGGATGCGAGCTGCTTCAGCAGTGGTCATGATAGCATTGGCAGGTTTTTCTTTAGCTGCCACTCTCTTTTGCTCCATGTTAATCAATGATTTCAACACACAAGAAGCCTCCACCTAGTAAATATAAACAATGCATAAATTAATAAACACAATAACAACGTTAAATCATACACAATTATGGAAACAAATAAAAATTCATATGACATTAAATTGTACCTTTTTTCTACCAGAAATCAAACTCCAAATATACTAGTTTATTAGCACCCAGAAGTCATAAGTTATTCAATTTGGTAGATTTTAATGTTTTTTACTGCCTGACCTTCTAAATACATATTATGTTATGATGAAAACAACAATATTTGTAGTACATGCATATATTCACACCTCCTATGTCCCTAAGGGGACAAACAGAGACTATTGATCGCCAACTCAAATAATCCTGACTAATCACATACATACACATCACACTCAATTCCCTGTAGAGGAGTAGTCAGAGATCACAGATACCCACCCTGACATACCATTTTTCCTTCATTATACACTTATATACTCTCAGTGGTTATATATACTTCTAACATCACTTTCAATATGGAGTCTGTCTAACTGTCATTTGTCCCATTGGGTAATCGCCCTTCCAATTCACACACATATATTCAATTCTTCAATTTCAAATCTTTTGTTCAATTCAAATCTTTTGTCAATCTACTATCCTTTATCCTCATAACATATATAAACGATTGAAGCATGCCCTTTTAAATCTTAGCCTCTACATCTATTTTTAAATCTGTCATTCAATATCACTCCTAACATGCTTATTTGTGTGACCTATGGGTATGGTTTAGCGTGCATATGCCCGTGGAAGTGCAATGATGACTATGACAAGAGTAATGTAGGGTAAAGAATAAAGGTGTATGATGTAGATCTAGTAAGAGTTATTTTCCATGATTGGTATCAATGGGAATTCATGATATCTGTTTTACCGTGTGTAGCGAGAATGAGTAAAGTGTAATTTAGTAAGTAAGTTACTCAGATGGTCCAAGTAACTGTGGTATAGTTGTTATTGTTATTATGTGTTATAAGTTTTTACACTAAAATATATTATTCAAGAAGACAATACCTGCATTTTCAAAGTGATATGGCTAGCTCTCCTCTTCTTGCTCTTGATATGGCCTGGCATATCGAAGTTTTCAGCCTGAAAAAACAAACTTTTAGTGCTCAAGTAATAAATTACATATTTCCACATTTATGTTCATTTCACTATTGATTTTAGTGTAAAATACTTACCATTATTTCAAATTATGCCTTATACGCCAGCTCTTGACTTTCCACGTGTACAGTTGTGGTACAATGTAGCAAATATTTCAAGTTAAAAATTTCTAACCTATTGAACATTTTCAAACATAAACAATAACAAACTTGCTAGTTCCACCGATTGCTACTTGATTGCTAGGGCGCTAGTTTCTACGTGTCAATTTGAATGAATGATTTTGGTTATGTTGGTATGGTTTTGGATAGCAGTAAGAACGCGACCAGCGAGCGAACACCTTACATAATACCAATTTGTATGAACGAATAGCAATCGATCGCGCGATCACTTTGCGATCACTGCTGATTGCAAATTTTTACATAATAACCCTACCGGTTTCCCAAGGATTTTATCACGTTCTTCAGCCACGGCCCCGCACTCCAGGACAACGTGACCAATGGTTTCCATGGAGTCAATGCAGTCCCTGTACAGTGGGCTATCCGAGCTCATACCGAGCTTGGACCGGTTTTTTTTCCACGGGCATGTTGTGTATGTATTTATTTTGTCCACACTAAGGAGCATTTAACCTTTAACAGGTAATTTTTCTAGATAAATCATGCCCTTATGGGAAAACTAACTAATACACTAGGACGAAGTTGCAAGCAAAGCTAGTATTCTATATTAATATTAAAAGTTGTTCAATTTCAGATCAGATGTATGATTGAGAGGTTCTTAGACCTTCGCAACCAAGAGAAGAAGAGACTAAGAGATAACCCCGATTTAGACATAGGAGATGTTACTACCATCAATCTTACACAATTGAAGGTAATTATTTTTATACATATAGATATATATTTTATGAGAAGATGTATGCGTCAATGAAGCGAAAGTGATCTGTCAGGACCGGGACAAATGGGGATCCGTGATCTCTGCCTACCCCTCTACAGGGAAGAAGGCGTGATGTTTATGTATGTATAGTGCGATTCGTGAACATTGTGGTATGAGATATGAGAGAGATGTATTGACGAAAATAGAGAAAGGTATATTAAGGTGGTTCGGGCACATGGAGCGAATGGATGAAAGAAGGGTTAGAAAAGAAGTCTATAAAGCCAAAGTGGAAAGTAGAGACGGTGTAGGTTGCTTAGAACATACATAGATCATATTGGACACATTCTTCTCAAGGATGTACGTATGTATGTGTGAACAACAGAAGAGCATGTATGAGAAGGTAAAGCAAGATAGATTTGTCAGGATCGTTCCAAGTGGTTTCTTTTTATCCCCTTAGGGACGTAGACGCGTGAATATATGTATTCTATCCTGTATATACCTGTAACCTTTGACGGCGTTAATAACCTTAGAATCATAATATGCTCTATAATATGATAGGCCTAACTTAAACTATCATGGTATAGCAGGCATAAATATGGAATTTCAGTGAGAGTTTGCTAGCTCATCGCCGAATATATTCGATTGATAGCTAAACTGCGGTATGCGCTGGAAATAAAGGCAGATAGTTAGCAATTTATCAATGTCATAGTCGAGACTAGGGAGACAATTATGATCAGTAATAAATAACAACACTCCACCAGCGTTTCATAAACGAATTATAGCACCATGCGGTTACCCATCCAAATACAGATTACTTACTAACTTTACTTAATTTAGTAAGCAGTGCGTTTATTATTTTAGGGAGGTGTTCAAGTGAATGTGTTACCAGAAGTACTGACAGCCACATTCGATATAAGGATTGATTTGGGAGTGAATCTGGAAGAATTCGAAAATACGGTAAGATTGAACGAAACTAATTAATATTAATCAAGATTGTTTTAGCAAATATGTAAGAATGTATTGCTTTTCTACATTCAATTAAAATTTAAATTTGTCCACCAATTATTTATCTATTCACATAAATAATAAATCTTCCTATTCCTAAAAATATGCTATACTCAGAGCCTGTTTACTATCTTTTTGGACGTAATTCCACTCCCAACTACATTAGTTAAAATAGACATACATACACATCACGCCTGATTCCTTGTAGAGGGGTAGGCAGAGATCACGGATCCTCATTCGTCCCGATCCTGAAAAACCACTTTCGCTTCATTGACACTCATACATCTTCACATACACACTCGGCGGTTATAGCTATTCCTAACGTCACCCTTTTTCAATATAGCGTCTCTCTGACTGTCATATGTTTTATGGGGCCGGCCCCTCCGTAACCGTCCTTCCACTTCATAAAAAATACAAAATATTAAAAAAATATTCTTAATTATTAAAAAAGCCATCGTGACTTATATGATGGTGTAAAAGAAAGTCCTAAGTTCGACCCCACATCACTGCAGCAAGAACTCAATAATAAAAAACACCAACGCTTACAGGGTAGTCAGAGATTCAGGCGTCAATTTTCGCATTGGATAGTGTTTATAGAAACATCAGATAATACGAAAATGCATTCCTAAATTACTGAATTGTACACCAAAATAATACAGTGTCAACCCAAGCCAAATCTTTGCTGTGCGTTTAGCTATATTTTGGTGTATATTTCAGTATTTTTGATGTGCATAGATTTATCTTGATTTCGCAATTACGAAGGAATTATTTTCCTTTCGCAAGTTCTATGTCTACCTCAAACCCACTTGTTGACCAGATAGTCAGTACCTATTCAATGTAAACCTGTCAAATTTATTACTATTTACGAACACTATTATTTACGTACTTACAATTTTGTGGAGTTACTTATTTTTAATAATAATATTTCATCTATAGTTTTAAGAGAATCGCGATTTATACTCATGATTAATAAATAACTAACGGGACTTATCGCGTATGTTTTTACATAATAAAGACATGAAAGTCTGCCCGTGACCATGGCTGCTGCAACGTAGCCGAAACGTCGGGTTCATAAAGGTAACTTTATTATATAAAAACATACGCTATAAGTCCTGTTAGTTATTAATCATGAATATTTCATCTGTTTCAGATAAACAATTGGACCAAAGAAGCAGGGTTGGGAGTCACGATAGAATACATAAACAAAATGCCCTACATACCGCCGACTAAGCTTGACGATTCTAACCCTTATTGGCTAGCTTTTAAGAGCGCTTCTGAAGTACTCAATACTAAGAGCAGGTGTGTTAAGTTTTATATTCTCTTTATATTGTCGATGAATTATTATACTTAGCTTCTTTGTTCTTGAGAACACTATTTTTGATATTATTATTGTACATATAAGAATACACTATATATTTATTTTATCCCGTGCTAGTCTGGGACGCAAAAGAATGCAAACTAGCCGTCGTTCTGCCGGTATGTCGAAGGAGACGTCTAAGGGACTAGGGGTCAACGGAATCTGTTGGGCAATGGCTAGCAACCTGTCACCAATGTTCCTTATAACATCACAACCTTTGATTCATTCTAAAAAGTGACCTAGGAGATTTTTATTGTGTCTTCAAAGTTCTGTCCACCCCGAAAGGGATCATAAAACGTGAATGTATATGTATTTTTTTCACAGGTTCCAAATAAAGAAAAAAGTATTCCCTGGAGGTACAGATGCAGCGTTGCTTCGGCAGTTAGGGATACCATGTATAGGTTTTTCCCCGATTAATAACACTCCCGTGCAACTGCATGAAAATAACGAGAGCTTGAACGCCGCTGTGTTTTTACATGGCATCACTATTTATGAGGCCATTATATCGAGTTTAAGCAACGTTTAAATGAATAAAAGCTGACTTTTTATGATACGTTTTTTGGGTTTTTTTTATTTTGTTAATATTTTCGTTACTCGTATATTCTATGGTATTATACATACTCATGTGTTTTGTCTCTAATTAGCATAATACTAATTCCACTGTATAAGGATACTATACTAGTAATACTATGTATATATCAATTAACAGATAAGTTTATATTCATGTGAATACAGTTGTAAGCCGCCGAGTGTGTATGAGAAGATGTATGAGTGTCAATGAAGCGAAAGTGGTCTATCATTGAGAAATGGGGATCCGTGATCTTTGCCTACACCTCTACAGGGAATCAGGCGTGATGTATATGTATGTATCCATGTATGCACGTATATTAAAAATCGAATCGGGTGCTGCCGGAGGCCCAGTGATGCACTCTAACTGCATCGTATACTGAGGCAGCACCTTTTCACTGCATCAAGGTTTCCATTTTATTTGAATGTTTGTATTGTCTTCTAAAAATTGCAATATGCAGTGAATAAACAATTTTTCATTCTTTCTTTCTTTATATATATACGAGTATGTGTGTGTATGTATATATACTATGCCAATATTATGTCAATAACAAAAATGAAATTGTAAAATGAATAGTCGTAATTGATTCTGTCGCAGGCGACCTTGGTCGTAGTTAGTGCCTGGCACTCGAACATGAGTAGGTTTTGACATAGATTGCCTTTAGGACTTACGGACGAGTCTGAACCTATATAATAATGCGAGGATAGAAATGGAAATAGGGTAGATAGACATCGTACGATCATGTACGGAGTTTTGACATGGTTTTTTGTCTCTTCTGGAATACAAATATTTTCTAATACTGTCGTAAGTAAGTAATGAATGTTGTCTTTTGTTGTCATTATAGTGTTGGAGTATTATATTAACTGTGTTGTTGGTATTGTTTTTTGTCACCTAAAAGCTATAAAAATACGTGAGTGTATGTATATCTGTGACAAATACGTGCATCCATATGGCTAAACAGTGAATAGTTGCGTGTAAAAGATCAAACCTGTTTCACTAGAGGGTAAGACAAAGATCATTTATCCATAGTTTTCCTAATCTTTCACTTTAATTTTGTTTATTTATCTCCAAGTTCTGCATACTCATTATTCAGTGACAAAGGATAAAATAAAAAGTATTGGATAGATATTGCTCTTTTTAATACAATTTAAGCTAACAACAGTTGCCGTGACATGCAATGCCGTATGTGCATGAAAGCAAACGAACATAAAGTAATGAAATGTTTTAAATGTAACACCATTTCGCTAATGGTCAAAATGTCACGGATGAAATATTGTATTGCAGTAAGTCCAGTTATAAATCTACTATATACTGAATAATTTATGTCGTAGGATATAAAAATAAATAGGGAAAGTTTATCTTTATATTATGTATTTATAAACCAGGGTGTATAACCAATGTGTCCTACCCGTAATGACATACGGAGCCGAGACGTGGAACACGACAGTCGGGCTAGCCCACCGACTACATGTCGCTCAGCGAGCAATGGAGCGTTCAATGCTGGGTATCTCGTTAAGGGACAGAGTTCGGAACGAGATTATCCGGCAAATAACCAAAGTGATAGACATAGTCTATCGCTCTTGTAAGCTGAAGTGGTAGCGGGCCGGCTACATCTGTCGTAGAACCTACGACGACCGTTGGAGTAAAGCGGTTCTCGAGTGGAGGCCGCGTGTCGGCAAACGTAGTGTAAGACGCAGGTGGGCTGATGACCTCAAGAAGGTTGCTGGTAATGGCTGGATGAGGTCCATTCATGATCGTGTTTTCATCATCATTTCGACTAATACTCAATGAAATCTCGTTAAAATATGACAGATGACCGTCAGATATATGAAATCTTAAAAATAAAGTGAGGATAAGGGTGATCTATTTCCGCCGTAGGTGAATGAGGAAGTTTACGGATGTCAATCAAGCAAAAGTAGTTTGTGGAAGACGATATCAGGATCCGTGATCTTTGCCTACTCCTTCGGAGGGAAAAGAGCGTGATGTACATGTATGCACAAAATACATATAATTATTATATACATATTTTGTCAGTGAAATGCTTCCTTAAATAGCTACTTTTGTCCTAAGATCGCAAGTATAGGTAACATGACAAAAAGAATAGCTACGTTTTAACTTTTTAGTATAATAATATATTGTAATATAAAATAATATAACATTAATAAATAGTAGTAGGTAATACCATATAAGAAGACTACACTACATTTACTATATGACACACTATATTAACTTTATAAATATTTTCTTTTATTTCACTTCCTGATTCTAAAGTCAATAAAAATAATGCATCCGTAGCAAGCAGAAGTCGTAGTACAAACGTATAAAAGTACGAGTATTATTTCCTCTATTCTTCGTACGTGGTTGAATCTGGCTTGGATTTGAAAAAGCCTGTAACTCTAGTCTGCTAAATACAAAAATATTATTCAAATTATTTATAATATGAATTAATTATATGAGCATAACTATTTTTTTTTATAAATAAGTATAAATTATGTGAATAGATGTAAAATTACAAACATAATATTTTATGGTTAGTCACACTTATAACTGACTCACTTAAATATGTTAGCGCAAAACTCTTAGATATTTTTGGTTTATTTTCATGCACCAATCTCCATCCAAAAAGAGTCTGTCTTTTTAATTAGTCAAGGTACTGTCTATAATGGAACAAAGCAATTCGCATTAACAGGGTAGTATAAGAGTAATTATTTCTATATGTGTATAGATGAATTTACAATCAGTTAGGGCTATATACATATACATTCACGTACTTCAATCTTTTTCGAAAGAAGCTCCAAGTTTTAGTATCTCTTAGGTCGCTTTTTAGCATGCCTATCAGGGTTGTGATGCCTTATGAAACATCGGGACAGGTTGCTAGCCCATCGTTCGATTGATCCCATTTAACCCTAGTTCCTTACATCCCCTCCTACATGTTTTGAAGAACAGCACCTTAGTTAGGTTTCTTTTTACGTCCCAGAGCGCGAGACACAATTATGGGTTCTGTCACTTAAATATTATTAGTGTCTTGACACTTAAATATTTATGACAGTAACAAACTCTATTTTACACTCAAGTAGAATCAACCACTGTGATCGTTGGTTACGGTGTGCATATTGAATAATAAATCGAGTGCATGTAATCGATTCATGCGCCGTATAGAACCTCTTATCCGAACCTCCCATTCCTACTTGCATGAGGCTGCAGCTTTATATAAGTCCTTATATTCGTACGCACGTAGGTACGTACGCGTTCACGACCATTAACCCTTACGGGGTAGTCAGAGGTTCAGGTGTCCATCTCCGCAATTGCGAAGGTAGTAATTCTATGGCCACCTCGAACCCACGTGTTAACCACATAGTTAGTACTCAACGTGACAGGTGGTCAGCCATGTCGCCATTTACAAGCACTAACTTTTACCTGTTCTGGGAACAGGTAGGTTTCCTCACGATATTTTTCCCTCACCGTAGTATTCGACGCATTTCGTAAAAGTATTTTTATTACGAAAATGTACATAGAAATTCATTAATTTCCTTATATTCCTTATATTTAATTCAGCGTAGCTTAGTCGTTAGGGGCTTGACTCTGTATCCGTGTGTACAGGGTTTGAACCCCGGAGCATGTTCCAATAGAAATGAATTTAAATGCAATATAAATAAATTTTTGAACTACACCGAATACTACAATTAGGGAAAACATCGTGCGATAACCTATTTGTTCTCAGAACACAAATATGAGACTATTTCGATTTGTTTAGCAAAATCAATTGCGGTAAAAACAGACGAAATTTGACACTTTACCCTCTTGATGTATTGTCCACTATTTTGAATACAAATGTCTTTGAGTGGTTTTTATTTTTGTGTATTTCCTCAGAGACTTAACACATTTTTTTAACAAAACTTTGCAAAAAAGCGAAAGAGGTTTTTGTAAACAAAGAATAGATGATTTACTCAAGGGATTGTAAATGGCTGTTTACATGTACGTGAATTAATGTTGTGGTGAATTTACTATGTCATGACATTAAAATGGAATATCGGTAATAAGTACCTAAGGCGGTACATTTAATGTACTCCTAATTTATTAGTAACTTCCTAAATTCACTACAAAAATGGATGTAGTAAATATCCTATTTATATCCTTCAAAAAACACATGCTCTTAAATTATAATTATTAAACTTTAACTGAATTGTTATTTGATCCTAACATATACTTTAGACCTTTCCTATACTATTAAACCACACGTAATCTCAAAGCAAACATCTTAAAACACTTAAAATAACTATCATGTTAAAAAACAACCGCATACAAACACAACCATTTACATTCCCCTAAGTTAAGAGTCTCCTTTGTTTAGATTTACAGCACTCAGCACTAGAGATATGGGACTGCGAAGAAATGTCCTACCTGGCCCTCATTTGTATTCAAAATGGCGGAGCCACTACGACGGATATGGCTCTACATACATGTACAAGTTTTACATGTATTACATGTGTAAAGGAGAAACAATAAACTTATAGAGAATCTTGGTACGAAAATAAGAAAAACAAGTTATATATAGATGATGTATTCGAAATCTTTAAAAGTTGCATTTTATAAATTAGTTTTTTTATTTCTATGTATGTATGTTGTTTAAAAAAAATACTTTAAAACTTAATAAAGTACGAGTACTTTAAAACTTAACTACTATAGTAGATGGGAGCTTAGGAAGAGGAAGGCCGTAAAAGATATGTAAACCACGATATGAACAGATTTTGTACTAAATGTCATAGGAGGCGACTAAGAAACTTTGGATCAATGGAATAATGCGACAATGAGTTAAAAACTATCTCCGGTATTACTTATTAATACTACCTTAAATGTATACCACGGAGTGTGTATGAATGTCAATAAAGTGAAAGTGATTTGTCAAGATCGATGGGCATCTGTGATCTCTGCCTACCCCTTAACAGGGAAATGGATGTGATGTGTATATCTACCAAGACAAATCCGATATTTATACTAAAAAATACCGAAACATTGTAGTCTCCGATATCCTATCCACTCCAAAAGCAAAAAAGGTCGTATATATATTGTATCACGAAGTATTTTACTACGTAGCCATATAGCAATTAGTAGTACAGACATAATATGACAGTTCAACCCCGCAATGCGCTTAACGCCACTGCTGTACTACGTATATTCGTAGTAAGTTTGTCATTTAACCTTCCACTTAAGTTAACTACGAAGGTTTAAGATTAAGTAAAGGCTCAGTAGTAAGATAACTTCACGACCTAACTTTTTATTAGTGCAGACAGTGGTTTAGAATTATCATAACTTAATACTTCAATAGTATAGACAGATATAATAATTAGAAGCATTAGAATGACATACATACATACATGCATACATATCACGCCTGATTCCCTGTAGAGAGGTAGGCAGAGATCACAGATCCCCATTTGTCCCGATCTTGACAAAATTGACACTTTCGCTTCATTGGCACTCATATCTTCTCATACACACTCGGCGTTTAACGGTACTCCTAACGTCACTCTTTTTCAATATAGCGTCTATCTGACTGTCATATGTCTAATTAGGCCGGCCGCTACGTAACCGCCCTTTCACTTCATTAGCATGAATCTATGTGTGATACTTCATATATAAATTTTTATCACTTTTGAAAAGAGATAACCTCTAATAACTAATACTTCAACTCCAATATACCTCATATTGGAGTTTAGACAATATTGTTCACAAGTATCTACCAAATTATCTTACACTAGCGACCCGCTCCGGCTTCGCATGGGTATAAAATATATAGCCTACTCCACTATTTAATGGATGTTATTATATTCTTGAATCACTCTATCTAATAAAAAAAAACCGCATCAAAATCCGCTGCGTAATTTCAAAGATTTAAGCATACAAAGAGACATAGGGACAGAGAAAGCGACTTTGTTTTATACTATGTAGTGATACATACAATATTCACGCTTCTACTTCTTTAACGGGATAAACAGAGACTATAGTCAAATAGTCGACCAATACTAATTTCGTTTGTACCTCACACCCATTAACCTTCTCATGCATGCTCTTGTGTTCTTCACGCTACGATACCCACTTTAAGAAGAAAAATATTACTACTCGTAGATTAGATTCCTTTTGTGGAAGTATACTACGGTGAGGAAAAACATCGTGAGGAAACCTACCTGTTCCCCTAATAAGAAATAGTCAGTGCTTGTAAATGGCGATATAGCTTACCACTTGTCACATTGAGTACTAACTATTTGGTCTGGTGGGTTTAAGTTACCCATAGAATTACATTCACAATTACGGAGATGGACACCTGAACCTCTGACTACATTACATGGGTTAATAAACGTGGCGTTCGTCGTCTATTACGAACGAAGAAAGGTAGCTATTCGATTCCCAGATAGGCAGGCCTCGGTATAATAAAAACGATTCAAAATAAGCACCTTTCTGTTTGTGACATTTAATTTCACAGAACACGAGAGAGCGGGCCAAAGCCACATGACAAAACTCATTCGGAAACATTGTACTAATAAATGCTGCCAATTTCATAAAACGTTACAAGTGTCTAATTAAATACTGTATGTGTAATGTAACGTCCTTCTGTCATATGGGATGGATAAAACCTCGAAAATATAAATTATTTCGGTCATATTTAGCATATAGAGCTATATGAGAGTTAAAGAGGTATTAATTTTTCGAGACTCATCATGAAATAAATTCTATCTTTCTACTAGGATAGAACGTCCTAGATTACACATATATTACTTTTTTGATTAATAATAATAATAAAGCATTTCTTTACAGCTACAAAAACATACACAATACAAATAGTTTACAAATCAAACTTACAAACTAAAGGGTATAGCTTGTGCATGTTATTGTCGCAGCAAAAAGGTTCTAACTCAGCTAAGTATGTTACGTTTGGTGGCAATCGCAACGCTGATATTATGTTAGAACTAACAAGAGAGCAAATTAAATTAGTATAATAGATTAGTGTTTTTTAAGTTTAAACAATAATTAGGGTGATACTGAGAACTTAATTTTAATTGAAAATTGCTTGTTTTTTAGTTTTAAGAGCCTTGTTTTAAATAAAAAGGATTTCGTTTCATAATTATTTCTAATGTAGATAGCCTAAGTTATATGCTGCTCTATCAACCTCAAACAATAACACAACCATACATAGGTTTGTACGAACGATAACCTATATCCCGTTTTGCCCATACGAGAAGGCACGGCCAATTAGTTCGGATGTTAATAGGGCATACTCTCCCCAAATTTACTAACACGAACTCTCCCTAATGAGAGATTGTGCTAGCAAGGGACTAGATTAGAATAATAATAATATTTGGTCATTATTACACCAATTGAACTAGCTCCTTGGTAAGTACATTTAAGACTTGTGTTAAGGGTTCTAGTCAACGTATATTTAAGAAATATATACATATTACATATAGATAAATACATATATAGCATATATAATGAACGACCAGACTGGAAAGCAGTAGCAAAGCGTAGTTCTCAACTCTGCCTCCACCGGAAATCGAACCCGAGACCTCACGATTAGCGTTCAGGTGTCTAACCGATCGCGCCACGGAGGCCGTCAAATGAACTATGATATACTATATACTGACTATATATATACTGACTATATACTGAGACAGCACCTTTTCACTGCATCAAGTGCCTACTCCTTATATGTACGAGTATTGTTGTTGTATCAAAGTGTGTATAAATAGTGTTATGTTAAAATGTGTATGTATAGCAGTGAATAAATGTTTTTCTTTCTTTCTTTATGTGCTATTCACGTTACGTAAATAGTTACGTCATGATATTCAGATGTTAAACTGGCCAATAAAACGTGAGTTAACGAGAAAAGAAATCATAACAAACAAACAAACGCATTCACGACCATTAACCCTTGCGGGGTAGTCAGAGGTTCAGGTTTCCATCTCCGCAATTGCGAAGGTAGTAATTCTATGGACACATCGAACCTACGTGTTAAACAGACAGTCAGTACTCAATGTGACAGGTGGTCAGCCATGTCGCCATTTACAAGCACTAACTATTACCCGTTCGACGAATAGGTAGGTTTCCTCATGATGTTTTCCCTCACCGTATAATTCGATGCATTTCGTAAATGTGTTTTTATTACAAAAATGTACATAGAAATTCATTAATTCATTTCCATTGGTACATGCTCAAACGGGATTTGAACCCTGTACCCACTGATACAGAGCCAAGTCCCAAACAACTGAGCTACGTCGAATTTATTAAAAGAAATCACATTGACCAATAACAGACAATCCTTACAAAATTTTATTAGTTAAATCATGGGCACGTGATGACGTCACTTACAAAGTATGTTTATTATATTGTCGCTTTTGTGGTAAAATAGTTTTCAATTACAGCTTTTTTTTAAAAAAATAGATTCGTTTCCTTTATATACAAATTAATGTAAGAATACTTTTTAATAATATTATATGTATGCAATTAATGACACATGCATTCACGTCGACCAAA